>JARLTB010000107.1:6865000-7315000 GCA_030141615.1 Unio pictorum | reverse complement strand
TATTTATTTTACTTATTTTTCAATATAAAAAAATACTTTTGTTTGCCTTTCTATAAAATAAAAACATGGCAAAATTAATCATCTGTTTTCTTTTTACAGTTTGGCTTTCTATGATAATCCAGCTATCGTACGCACTCGCAGTGCTACTCCTCTCACTCCTGAAATGTCCAAAATCCTGCCATATGTTTCAGACAAGACCATCTCTCGTCACCTTGGTTACGCTGGCAGGTCGATGGACATAGGTCATGCTAAGAACTACTTTAATCCTGCCAGGTGAGTACGGAAAGAAGTGCGCGTCACTTCCAAACGTGATTCCAAAATTTTGTCGTGGAGAATGGCTTCTCAGCCACTTGAAAACCCATGTGTACACACACACACACACACACACACACACACACACACACACAGAGTATAAGAAAATAATTAGTATTTCAAGCTGCACCCTTTTGGAATATATATATATATATATATATATATATATATATATATATATATATATATATATATATATATATATATATAATACATAAATGAAAAGATTGTTCAAAAGTAATTGCACGTTTCACTAATAACAAAGATCAAAATAGATCAGTGTTTACCTTCTGTGTGCTGTTATCCGCGGATGAAAATGAAAAAGAGAAAATACTCTTTACTATCGACATTGTATTCACAGTCCGTAGACATTATTTGTTTTATCAGTCTTTTTTTTGTATTTATTGTATCTAATTTATGAGCTTTTCAATGAGTAACACGTACACAGCTCTTTCACGAAACCTACCAATTCAAGAAAAAATTATTTGCTTTGTCTCTTTTATCTTTCAAGCCGTACCTTTTATATCGGGCATTAAAGACATTTTCGGAACTTCTCTCATGTCGGCGCACAATAAATTCTTTGCGGAAATAAGGCCTCCTAAATATTACAGAATTAACAGAAGCCATATTTATGAACGACATATGGCCTCAAGACGACCTCTTTTTGGTCTGCAGAAATTAAGACCTCTTTCAGATGTTCCAAAATGTCGACGGACAATAAAGTATAACAGAAATGATGCATCCTATAAATTATCAAGGATGAACTGAAGTTATATTTACAAATTATAAGATTTTAGGCTCTTTGAACAGACTCCCATTATTAAAAAAAAAACAGTGCACATTCAGTGCATAGGCCAATCAAACCAACAGATTGTTATACGTGTCCTTTCTCGTTCATTTTTTAATAATTTATCATGTCGTGATAGCATTGTTGATTAGGTATGATAGATCTGAGAACCGTTGCAATCAGAATTTAAAAATGTGATACACTACAAAAGTACCCATAACAACTTTGAAATGCTGCATTAATTTTTTTAAGATTAACAATACCTTACTTTAATTTTCTGTCCAGGAGCACAGTATATTCTCGGTACAGTCCCCAGGACTGGGGTGTATCTAACCAGCTGAACTTTACTCTGTCTGACAAAGAGCGGTCGTTTGGCGAGCGTCTCAGAGCTGACGCATGGAGGGCAATCAAAGAGACAGATGCCCGTACTCGGAACAGACAACACGATGTCACAAAAAAATTAGGTCTGTACCAAGCGGCAGTGTAAATACGAATTGATACCCTCTTCTATTCTATAATGACACACTATTATAAGGAAAGAACACCTATAGAAAACAGTATTATATGTCTTTTCTCACGTATGTATTAAAGCTCATAAATATTAACGACTTATCCATACTAACAAGCTTCGAGAGCATAATTCTTTTTCTCTCTCCATTATAACAACAGTAAACGTGTTAATAAGAAACTTTTGACAAGTTTAGGATATTCAACAATTCTTTAGTTATACTAATACTGTCGATATTTCCTGAGCTGTTGACAATTTTTTCCATGCGACAAATACAGTCATCTGCTTCAAGGCATGGAAAGTTCTGCATTCATTTAAAAACAAAACAAAAGAGATTTTGTGATTATTATGCTCTTAACCTCTTTTGACTAAAATGCTAAAAATTAATTTATTTCGGTTTATCTGTGAGAAATGGGTCTCGTCTGTTTTGTGTAGGATTTGGGGAGAGTAACATTAGGAACCTCTAGATCAGTTTCCCATTAGACATGGGATATGTAAAGTGATCAGATTTAGTCATTTAGCAATTCGACGCTGTGTGCTCCGTATCTATTTAGAAACTTGGAATTCTTTGTAAAGTCTGTCACGACTAAGCATCAGCCATTTGGTTTGAATGACGCAACGAAAGCGACCATATCGTGTGATCAAAATGATCCAGATCTTCACACGGCTGCAAATTGTTGCAAGCAAACTGCTTCCTGGATGGCGCACACACTGTGCGATATTGAACGCAACGATATTATTGGCAATAAATATCCGTGTATGCATCAATATATTTGCATGAAAAATGAAACTACTCAAAAGATAATTATAGTTAAATCAGATTTTAAAAAAGTGTTCAATTAAAAAAAATGCACCTTACAAGTATCACACGTCTGTAAGTCTTATCGAAATGTTTCTTTTCTAAACATGTCTTACCCGACTAATATATGTAAATGTACCATTTATTAATGCAAAGCTGCTCATATCTTTGACATTTATTTATTTATTTATTTATTTATTTATTTATTTATTTATTTACGTTTTCGTCAAACATTTGCCAAAATATGTCGACGTCTACAAATGAGACGTCGACATAGTCAAACATCCTCAGCTATATTTATTTATGTACTTTTTTGTCACACATTTGCAAAAATATGTCGACATCTACAGCTGCCTACAAAGTCAAACATCCACATGCAGCGGTGTTGCTGTGTTCTCTAGCTAAGAAGCAATTAGATGATTCAAGGTCATACAATTCATAGAACGGTACCGAATGAAGAGGTTTCACAAATCAATTAATTTGGCCATAGTTCTGAACTGAGACTGCCTAAACGATCTATCCCGTTGAATTAAATTTCATTCTTTTCTTACCAACTTCCATTTCAGGTGAAAGAGTTCAAGATATAGCATTTTGGAAGAATGAACTCATGGATGAAATAAAAGCAATGGAAACTGAATCTTGTAACTTGGAGGTAGTACCTCACACGGAAAAGGAGTAACATTTTTATTTTCTGTTAGCCTCGTCTCAGTTTCTAGTGTTGCATTTCTTCCCGTCTAGTTCATTAACTTTTGCATGGAACGTGCTACAGCATGATAGCTGGTCCAACTTCAAACTGACCATTTCAATAACGCTTCACTAATTTAACTATATCAATCAGACAATATATAAAAATACCAGTTACTGTCTTTTTCAATCCGACTCTAGGGATTGTCCAATCGATTGCTTTACGTAAATCTCGAAGTTATGCGAGAGTATTTTTGGACAGGACTTGCTCACGCGCGTAATTATTTTGTTGTTGTTATTGTAATCGTAATCGTTTAATTGTTTTGTGTATATAATTTTATGTAAGGTTGGAATGAAGAATTAATTTTAATTTGTTATAATGACAAAATAATGCAATAGTGTGGCGTAATCACTCATTTCCATACAAACTTGGAGATAATTGACTTGTGTGTGAAAAACCTGCAATGGTGGCCAATCCATTTTCAGGAAAAAACATCGAAAAAAGAAGAAGAACAAAAGAAAATGGGTGCAAAACAGACTTTTCAAACGCTTCAAGTCCGTCAATGTCCACAAACGTAGAAAACGTGATTTTGACAATTCGCTGATGAAATGATTAGGTATTGTTCAAGGGAGATAAATCTCGGATGCACAATTAGAATAAATATTGATGACTAAGCGAGTGGAAGTTGTATTAGCAATTCATTTTATCAATTACAGTATGAATTAGAAAAAATGTCAGTCATAGAAAAAATATACAATATAAAACTTTCCCCTTTGGTGGGAGATGTAGATAAATCTTCTTTGTTTAGTAGTACCAAATTTTCTTCCGCTTGCCATACATTTTGTTTCCTTCATGATCGAAATTTCCATTTGTGCTGTAAAGTAACGCAGTTTACTCTGATAGCGTAGTTTGTAAAGAATGTCTCCTTGAAAACCAGATTAGATATAAATATAAAAAAATTTAAATTTACTTTTGTTAGTGTTATGCAGATCATAAACTGAAATATTTACTACAATAATATTAACTTAAAAATTTAAATTATATTCCTCCTTTTTTTCTCAGACATAATAGTTTTCTCTGATTATCGGCAAGCTTTGCTTCAAACTGCTTCTTGAAAAGGAATGAACTCAGCACTAACAAAAGAGGGAGGGGCAAGGTCACAAGAACGGACATCGCAATCACTAAATTTAAATGCTTTAATTAAGAAAAAATCGACACATGAAAAGAAAGAAAGAGAGAAAAATAATTTAATTGAAGATATTGGTAATGGTCAGTTCAGAAATTGGGTCAGTTCTTGCTTGCATCCTATTGACCCAGCATTCTTGCTCAAACCCTGTTTCTATTCTCAGGCGAGCGAGTATATGACATCGCTTTTTGGAAGAGTGAACTAAACAACGAAATCAATGCAATGGCAACAGAAATAGAAAACCTTAAGGTAATCTTGTTCTATCAGATCGTTGTTTTCTAGGTCATCCAAACTGCATGAAATAAGAACCAAATTAATCTATTTGACAATATAAATTCCGATTGGCGAACCTTTTCTTTTTTCAGGTTTGCATTTTAGCCTTCTAGTAGGAAGTTGCAACCAAGTCAAAATCGGACAAAATCGAGTTGCCAATATTGTTGATATAGTTCTCTTTCATATATATCACCATCTATCGTCAAACCACCGCTTAGAACTAGCTTACATGTGAATGGTATGATTCAAAAATGATTTCAAACGAAGTTAAGGGTGTGGGTTTTTTAATTAATAGTTACATAAATCTTCAAATGAAAACTATCCTCAGCTAAAGATATATCATTTTTCTTGTTAATTAATACAGTTTTAGTTTCTTCAATCTCATTTAAATTTACATCCAACCCATCAAAGTAATGAACTTCTCCATGTACAAAGAAATGAACTTCTCCATGTACTCGTAATCGTGCACGCATGATAGGCATGTAGTACCAACTGCTTTTGCACACTAGTAACTTGTATTAGCGACCATTCTTTGTATATTATCCCATGCATCTACTTATATAGTCTTTCTCTTTAGTGCAACGAACTACGAAATTGCGTTGGCATAGGTTTGCCATCACGTAGAAACTACACCACTCCACACCATCGCCGCTAAGTAATAGATTTTGAAAACAGAACTTGTGATTGGTGATTACACTATTTGCTTGAAATAACACTAGAACGAAATAAACGGATCGCGAGTCGCCAACACAGCTGACTCTGTTAGGTCTGGGTATACGCAATTTGCAGTTTTGAATTAAATTATTCATCAAGAGATACGGAAATTTCCTTGGTTTATAGGAAAGACTAATCAATATAATTAAGTGGATTATAGATATATGGTGATGGTATAATATCAATGGTTGTTAAATTTCAAATTGTCTGGTTTGGAGAGAGATCTTTCTGAAAAGGTGCTCGTCATTTTGGATCACCATATACAAAACTAACCATGACCATCAATCTAGATGGATAACCAAGATGACCATCTCACCTGTACATTAATATGTGATATTTAAGATGCATACAAATGCCAAACTGTTAAAATAGATCAATTGATAAGTTTATCTTTGCAGATCTTTATATGAACTGAGTATTAAATAGAGCGATGCGATGTAAAGCTAAGATTTGTCGTGCATAAATCTAAAAGGACCGCGAACATGTATTTTTTTAAATAGTATTTCGAGCAAATAGTGTACAATTTTCACTGCATATAGAATGGTAATATTTGAAACATGCGTACATAGGTGCCTCAGCGTGTTTGGTATCACATATGATGAAGCATGCAAAGCTTTTCCTTTATGGGGTTTATAACATCCATAGAATGTATTAAGTTTTTATTTTTCATGTCTTTGCTTGGGACCAAGTAATGTATAAACTTCATGAGAGAAAACAACAAAACAAAACAAAGACAAATACAGACTTCAATTTCTAAATCAAAAGCGTTGACAGTGGTGTCAAAATAGTGACTTGGTGTAAGAATTTCTATAAATATTATTGTTACTATGTAATATTACTGTTACTATGTAATATTACTGTTACTATGTAATATTATTGTTGCTGTGTAATACTATTGTCTTGTAATACTTATAAGTCTACATAAAATTAATAATATAAAATGCTTACATGCTCATTGTTTTATCTCAGTCATTAGAAAAGTGCTTTCAACGTATCGAATTAATTGTTGTAAATTCAGCACCAAATTAGGTAGTCATTACAGTAAAGTAAAGTTAACACATATTCCAGTCATTACAGTAAAGTAAAGTTAACACATATTCCAGTCATTACAGTAAAGTAAAGTTAACACATATTCCAGTCATTACAGTAAAGTAAAGTTAACACATATTCCAGTCATTACAGTAAAGTAAAGTTAACACATATTCCAGTCATTACAGTAAAGTAAAGCTAACACATATTCCAGTCATTACAGTAAAGTAAAGTTAACACATATTCCAGTCATTACAGTAAAGTAAAGTTAACACATATTCCAGTCATTACAGTAAAAGTAAAGTTAACACATATTCCATGGGATACATGGGATATCATTTTAAGACATTTTTTCTGACGAATCGCCTTAATTTCAAATTAATTCCATCAATGCCAGGCTATACGAGTTCTGTTTAAAATTTAATTCGGAGATTGTTCCGCCAAAGGTATAAATATAGATCTGTACATACGTAGGACTAAAATCTATTGGTAATACATAGTTTTGGGCTTAATTGCACACACACACACACACACACACACACACACACACACACACTATAGATGTTACTTTACTTGCGGCACGTAATTTCACATTGAATGATTGTATCCTTATCACTCTATCGCTTAAATTCTTCTTTAAGTTATTGCTACATGAGTCAATACGGAAATTTTCTGTATACTTTACTGTAGTTCTCAAAGATCGTCAGCAGCCGTGTTATTTCTGTATTTCTATGTTCCCAATTCTTCACTTTTTAGATCAACTTTGTGAAATCTTTAAGTCATTAAGAAGAACGGGACATAAAAATACGTGCAAATGATGCATGTAGAGGAGTCAACACCTGGATTTTCCGTCGCCTAATGCACCAGCAGATCAGAGTCAATCTTGTTCATTCTGGTATTTCAGCAAATGAAATCATATGTTGAATATGTTGTAAAGACTCTGTTCTACCAGTATATTATGCGACATCATGTCTGGTTTTATATTGGTCGTAATTTGTGCACTTTATACTCGTAGCGCTTATCCTAATACGTTTGCATGATTATGCAAAGATTGGAAGTATTGCCATTAATACGTAATTAGCCTCTTTTACGCTTTTAATGCAATTATACATCCAATCAAAGGAAATGCATAAACGATTGAATAGTGAATTTAAACTTGAATACCGACTGCATGCAGCTTGCATTGAAACAATTAACCTGTGAAAAGGTTGACTGAAACAGGTGTGATGCTGTTTAACATAAAATTAAATAACCTTAATTGCTTATCTGGCATTCCTTGGTCCCCCAAAAGGCCGCCGATGGTTTTGGATGAAAGATAACAAACTTGTACTGGATATGCAGCTGTTAGAAAAACATTTTCATGAAGCATGCGATATATGTAAGGTGAAAGAAACATTCATAGTATTACGATTTGCTCAAGATGTATGTATGTATGTATGTATGTATGTATGTATGTATGTATGTATGTATGTATGTATGTATGTATGTATGTATGTATGTATGTATGTATGTATGTATGTATGTATGTATGTATGTATGTATGTATGCATGTGTGTGTGTGTGTGTGTGCATATATATATATATATATATATATATATATATATATATATATATATATATATATATATATATATATATATATATATATATATATATATATCGTACCTAAGCCAAGATAATTCCCAATACAGTGACCTGAAAAATAGGCATTGTAGCCTTAAGCCTTCAGCTGATCTTAAACATGGACAATTCTCTATTTGTAAAGACTATTGTGAAGTTTAAGAAAGACAATAACAATTGTTATGGTGAGGATGATGTAAACAGCAGTCACATTTGCAAACTTAAAAACTTTCGTTGTATATGGCTTAGTTTAAATTAAAACAATGACCTGCTTTGAAATAGAGTGATATTGCAATCTGAGATAACTACGATAGAAAATGTAAACCATATTATACATTTCTCTGATTGAAACTATATAGTCTTTTTTACGATAAGCAATATAGTCCATGTTAAAGCGTGATTTAATTTTATAGGGATTTATTGTAAATGCGGTTGGAAAAGCTGTTGATTTTCCTATAGCTTAATGATCGCCATACGTACAAAAATATGTTTATTGTGTGATGCACGACTTTGCCTCTTGTTCCTAGGAATACAAGCGCACGTGTGAACGCGCATTTGCAGATACTGCCAACCCACTCCACATAGCAGAGGAATGTTTGATGAACAGAGAAAAACGCCAGGGGATAGACCTCGTCAATGATGACGTTGAAAAATCACTTGTCAGAGTGAGTATATATTAACAAGGCTCTTTTTTTTAGCTAGAAAATTATGAGTCGTAATAAAAACCACAAGGCCTGATGCAATACATGGAGTTTATCCTTGTCATTGAAATATTGCATGGAATGAAAGATGCTCGAATACAAAAGTCCCATTTGTTTCCTTAGCCTAACCTGTTCATAAATAAAGTTAAAATTTTTAAACCATTGGCATCTTGGTCTAGAATTTGAAATGTGCGCTGAACAGTTTCGCGAATACAGCAACCAACGCTTGATGTTCATACGGTGATGACATACATCACTCCTCCATTCAGTTCTTTGCCAGCTTCTATAGATAATTTCGTAGAAGATGGATGGAGTGGAGTTATAGTTTACAACTCCTTCCAAGCATACAAAAAATATTCTGATTTAGGAACGATAATAATGAGGCATTACAACTATTTTTGTGAACTTGTGATATATTAAACAGGTTAAGATATTTTCGTGAATTTGTGTGATATTAAACAAGTTGGAGGTTTTGTTCTTGACATTTACCAAAAAATGAATACAGGAACTCATTATAGTGATTTAACAATCCTATCGTTGTTGTATATAAGACAGAAATAATACACATTTACCATTAATTAATCTCATGCTCTGTAACAATGAGGTCACACATATTAGAATATTTAAAATTAAAAAAAAACAGAATGCTTGTTTGTTTGTTTGATTATGATTTTTAACGTAGCTTTAACAATTTTTAAGTCATATCGCTACGATGCAGTGGCGTCACTAGGGTTGGTGTCACCCGGTGCGATAACTCATGGTGTCATTCCATGGACCACCTTCTGTAACATACCATACAAAAACTGTATAGACAGTTATTTTAGTGTCACCACCTCTGATGGTGTCAACCGGTGAGGTCCGCACCCCCCTAGCGACGCTACTGTGATCGGTTATCCGCTTATGAAATCCGACTAGACCGAGCAGTGTGTGCTCTGTAAAATTTGCAATTTTTCATTTTGGTGTCACCCCTCTGAGATGGTGTCACCCGGTGCGGTCCGCACCCCTCGCACCGCCCCCCCCCCCCCCCCAGCGACGCCACTGCTACGATGTCTGCATTGAGGAAGTTTATAGTGATGTCTAGCACTAGGGCATCATGCCGCAGACATGTAGCATGATGTCCCACCCAGTCACATTATCCGGACACCAGGCCGACCAGTCCTAACACTAACCGCTTAATACTAAGCGCCATTTTTGTAAGTCTTTTGTATGACTCGGCCGGTAATAGAACCCATGACTTCCCGCTCGTACGGCGGACGCTTTAACCATTAGGCCACCGGAGCGTTTTTTTTTTTTTAAAAAAAAAAACAACAGAATACGAAAATTTGTTTAAAACAATCTTTCATATTTATTATCAGGAAGTCGACATCATCAAGAAATGCCAGGCTAAAATGAAGAAAGTGCTAGACAAGGCTTATGTTCAGCTGAAGTAAGTATTTTAGGTTTAATAACGTTTTAGACGTTTATGATCATGTTAATATTTGTATTACGGACAAGAGCTATATACAGAATATACCAATAAATTATTAACTGAGAAGACTAGTTTACTAATCAGACCCTCCTGTCCAAAGAATTGTCTCATTTTATACTAATTACTGGCTTTATCATATGCTAAAATATGCTACATTATGAGTCACCCTCCTTCTAGACTTTAAAAATCATTCCAATTACTCCGATTTCGATTATAACACCTAACATTATCTTATTTTTCAAGGTTTTAAAATGAACACAAATTAGAATCTCATTTTCTATGAGGCATTGTTTAACTCGTATATATAAGCTTTAAAAACTAAAGTAAAAATTTTGAAGAAAAAAAAATTCATATAGTTATAATTTATAACAGAGGAAACTTTAACTGCGTAATTTCAATTTAAAGTGTCAGCTCTAATATTTGCTTTCAAGGCCCAATATTAAATGAATTATTTTTTATATTATTTCCTCTTTATTCTAGGATGAACCGTGCCTCGCAGCACGCTCTTGAAATTGACGCCAAGGATAAGCATCACGCACAGGGCCTTGACGACCGAATGCATGGCCTTAGAAACAATACGGCTGGCATTGGATTCTACCCTGGCATCGAGGCCATTGATAATACGTAAGGAGTTCATACTCATTGTTTTCATTATTGGATTGAAGTGTATAATGAATGAATTTTCTATATTTTTAATAATAAACATATTGTGCGCCAAGATTTTATTTCTGTGCTGCCATGAATTTATGTCCGTCTGGAGATTTGTTCTCCACCAGATTCTGTCTGCGCTTTCGTGTCAGATAATCACGTTTGCTTCGCTCTTTTCTCACATATAATTGGAATGTTTACTGGCTAAGAACTTTAAATATCACTGTTGGGAAGGTAACGGCGTATAAAAGAACTCGCCAATCGACCAATTACTATTTTAAAATAGATTTAATAAAACGACTGATCAAACTGCTAGTCAACCCAACAACATTCATTTTCATGGTATCAATATGTCTCTTATTTACAGCATCACCATCCCAGAATCCTGGGCTCGTTACACACAAGAGAACATAGCCAGGTCTCAGAAAGAACGCGCTGCATCAGAGCGGCTGCGCGGAGAGATCGACGCTATTCTCAGGACATGCGCAAATGATATGTGGAACATGTTCAACACTGTCAACAATGCGTTCAACATGAGAATAAGAGAGACCACCGATGCCAGGAATAAACTACAGTCGCATCTGCAAAGAGTAAGACATTGACCTTTACAGCTTAGTATCCCTAACTTTCACTGTTTCTTTATAATCTCCAGTTCATCCAATAACAATTCGTCATATATAATAAATGTAGGAAATGCTCACAAAGTATCTTTAGTTCTTGCTACTTACATATCGACGATGCATCACAGTTGCTTTGTTCGCAAACTTGCAATATCTAGATAAATTAGCATCGTTAAATCTTTTGAGTTAAAATCAGTACATATGCTACAGATCCTTCTTCAGTATATTGTATCCAATTTTTTTTATTTTTAAAAAAAATAACCTAATTACAGACGATGGCTGAGATCTTTGATATGGAGAAGAATATTGAGTTGTTGAGGAAGGCGATCCAGGACAAGGAGCAACCAATGAAAGTGGCCCAGACACGCCTGGATGAGCGTACCCGCAGAATCAACGTGGAACTCTGCAATGACCCAGTCATGAAATCGTATGTATATTTGATTCGCAGTTCTAGACACTTTTTTTTCCTTTAAAGACACACAGAAAGTGAAACACACACACACGTGGGACTAATTTATTTTGATATCAAGCTTACACTCGTAATATATATATATATATATATATATATATATATATATATATATATATATATATATATATATATATATATATATATATATATATATATATATATATATATATATATATATATATATATATGATTTTGATATAACCTTATTTATTTAGAGTTCTTGAGAGCAGATTGAAATATGCAGTTTGCGTAGTTTTCGCTTCATTGTTTTTTTTCTTACCCTTTTTCATACGAAAAATGTTAAAACCATAGTGTCTGTAGGAAATTTTGGATTGATAATAGTTTGTGATAAACCTCACTATTGAAACATTTATTGTGATTATTTATTTTAACAGCTACAAATATAAACTAACGGGTAATTGTTTTTGAAAGAAAGAGCTTTGATTAAAACTTTGACCATTTCATTGACTTATATATAAATCGAACTTATCTTAAAAACGGTATGAATATTACAAATTAGAGTTGTACAAGACGTTTTCCCTTATAAACGATAAACGTATATGAAAGAGAATAACCGATTGTTTTTTTCCTTCAACAGTTTGCAGAGAGAGGTGACCGAGATTCGAGAATCAGTCCGAATCTTGAAGGAGAGACTGAAGGCTTCCGAATTGAGCCTGGCTCGTTTGATGAAGACCAAGGCAACTCTAGAGCACGACATTTCTGTCAAGGAGAATTCTCTCAGAATTGATAATGTATTCTGTATGGGAATGCGCAAAGGATTCCCGATGGACCCTAAAGTTGGGCCAATCTTCCAAATGCCAACATGCTAGAAGAATCAAATAAGAATATAAACAATTTTAGTACAATTCCAAATGTTGACATGTTAGAAGAATCAAATAAGAATATAAATAATTTTAGTACAATTCCATCTGCCGTATGGAGTTTCCCGAACTACACGAAATCACATACTGCGTTCTTGATTTCATTGGACTTTTAAGCACCCAGTGGTAAAATAAAGGCAAGTAACGTTTGGGGGGAAAGTGTTTGCGAAGAAAATACATTGTCCATTTGAATAAAAGGTATTGGCAATTTTTTTAATGCGTGCAGTATGACAATTTTGTATTACTTAAAAGAATTTGATGTTTGCAAGCTTCGATCTTGTAACTGCTAATCTGTTTAGCATTTGTGATTAATGTACACACTTTAGCGCTACCACTTTTTCTTTTAAACATTTTTATTGAAGAATTCTCAAAACTATGTTTTCATCAAATGTGAAGTTAACTGGTACGATTCAAATATAACAAACTTCATAAAGCATAGAAAGCAGTAATATACATTGGTAGAGTCTGATTGCTGTACCATTACTGATCAAGATTCAGGATTTAAATAGGATGTACAGAACTGGTCAAGTCTAAATCATTTTAAAATTTTGTATTTTCTGGCATAAGTATAGACTTGTACAACATCTTTATGACTTTTTATTACTAAATTTAGATGCTTTGATACCGTCATCTTCTTATCTATACAGAAAGACTATGTAGCTATAAGAATTAACCAGTTCAAATTATAATAATTATGTACTTCATGCAGACCAGTTGGTACAATTAATAGGGTCAACGCTGGAATGTAATGTACATATAGAGGCTTATATGTTGAATACCAGCCCTCGACATGCTGTCTTATATTTATTCTGCTAGGATACATCTTTTTCAGCATAATCGAATGGCTTCACTTATTAACACTATCAGTACCAAGCGAAAAAGAATAAGTAACATTTCAATTTTTATAATATCATGGAGAGATTTCTTCTTGAAAACGTGTCTTTTGAGACCGTTTCCGAATATATATTTAAAATGTAAACACAAAGAAACTCATGGTTTAAAACTGACTTACCGTGTCATGTTACACATTTGTATTATATACAAACCACAAACAGTATTCATATTAGATATTGCTTATAGATTTGTTTATGGCCATCTGTTTGATAATTCTCAATCATGAGTTTAACTTATTCGTTTGAATGCTTTTATTTAATGTTCTATAAACTGAGGGATGGGTGTGTATCTAAAAATAACTCATGCGTCGTCAGTATTATTAGTCATAGATTATCACGTGATCTGTACCATGATCGATCGCTACAATGTTGCTTTTGTTTTGTTTTTTTAAACACTTTGTTTTTAAATAAGTAATATCTTTGAATGATGTGAGTCAATTGAACGTATATTTTATTGTTTTGATCAATTTTAATATATTTTTAAAAAAATGTAGATCAGTAGAAAGCACGCTTACTCTTGGGGGATTTCTGCAAGGTTGTGCAAACCGTGGATCGGCCTCGTGACATGCGCCAATTATTGAGCAAAAACTGCTAAGGCCGTGCTATTTTTCAGTATTAATTTGCACTAAGAAAATATGAAGGTTTATTCTTGCTCAAATTCGGTAAGAGGAGATTATCTTGCCAATCCTAACTTTGTTAATCTGTGATATTTGTCTCACAGTATTCAATATTTCTCCGTTGTAAATATATTGATTGAAAATAGATCTGAATCACTGTATTAGGCTTATGTTGTTTGCACAATAAAATGTTTTTATCGAACGCTTATCTAATTTTTCCTTTTCCATGCATTTTCCATTTCTTATGACAAATTTTTTAAAAAGATATCAACTTCTATCACGGTCATTTCTAACTAAATATTTCCAATTGAATGATAGATGGCAAAAAAATTGCCTTTTGTCTGCTCTGTCTGTCCGTGTGTCTCTTTTTCCCCTATGCTTTCCTTCCTGTTAAAATCAAGGGAATCTATTCCATCAAAATAAGAAAAGACGTATGACTTTTTTTCTCAAACGACGCACACGTACACACACGTACCAGAGGCGCCCACATAATTATGGGGGAAGGCATGTGCTCCCACCTTTGCCCTTATGTGCTGGCACCCAAACCACGTACATACATGTACATGAATGTACACACACGTGTACACACGTACACACGTTTATACACAGGTATACATGCATATTATATAACGTTGAGTTAAACAATTGTTGCTAAAGAAAACAATCAGGGTTGGAAATACGTTCACAACTAAAAAAATATTTGAAATATTTCACAAAAGCCTCGATCGATAGACGAAATAATGTGCAATGCGCAGGAAGCTTGTGGATATATTCATGTCCCGTAATATAGGACAAAGTGACATAAAAATGTCAGAAATGGACAATACTGCATCTGAACATACTGTAAAGTTCGAGCGCTTTGGGGATACTCACCAACTGATTGATACCAACGACGACCTGGATAAAGTTTACAGATGCAATTATGCCAAATAATACTTTTTTTTTTTAATTATATGGTTTCATCGTTTTAAAGATGGTCGCGAATCCAGTGGGGGTGGTAGGGGTGGAGGGGTCTCGTGTTCAGAAAGACCGATCACTGCCTTTGGTGAGCGGAAGAGCCCGGTTTAAAGGGTCAATTAAAGAAGATGCTCCATACACCGCGTACAATTTGTTTATTATTTTTAATTATAGCATTAATTTGTCAGCTGTTTTTAATTTACTAAAGAGTCATTTGAAATTTCGAAAGGTTTGTGTCAGATAGGTTTCGCAACTGTTGATAGCCGATCGAAAACAAACTCAGGCTGAATAGCAAAGCAGTTGCTCGCTATTATTACAAGAGACGTTGCACGAGATTTCTCAGTCGATAAAATATGGATTTGCTTTTTACCAACACGGCTAAAGAGAACATTATAAAGCTTAGATGGGACAAGAGGAGCAAACACCATAAATCGCCTGACATAATCTGACTGTCAATATCGTTTAACATGCGCTATATTTTCTATTCAAAAGGCTTGGTTTTCTGTGTACCTGTGCCTCACTCTACCAGATACTGTATGCTTCCAAGGTATTATCAAAATTTGTGGAACACTTCCTAACCACCCATTCGCTCACCGGAACCAGAAGTATCAATTTACTCCATGACAACACACGTGCGCATAAATCCGGAAAAGAGACAAACTTCCAGGAGGATCGTAACATACAAACATAGCCATCTAGGCATACATCACAAATAATTTTACTATATGTTCTTTACATATATTTCTCAGTACTGACCTTTCAACTGTGTGACAATCAATACAAATCATATGTTAATATAAAATACCTCCAAGGATGACATCACGGTGAAGTTCTTTTGAAGGGTTCACCGTCATTTTTTTTTAGACGCTGCAATGCAAACAGAACAGCATGTAAACAGAGTTCACTTCCGGATCATCACCAAGGCCTTATTACTCTATGTGCACTGTCGCCAAAATACACACAGACAACCATTCTCTTAGCTCCTATTCTCAAGAATAAACAATTACCTTTAAATCCATACCAAAAATGCATCAATATAACTTTTCTATCACTACCAGAATGAGAGAGGGATAAAATGTTCTAAAAAAAGGATTAGAACTATATGCGATTTCATATCATCCATACCATGCAGCCCTGAGATAGCTCCAAGCGATTATTGATTAATACACTGATATACAGTTTCAACAGCGCCGCCATTTGCTTATTAGAGTCTGGATGTACGAGTAACCTTTCCATGCTCTGTATAAAATGCCAGTAAACAAGAAGTTAACTTGTGATCTTGCAGTTAGTTCTAAATGAAAACAAACAACTTCATGACGTGTGAAAGTAATTTTTAATTCGGTTTTAAATACTTGTAGAAAAAGGTATTTAGACACAAATTAGTATATAAAAATTGGCTTCTATAATAAAATATTGATTTTGACTGAAATTGGCTTCTAAAATATTGATTTTGACTGAAAAAGGCTGTGGTGTGTGTTTCCAGCTTCACAGATATTAAAATTAAATTCAGCGAGTTTTTCCCCCAATATTTTATAAACATTATTTATAAATCAAATACTATTTGCAGCACTTCAATGTACTGGGCATAACCGGCTAAACTATAGTCTGACCAAAACAACCCGTTTGTTTGTTTGGAAAGTCCGTTAAGCATGAACGGTGCAGGGGATGCCAGTATCAGTGCCATTCTGGTCAGTCAGCAAATTAGAAATTATATATCAATGATTAAGTTGACTTAGTTCTCTGCACTTTCTATCACATTATATGTTTTCGTTATTGAAATCGTTAAGGGGTACAAATAAATGGGGGATATATTGTAAGACTATAGCTACATAAATCAATGTCGGCAATGTGATTTGTTTTTAAAATAAATGTTGTACCATTGGGAAAAAAATCGGGGGTCGGCCATGAGAAACAGGGAAATTCCGGCAACAGGAAACAATTTTAAATGTTTTATTTGCCTAATAAAATATAACTTGACTTCCTACAGTTAAAGCTTCAAAGTACACAAGAACACCATTTTTTTTAATACTCACAATTCAAGAACAACAATTCTTTCGTAACTCTACAGTGTACGCATGCGCACTTTGAAATGGTTTATCGGTTTATTTCCGCTTTCAATGTCTAACTGAGGGAAGAGCAGACCATTTGAAAGCCGCTTTGTAGTTGGAAGTGCAGTTTTTCAGTGTTTGAACAACATACCAAAAAGTGAATACAAAATGTCACTTAACAATTAGATAATGAGGCTGAGAAAGTGTGTACATGTGCAAGGGTATTCTTGGATTGGATGCACTAACATTCTGTTTACGAATAACATTTTTGTTGCGCATGTGAATACTAAGAGATTTTTAAATAGCCCGTCGTATATAAGTGAAACAAAAGTTGTAATATACAGAACATTCTATTAATGAATCAAGAAAACCGATTTGTTTTTGTCATGAAAATATCGACAAATTGACGAGATTATATGTATATGTAGTATAACAATTAAGTTTAAAAATTTAATTAACAACTGTGAGCAATTAATCTAGATTTAAATACGTATTTTATTTTGTTTCTATATTGAGTCACATATAATAATAATGATGATAATAATAATAATAATAATAATAATAATAATAATAATAATAATAATAATAATAATGAGGAATTTGTTTAGCGCCTTATCTTTAGAAGCTCTAAGCGCTTTACAACAGCTATAATGATATGACTACACTACATACTACAGGAAAACAAACATCAAAAAAGATGAAATTGGAAAACATCAAACATGCTGAAAATATTTAAGGTACAAAACATTATTAGGTTTCTCAGTTTATTCATGCAGTCGAACCAGAGGCGTAGCGATGGTATTTTGCGCCCGGGGACAAACTATAAAATTGGCGCCCCAGCGATCTTGTGACAGATTTATTACCCTTGTTTTCTTATTATAATGTAACGTTGCAAGCCTCATTTTGGCGCCCCTGTACCTTGGCGCCCGGGGACATATGTACCCCCCCCCCTCGCTACGCCTCTGAGTCGAAAAAGGTGAGTTTTAAGAGCACTCTTAAAAGGGACCACTGTGTCTTTGTGTCTAATTTTAAAGGACAATTCGTTCCACATCGCCGGGCCCTGGTATGCAAAATAACGTCCATATGACTTCGTTTTCATAGTTGGATCAATGAGTATACGATTGTCAAAAGAGGAGCGTAAGCATCTTGCTGGTATATACATATATGATACACCTACCCCCCCCCTCCGATTAAAATGTTGTCCTCCCCCCCCCCCCCCAATCTAGCGCACCCACCCACCCAACCCCCGGGAAAAATTGAAAATGATGTCCCTGATAAATGGACGTCATAAATACCCATAGATGTAGAAGGCATTCACCGTTACTAACTTACAAGGTACATACTTGATGAAGTTTTCTCCTTTGATTATATATGGTTAAGTTTAGGTGCTTATAAATGTGTGTGAAAGTAAGGGTTTCGCTGTCAAGATTTAGAAGACTGGGTAAGGGTTCGCTGTCAAACATAAGATTTAGAAGACTGGGTGCCAGTCTTGCCATTTCACATCAGTGTTGCTATGGTTTAACGTTACAAGCCATCGTTCCACATGGCTCTTCCTGTTCATTATTTAAGACAAATTCTATTTCACGTGTATTTTCTGCCAGACATGCAAATGAACTCTCATCAGCAAATCATTTCATAAGAATACATGTACACATATCGTCAGCAATATCATTAATGTGCAAAATAAAAGCAAATGACCTAAAACAGATCCCTGTATTGCACCTGCTTGAACTGGTTTAAATATCGATTCGGATTATATTAAACGCACATATTGCTTTCCCCAAAAAGTAATTTCAAATCATTTCAAAAGAGGCTTTCTAATTTAATAATTTCGGAATCTCTACTAAAGTTTTGGTGTCAAATCTATTAGGAAGCCTTGAAAATAACAACTATGCACCCATATTCCGTGTAATTTTAAGTTGAACAGATTTGAAAGATAAATATAATTTTATTGGAATACTGTATAATGACCAAGAAGGAATTGTGACTGATATTTATAAAGTGTTTCCCTTTTCAAACTGGTACTTAAAGACCACTCTTTCTACGATTTTCCTTTATGACCTAGAAAAGAAATATTGGTCCATAATTGGTACGGTCAGTTTTGTCGCCTTACTATAATGACAACTGCATTTTTTCTCAGATCTTAGGTTAGCACTGTGCCCTCATGGAATTGTTGAAAGATACGCTAAGGGGTTTACAAATTACAGTCGATGGACCCTCGAAGGATATGGTGCATAATTTTGTTATAAACATTTACGATAACCACTGTATAATAACAGGTTTTTATCGGTGTCTAATTAAGATTTTTTAAAACCCAATTATCGTCTATTTCGAACTGCTCAAGGCTTGCTTTCACATTACATTGGCCTGATTTCGCTAATATTTGATATGTAAAAAGATAAAATTAGATAGGGTCTAAGCAATAATGTTTTATTACTGTTTATATCCTGAAAAACACGAGTTTTGGGGTCAACGCTTTCATCAAAAACCATACATATCTTTGGAGTATGCGTGTTGGAGAAAATTACGCATGTCATGTTGTTACTTTACATTAGTTATTAAACAAAGCTCCCATAAACTACAATCTTTAAATGCTATATGTTTTGACCAAAATAGGAATTTCTTGTTGACTTTGACCTCTGACCATCGTTTAAACCGTATTATACCCAAAAAAGAGGAAGATCACATCTTAAAGCCTAAAACTTTTAATAGGTTTAGTTTCCAGTAAAGGAAACCAAACTTACCAATTTATACCCATTTTGAAATGCAAGCACTGAAAAACTCGTATTATCTATGCCATAAAACATCATTTATGTTACATTTTTCCCAGCTATGAAACGCATAGACTAAACATTGAATCTGAAAGCTATCATGTAACGGGGTTTTCGGTATCAAGGGTTATTGGTACAATATTACACAAGCCACTGGTCAGAGGTATTGCGCAACTTGGAAAAACAACACCAGAAAACCGACTCCCGCTAATACTCGTTATCTAAGGAATGACCTCTACGGTGTGATTTGCCCGGTTATAGAATGGATATGGTAATCTGAGTCGGTATCCCGAACAAAGACAACACACGAGCCCACGTAAAGATAAATAAAGAATTTAATAAAAAATCAAGAGAAGAAAAGACACAGTAAATTACAGTTTTCTTTCCTTCTGAATACTCTTAGTTCAGAAGTACTTTAAAACCGAAGTTTAAAATAATAGATACATTAATTAAATTTCAAACACTAATAAAATAGACAAATTAATCCGTTAATAGCTGATAGCAAATTTCATCACGAAATCGAGTGTTCATTAACATTTGACCGATTGGTAAATTCACATTACCTGGTCGTCGACTGTTCTTTCTGCTTGCGTCTCGACTTTAACTTGCCCTCTGGGTGAACGTGGGATTCTCACAACACTGACTTCTAAATTCTTTTCCCTCCTTTGGATCTCGGCCTCCTCGTTATTTCTCTCTCTCTCCAAACAAACTATTTTCCTTTGAAAAGAAAAGGGTAAAACGCCCTAAGTATCTCGTTAGGTTTTGAGAGTTGAGATTGTCCGTCCGTCTTTCTGGTTCGAACACTCAGATCTTACTATCAGTGATACCTTTTATACGGCTAGCAAATACTACACAAGTCTTCCGATCAATACAGCTATACCGCTAATTATCGACATCAGAATTTGGGGAAGTCACATATATTCCCGTAAATCATTACGTAAAGTGAGGCAATATATCATAGCACACAATCCATATTCACTAATATGATAAATTCAAAATTAATGTAGCACTTTCCAATCATAAATGTACACAGCGGATTTTCTACAACACCCATTAACCTACCTACGTATATAAGGTGAAAATGCTAATTCAGAATTCAAAAGTACATTACTAAATCACTGTAATAACCGAACTATCCATACAAAATCAACACGTCATGCATCTGTAACGAAAACATCATATAAATTACATCATGATAAATGTGAACGATTCCTACAAAATATCGACAGATCATGCATCTGTAACGAAGAAACATCATATAAATTACATCAAGATAAATGTGAATTTGAGTTAAATACCTTGTGTTTTTTGGCGTCTTACAATCGTTCCTGGATTATAGATTTTCCCTGGAACCACGATTTTACGGACGTCTTTCCTTAAAGTACGTCCGGAGTCTCTCCTATGGTCGGAATTAATAATAATGTCCTCTCTTTCAGAGGTCCTTCCCAGACTGACTAAAATTCATTGGTTCGGAGTATATATTTCCCCTCAGGTTCAGGGATCGACCCACCCCTGATTCCACATGTGACCAATCGGAATAAGCGATATTCCTACAGACATTTGGAAAACTGCTTAAGAATGTGCCAAAAAAATGCCACCTGGGGTTGTAATAACACCCTGTCATTTGTCTGAAATCACTTTTGACAGCTTTACGTGAGAATTTCGCCTTTTTTAGCCTATCATACAAACGTTGTCCGTTTTTACTATAAACATAGTACCAGTGTGACCTGAGTTAGGAAAACATTACTCCGTGCAAACTCTACCACAAGATAACAGTTAATTGTCGGCTAGACTAAGAATTAATTAATGGACTTCACTGACGAAAAATTTGGCACTTGTCATATCATCTCAAGACATGACCATAACGATTTAAAAAATATCGCCCAGTTTCTAATCTCCCGTTCATATAAAAAAAAATCGATGAAAAAAGTTTTTTTTTTTAGCCAACATGTATCTCATTTGAATTCAAACAGTCTTTTTATCAATGGACAATCTACATATCGCCCTTACCACAGTACTGAAACTACTCTTCTGATAGTAGTTAATAACATTATCTTTGCTTTGGATAGTGGAAAGATTACAGTCCTCACCCTCCTTGATGTGTCTGCAGCATTTGACACAATAGACCATGATATATTACTTCACCATCTCCAGCATGTATTTGGCATTCACAATACAGCCTTACAGTGGTTCAAGTCCTACTTAGTCAACATGACACAAATTTTATCTGCAAATGGAATACACTCCAGTCCAGTTAATCAATGTTGTGGTGTTTCACAGGGGTCTTTCTTGGACCTGTTCCCTTCATTCTATACACTCAACCGCTCTCAAGTGTCATATATAATCACCTAGTGTTTCACCAATGGTACGCTGATATCACCCAAATGTACAAGTCTAGCCACCAAACTGAAGTTGAGGCTTCCATCCAAGGAGAAGAGAAGTGCATTTCTGATATTAAATCATGGATGAAATGTAACAAGCTGCACATGAATAATGATAAAACTAAGGCCATTATGATCACAAAACAAAGACTTTCTTATTCACATCATTTATCTCAAACAATAAATATTAGTAACACCAACATTAAATTCACACAGTCAGTACGAAACTTAAGTGTTACTCTAGACAGTACTCTCACATTGCACCAACATGTCATGAACATATGCAAGGCTGCATATCTTGAACTGAGACGCATCAGCTCCATTCGCAAATATCTTTAGTTGATACCACTATAAACTATTGTGTGTTCATTAGTACATTCAAGACTGGACTATTGTAACTCAATTCTCTCTCGTTACGTCTTAATATCTACTCCAGAAACTTCAAAAAGTTCAAAACACAGCTGCTCGGATCATTTTTAGAGTACCACGATCAGAGCACACCTTCCCACTGCTCTTTACCCTACACTGGCTATCCGTTCGATCCAAAATCAAATACAACATTTGTTCTCTGTCCTACGTTTCACTGACGGAATCCAGTCCAGCATACCTATTCGGCCTCACCCATGTGTACCCACCAGCAAGATACCTAATCTCCTCTTCTGACAATCGTATACTCACTGTTCCCACTATGAAAACGAAGTATACCATAGCCCAGCAACGTGGATTGAATTGCCCGTTGATATTAAACACAATGACACAGTGATCCCTTTCAATAGTGCTCTTAAAACTCACCTTGCAAGAACAAATTTAAAGACCTAAAATTGTTTCCTACCTTAAATATTTTAGCACTTTTATGTTTTCCAATTTCATGGTATTTGTTTATGTTTTTTTCTTTTTTGTAGATGTTATAAAGCGCTTAGAGCTTCTAAAGATTAGGCGCTATACAAAGTCATCATCATCATCGTCGTCGTCATCATCATCATCATATTATTATTATTATTATTATTAAACTACAAAAAGAACAATTCGAGAAATCCGCATTTACTATAACCCACCGTAAGTTACCTCCCTTTTCACAGACAACTGAAACTGTCACAATGAATTAAATTTAGTGATAACACGCCACCTAGCGAATACCTATATCAACAAGCTGTTCTCCGCCTTTGTCTGATATTAATTACTGGTAGTTGAGACGATTTTCGCTGGAACGTCAGAACTTTAAACTGCTAGTATTATGGTACCAATTGTACAACACCAGGTGGGCGGAGCCTAAGATTTAGGAAACACTGCATTTAGAAAAAAGCAACACCACTAGCTGTGATTGGTGCATTATGCTGGAGTTGTACTTTTGTTAGTTTTTTTTAAAAAAAAAGTGTAGCTTCTTGACAACATGTGAGATTATGTTAATTCATATTTAGATCATATTTTGTATTTGTTATGATTTTTAAGAAACAAATGTAGCACACATAGGTGAAAATGTACTTCTGTCTAGTTCCAACAGAGTTATCTCTCTTAAACATAATGGAGTGCTGGTTTTATCCTTGTCAAATTGACAATCTAATATTGTTCTCGATGACAGTGTGTGACATGCATGCTGAAGTAGGATAGAACGTATATTTATTTCACAAAACGTTAGCATTGAGGTATATGGAAAAACAATGGGTAACGCGATACCTGCTGACGCATGCATGGAACGCAGCATCACTCCAAGGTAAGAGTAACGCATGAAACGCGTCTAGAACAGCGAGGACTATATCAGAGGGAACTGACTAATGCTTGGGGCGTAGATGACGTTACTTTTTGGGGTGATACTGCCATCCACACATGCGTCCGCAATCTCATTTCAGGCCAATAACCGTTGGATACAGTTGTGTTCTGTACTGAGAGAGATTAATATTAAAGTGTCCTCTGAAAGATTAATACCATGGCTTAATTAACGTCCGCAGATTAAAACACTGACGCTCCAGAATAAAATCGTGTCAAGCACAGTTCGTCTACGCCACTAGTAACTATCAAAAAGAAAAAGGTCAAACAGCTTGTCGGTTTAGAAAAAAGAATATGTGCTTTGATATTTACACCACACAAAATTCATATTGTATTTTCTATGATATTTTCTCTACAATGCCTTTAGTGCAGAATTTAAAGATTTTAGCTGATTCGTCGAAGGAGAATGTTTTGAATTATTTTCTTGTAGAGATGAATTACAAAGCTGACGATGTTACAAGGTTGCATGCAAAACTCCCATAATATCATAAGCGCATCTGAACTGCCTTCAACTCTTGTCTTAAGTCACTCATATACATAATATATGAGTTTATTGTTTGTTATTGAAGACCTTAATTGTAAACTAACTACATGTTGTTTTTTTCTTAAAATCACAAAACACCAATTAATCTAAAAAAAATCTGCTGGATGAAGCTATAAAAGTATTTACGTTTTTATGTGCCAAACATGTTTCCAGAAAACGTGTACAGAATTATGAGCATTTAATGGTTGTGTGTATGTACATAGCATCTTATTAATAATACTCTAAGCACGCTTTTTTCCCGGTGTCATATGTGTTGGACCTGTAGAAGTATTTTACTGATTTTATGAAACAAAAATAACAAAACAAAACAACAACAACAACAACAAAAAACGTAAAAAAATTACAAAGACAACGACAACAACAACAACAACAAAACAAAAAAAAAAAACAACAGAAAACGGTCTGATGCTTCTATCCAGACCATGAGTCAGGCAAAAATTTGAATTGATACGATTTTTGCCTTGAATGAATCTCACGTCTATATAAATCGTTCGTTGTGTTACGGTTCTCTACTTGTACTTTGAGCGCATTATCATTTTTTAAAAAAAATGTTTTCTGTAATGTACTTATTTAGGAATACCGTTGTCACTGGTGTTTATAAATATTTACGTGTGTTTGTGTAAATTTCAAATGACTTTTCATTATTGATTTTTGATATGAATAGGGTCGTAACATAAACTTAATTGATTTGTGATTAAATATTCATACCAATTATTCCGATCCATCGTCATACGTTAATGATAAACCAATGGTATTGACCTTTATTAATGGCCCAGAATTTATATTAATACACAGATCATATTGTGACAATATTAATGGCTGACTTACCATCTGCGTGTTCTCAATAAGCGTGAAAACAGCTGAATTTCAAACAATTTATTTAATGAAGAAAAAGGGAGATCACGGTTGACAAATTTACATCTATTATCAAAACTAGTTGACTGTGAAACTATGCCTATATACAAAGTCAGAAAATGCTGAGAATAAAGTGTCAGTCACAGACCGTAGCTAGAATAAACTGAGAGTTACGGAACTTGACTATAATAAACTGAGAGTTATGGAACTTGACTAGAATAAACTGAGAGTTACGGAACTTTACTAGAATAACGTTAGATTTACTTAATTTGACTAGACAAACGTCACCAGTTATCATGTACTTTTAAGAGAATGACCTATGTAGGGTGAAGATGTTTGCATTTAAAACATGCACAGAGGATATAATGTTGGCTCACCTATATGCTACTTTGATGTAATGTGTCTGACATTCTTTGGATATTGTAGTTTTGGAAATTGTACATGATCTAAGCACGCTGCTAACTAAACTGACTGCTCCCTTGTGCATAAAGCATCAACCTGAATTAATCTTAAGTACACTATACTTGGCTGCTATTAAAATAGGGGAAATACATTTTGCCCGACTAGACAATACCAACTTTTGAAAGTGCAATGAATGAATTACCAAATATATTACCAAATATATCAAATGTGAACAAGTTATCGGCTAGTTTTTTTTTTTTTAAACAAAATTTACCTCTAAAGTTCACAACATGAAAATGACCAAGCGAAGGTATTACTTTTTATTGAAAGGTGCACATCTGGAGTAAGGCCAAGCTGTATACTCTATAATCCATATTACACCCATCAATCATACACCAAAAAAAAAAGAGAATTAAAAGCTCTTTGAACTATACTTTTGTAAATAGTCAATATAACCAGTGAGGAAAGCCGGGAAAATTATTTTTCTGTAAAATTATAACCCTCGCTATGCAAAATACGAAACGTTAGAGCGCCACCTAATTTCGAATTACACAACTTTCAAGATTTTCTTAACATTGAGTTTTCTATCCGAATGTGAAATTTCATAGCTGTACATTTAATTTATCTGTCCCATTAAGATACGTGATTTTCAACTTGACCCCATGAGTCTTGCCACGAACATTGCAATAGTATGACGTCAATCTTGACTAACGTGACCAGATTTTCCTGTGTCAAAAATTTTTAAAACATCATACGGGAAAGACATTATATGTGTTATGAAAAATTTCTTGTTATGAAAAAGTTTGTTAATATTTCTTGCTATGAGACTCGTAAGTTAAGGAGCGTCAATGTCCATGTTGAGAGAGAGAGAGTTCAGGCTCTCTTAAAAGAGTGTCGCCACGATGATGAGACACAGCTACATCTGGAATAAGAAGACAGGCATATGTTTTCCTGGAATAAGAAGACAGACATCTGTTTCCTGCCGGTACGGAAAACTTTATTAACACACATATTTTTACTACATTCTAGAAACACTTCTAAAATCTTTATAATAAAAAATCATGAAATACATATTATATTTTCCTTATTAAGCTTTCCAACTTCATTCGTTCGTATAACTTCTGCATTTTAGAATATTATACAAATAGATAATTCTCGATCAATTTCAAGATAGCCAAGGTATAAAATGTAATAACTGTAATTAATGCAACAATTAATTTAAAGAAATGCATTTTACTCACTTTAAAATAGAATATTGATTTAGAATATGTTGCTAGATATTGTTCTTTCTTGCTTAAAGAATACTTTATTTCAACATTAAATCTAAACATGAAGTTGGCAGTGAATTAAACCTTAACAATCAAAATTACATAAATATAATTAAATATTAATTCTTTAAAACATTTAAACATTCCATTACAATATATTATAAATAAAAGCATTAAGTGAACAATGTTGCTACATAACAATGTTACCATGAAAATCTCAAACATTAAAGGTACTTATTCCTAAAAGAAGTTTTTTCAACATTTACAGTTCTTACCGGGAATAAGAAGACAGAAATCTATTTTCTTGGCGGTACGGAAAACTGACCTGAGCCTAGATGCGCGATCTATTTATACGCATTGGCTCGTGTCAGGGTTAAACAAGGTCGCACCTTTAGCGTACCGGTCAGAAAAAGATGCATACTCTTCATCAGATAGGAATCAGTTTCATAAGTTAGGGACCAGTTTTATCAGATAGGAATCAGTTTGTTTTACGTCATAAGACTTGGTATTATGGTTTATTTATATTCGTTTGGCATCGTCACACCAAATATGGTTATTCGTTAGTTGAGAACCATTTTGTTTTGTGTAATTAGAAGTTCTTTAGAGAAAGGTTACTCCACTTTTATTAACCGAATTGGTAATTCGCCAATGTCTGGGTCACAGAATATATGTTTTTACTGATAGAATCTAGGAGTTTCTAGCTAAATCAGCGATATGCATTGGCATGTATAATGTTTTATGTAATATAGTTCCACACATATTGTACATTGGTAAAGCTTTAAATTATCTGTACTGGTTTTATGTAGTGTGGCTTATATACATTGCCGTTTTTTTTGCTTGCGCTGCAACTATTTTCTTTCTATATATTTGTGGTTTAAAAATAATGAATATTTTCATTCTATATAGTTGTGCTTTAAAAATAAAGGGAATTACTCTTAATATATTTTAGAAACTTACTTTAATATAAATGAATAAAACATTACTTTAATACAATTTAAAGAAAATGGCAATCTTATTAATTTTACTAAAAAATCTATCCTAACATATGATTAAAGCGATATCCATAAACCTATCAAACTGTAACACATTCCGTCCAAAACTGACAAACACGTCAAAGAATATACAAGACACCCCATTACTACTTGAAGTCAACGAGATGTACCAGTTTGAAACTGATCTCATCATGATTTCAATTTGATGAGAATTAAAGTTTAAGTAATTTTGTTCATGTGATTTTGAATTGTAAATTATAATTAGAAGGAAAAAAAAAGCAATGGATACAAAGATATTCCCAAGTTGTAAAGAAGTTATACTTGCACTTTAAAGCTAGCAAAAAGAAATTAACGCAGATTATGAATGGAGATAATTTTGCATTATAGCAATAACAAACAAAAAAAATCACGCTTCATGCTAGATTCCGTGTTTATGATGACCCTCCGTATATGTCATAATTTGTCTACTTTACTTCAAAGTCAAAATTTAGCGCATAAGGTAGATCAATGTCAACTATGTTTGCATAGTAAATAAGATAAATTATTCCCTAATGTGATCGGTATACAGTACTATAAAATGGAAAAATTTCTTTTCAATTTTAATTCCATATCGAACGTGTAAGCTCACTATTGTAATAATGATAATGTCTAATAGCTGTTCTATGTAATGACAAGTATGTGCTATCGATCATTATATTTATCCTACTATGAACTTTATTCAAACCCTGTATTAAAACCCGAATTGATCGTCAGTTGAAAATACATATCATTGAAAAGAACCAGGAAAAGTTAATAATCAGAAGTAGACAGAAGGTTGATGTGGTTTCAGAAACTATACCCAACCTTATTATCAAATATCAATGTAAAATGTAAGTAAATATATACACGTTATAATCAATTAAAAGAATTTCACGAAGGGCTGATAATGTATGGGTTACTCATTGTTTAATTGAGAAAGAAAACTTGGAATTTATTTGATTGATACAAAATTTAAAAACACATCTAGAATAATAATGGTGAATTTTAAGATACGTAAGGAGGAAAATGTTCTCAACATTATGCATGTATCCGCGTTAGTCATAAGTGAGTCTTCCAATGACGTTGTAAACCGCACGTTATTTACATTCCTCTGTCATATACGCGGATATATGCAAAATGTTGAGAATATTTTGCGTTACCCAGGTAGCTGTCATGCTGATACTGCATTCTAAAATATTGTAAAATAATTTATATTTTACTGATTCCAAGTGAACTTACTGGAATACGTTTGAGCAGCAATGGGGAGGGGAAGACTGAAATAAAATGGCGGCCGATATTTTTTTATTTATTTTTTTTTTTTTGGGGGGGGGGGGCACCTCATTAAGTTCCCTGTTTGCAAAATTGGGGTTAAACATATTATTTTAAACCAAAAATGTACCAGGTTTAAATGACGTTGGATGTATTTTTAATCTTGGGTAATTGTTATATTTGTTTTGTTCCATTGCAAATGTTAGATCGCTAAGTACGAAAGATGGTTTTGGAGTTGTTAATCAAGCACACACAAACCTAGCATTTTAGAATTAACACATTTTTGGGTTCAGACGGGCCCAGGCAAGTTGGTTAGTTTTATTGTTATCAGTTTACAATTAACTATTTAATTATATTTTGCTTTTTTTCCATTGCATTGCGGGTACACCCCCTCTCCCACTAAAATAGCATCTGAGAATATGTATGTCGTGTTTCTCGTTTTCTGGACTCCAACCCATGAAGTACTTTATGCTGGTCAATCGAAAGTTTGTCTGTTCTTGCTCAGTAATTCTTGGAGATGTTTATGTCTAAATAGTCGTTGTGCAAATGTTTATTATTATTCGATGATCATGTTGGGATGGTAACGACTTCCCATACAGGGGATGTTTCAGCGATGTTGTCTTTTTTTTTTTGCTGCGAGAAAAGCAGCGAACTATTAGCGTCTAATCCACCAAATGATTTTTCTCTGATGTTTGGTCAGTTATATTAAAGTCGTAATTGTTCCAGTGCGATCTGAAGTGACTGACCACTAGGAGCTTTAATCGGAATTGGAAAACCAATATCGAATTAGGGCTGTGTTGACGTTGCTGACATCATTGTAGTAGTCGATGGCGTTAGGTTAGAGATGATCTGTTCAAGTTTTGTGGTTATTTCGGCAGTCATTATTATCTGTACGGCGGATTCTATATATGGCGTTGGCAACGTTGGCAAAGGTGTATTGGCGTTCCTGTGATATTTCTGCTGATCATTTCATAAACCAGTAATCGTGAATTTATCACTCTGACGTTTTCAGGTCAACGGCGAACATTGTGTATGATAATAATTTATCTATAGCCAGTCTATTATATCACTCACTTTAGCAATCGTTGGTAACTTCATCAATCAGCGCACGACATAAACAAATGTCCATGAAACCACCGGTAAGCAAACACCGAAATATAGCATTGATGATTTAGTGTGAATTTTCACTGGCTCGTCTTGCACCAATCATGATTTCTATTCGATCAACTTCAGTGAAGATGTTATTGGGACAAAGTTTATATTGAATCATCCGCGATATAGCAATTCTGTTACAACCTTGTTTCATACGTCTCGCGAGTGGCAAGGCCTCTTATGGTTGCTCCTTGAGGAGGTTCATCATGTGGTAATCATGGTTCAGGAAAACATCGCTGGTGCATCTTTTCTCTTTTACTTCCTTGTTTAAGGCCTAGTCTTTACACCTGATTTTGTTTTTTTTTTCCTTCTTTCGATTTTTTTTATCTTATCGCATTTAATATTTTTGGTTTGTTTCTCTTTCCAATTATATTCATGCAATATATTCTAATATTAGTTTTTAGATTTCAAAATTTCTGTCGCCAGTTTTGTTTGACTTGCTAGTATTAGTAGCAGTCTGATATACATCTTTGTCCAAATCAGTGGATTTTAGACTGTAAATATATTCATGTCTCACATAACTTTCTCTACGACCATATATCGTGGATGGTATTTTCCTGCTACACACTAAATCATAACGGATTAATTATTTTTACACACATTTCTGAACGAAACTAGCGATTGAAGTAAAAATGCATTTTTTTTAATCCAGCTCTGACTACTAAACGTCAGAACGCTAACTCAAAATTTTCTTATCATAAGATATAGATTCCTTACCATAAGATCGATATTAAATGTTTCATTTACACCGAATTATTCAGGTAAACCTTTCCATTAAGTTTAAAAACATTCTATCTGTCAATGAGCAGTGCTTGAAACTGGTTACGGTATCCCACAACATTTAAATTGTATATTGCAGATTCGAAATGTAAACAGGTAGAAATACAATTCACCTTTATCCATAATATTAATCGATACAGATAAAAAAACAACTAAGTATCACTTCATTTAACTTTGATCTATAAGTAATTTACCCTTTCAGAAAAAAAATTGAATTATAAAATAACATTTACAACAACAGCTTTTTTCTACTTGGATGATGCCGTTCTTGTAGCTGGGTCGATCAGTGCGAAATGGACGGTTTTTAAACACTAAACTACTGCTCGTTTAATGCATATATGTGCTACAAATAATGTTGATCTTGATTATCGTAAAAAAAAATCTTCAAGTGAAGATGGAAATCTGAACGTTTTTGCTACTTGTGTACATTATGCTTAATTTAGATGGTCACGATGGTGCACTAGTCTGGATAAATGTCACATTTGAAACAAGCTCTGCAAGATGCACCGGTGTTCTAAAGGAAATGTGAGAGAAACATGTAATGTTGTCACTTGGTTCTGATATTGTTACATGTTTACGCTTTACTTAACAGTAACACAGAAAATGTGAAAATAGCGAGCTTTGTAAAATTTAACAAATAATTCATTTTCCTCAAAAACGATTGTAAAAATGGAGAAAAAGCATACATTTATATTTATAAAAATCAAATCCAGCTCCCAACCCCAAGAATAATCCACGAATTAAATTACAAACGTCCTCGTAATGAAATGTTCTAATGAGTTCAAGTTTGTGTCCTGATGGAAAATCCAAGATGGATGACGATGTAGTGTGCTGTAGTCTGTACTGTGCTTATATATAATTCCTTGTAGAAACACAAGAATTAACACTCTGGTTTTGAAAATCCGAATATTGATTTTGAAAAGTGTCCTTGTCCAAGAATTATGCATGATCATATCAAATATTTCCAGAGAAACGGATTAATCTTTCAAAATCCAAATGATAAGAAGAAAAAAAACATAAACTCGAATACTGGAAAACTGGTCACAGACACTTTCCAGTGTAAAGTAAAACCCCAAAATGACGAAATGTCTCTAAAAATAAAGGTTATACCATAAACTAAGATGCATGTTTGGAAATCCCCGAGGATCACATGGTTGATGTTTACATCAAGTACGCCTGATATGATCCTGACGTAAACCAATCAATTTACATAAGAAAAAAAATTAAAAACGTTGATTACCGCGTAAATGATATCCACAAACCTACGGTCACGTATTAAGACAGCCTCGATCTAGTTGTTATTATTCTAACAATAAAAGAAGTAATTGTTTACGTTGCTGGTACGGTACTAATTTTTAATCAAAGTCAGGATCTAGGTCATACATACATACATACATACATACATACATACATACATACATACATACATACATACATACATACATACATACATACATACATACATACATACATACATACATACATACATACATACATACATACATACATACATACATTCGATAAATATTCGCCCATAGAGGCAACGCGTAGTACCTTAGGACTCTGGTCAATGGAAGCATACATAGATAAGATGAAATTGTGCTTTTTCAACCGGCTGTGTAGGGGCGATTGGACTCTTATCTGGAAAAAGATTTTCATTTTGCGTTTATGTCAGTACTTGACCAACCCAATAAGACAGACGGGGTTTATAGCAGATATTGACAAAATATTCAAGAAATAAGGTATGGGAAGTGTTCTCTTAGACTATGCAGTAAGAGTACAAACCGAAGGTAAACTTGTTTGGAATCGGAATATTATTGATAATATTCAAAACATCGAAGAATCTACCTGGAATACAGATATTGAACTAAGGAGCGATTTAATTCACTTCAGAAACATTCATTTGGACTTAAAACCAAGCAGTATATTGTTTCTTGGACGTAAATTTCCATCTATGTTATGGCCTCTCTCTGAAATAGTGAAACTATATATCATGCCTGTTGGAAAAGTTATGATATGTAAACTCTGTGGAAAAGAGACTGACGACAGAGCGAAACATCTTATCTTAGGTTGTGAAAAGCTCCTTGAAGAACGAAACGTCTTCTTTGAGAGGGTGATTGACACTTTAGAGGTGAGAGACGGGGTTAATTTATTTAATCAAGAAGACGATATACTATTGGAGACACTTCTTGGAAGCAGAGTAGATTGCTTGTCGTCTATCGACGATGATGTATGGGATAAACTCATGTTGGTAACGGCAAAAAGCATAACCTCATTTTACAATAAAATGCATGCCCTACTCTCAACCAACATGTCATAACATAACAGCAATAATAAGTAGTTAATCTAAATAAATAAATAAATTAATTTAAAAAAACAAGCAAAAACAAATATCCTGCTGTTGTCAATTCCGCAATTTTGATGTATTACAGATCACGGAGATATAATGCTCTCTGGCTCATATAATATACGAGTGTCACCTTTTTTGCTATCTTTATTCCTTTGAGAAGGATTTCATGCTGTTTCTCATATATATGTATAGATGTGTGTATATGTGTGTATATATGTATGTGTAAATATGTGTTTGGGTATATATATATGTATGCATAAGCATATATGTCATGTAGAAAGAACTACATTGATAATTACAATGGTATACGTTTCCAATTTGTTTTATTTATATTCTTTTGTGTTGTATTTCATGATTTTGTATTATCCTGAATTTGATTAATCTGATGTAATCTCTATTGAAGAGGAAAGTCAGTCAGTCAGTCAGTCAGTCAGTCAGTCAGACATACATTCATACATACATACATACATACATACATACATACATACATACATACATACATACATACATACATACATACATACATACATACATGCATGCATGCATGCATGCATGCATGCATGCATGCATGCATGCATGCATACATACATACATACATACATACTGTTACGTCTATTGGATTTAAATTATTTATTTTTTTAATTGTTAAATCCAAATTTGTCATTTAGGGTTTAATATTCATTAATTGGGAGATTTTTCTGGAAAATTCTGGCTGACCTAGACTCTAGCTGTAAACAGGTTGATCTTGGCTTGTTGACCTAATTCCTGACCCTGCTTTAGACATTGTCAACAAGCTTCTAAAACTATTGCTTAATTTTGAGGACAACTTTTTATTTTTAGTTCTTGGGGGTAGGAAATATCTAGATCTTTCTTTGAGTACGTGATTTAGTGAAGGTAGACTCTTCCTAACCTTCTATCAATTTCTAGAAAATCACGTGATCCCTTGTTTACATATTAGAAAACAGGTATTTCAATCAGTGTACTGGAAGAGAGTTTCAGTAGAATCTGGGCTTTTATAAAGTTAATAGTTGTGTTTTTATGTTTGAGTGCTAATTTTAATTACCTTGTTCTGGACATTGTGTCAATTCATTTCGTCATAGCAAGAGGAATTATTTAGAAAAGAACCTGTATTCATAATATCATTTGGATGATTATAAAACAAGAAAAGCATCACGTGACATCGTCAGCCATTTTGGATTACATCGTCAAGATTCGAACCTGGAACTATTAGAACATTTATTTATCAGGACTCTTGCAATTCCATTAGTGGATTATTTTTGTGAATTCTATATTGGATTAATGTTGGATTTGATTCTCTAAAACCGTAAGTTTATTTATTTTATGAAAATAATTGTACTTAATAAATTCTTTGTTCAAGTTATACAAGCTTGTTAGTTTTCACTCTTTCTGTGTTGCTGCTTATTCGAGCCTAAGCACGTAACAATACATACATTGATACATACATACATACATACATACATACATACATACATACATACATACATACATACATACATACATACATACATACATACATACATACATACATACATATACATACATACATACATACATACACACATACATTCATACATACACGCACGCACGCACGCGCGCACGCACACACACATATACATACATACATACATACATACATACATACATACATACATACATGCATGCATGCGCGCGCACGCACGCACGCACGCACGCACGCACACACACACACACACACACACACACACACACACACACACACACACACACACATACATACATACATACATACATACATACATACATACATGTCACAGGTATATACATTCAGCAAGTCAGATGTCATAAACACCTACATTTAATAAAACATGGACATATTACTTCTGGATACAGTGATACAATTCTCAATTAAACGCTTAAAAAGTAATTAATTTCATGCAGTTTTAAACGATGCAAGCGGAGTTGAATACTGTATGAACAGGGTTAAGGAATTCCCAAAAGAAGGTGCTGATGCAGTAAATGGGCTTTTGAACATTTGCATTTTCGACCACAGGATGTGGAGATAGTTGATAGTTGTTGATTCCACATGATAATCAGTATTCGATGATCTCAGTTCATTTAGGTTCGAGATTTACATGTCCTGATACCTTGAAAATAAAGAAGAAATAAATACGTTTTTGTATCGGTAACTACTGTAGACGTGAAACAATCAACAACAAAAAACATTCCAGGGAATCGTAATAGAAAGTTTCAGAATTATTAGGATTGCTCTTTTCTGGAGTTTGCAATCCTGGATTGACTATAATTGGATGTTTCCCCATATGGTACAGCCGTACTCTATCGGTGTATATATACGTTTAAGTGACTTGACAGGTATACATTTCAACAGTTATTTTAAGAAAGTTATTATTTTGACTATCATTGCATATATACCTCGATATATAATATTCCAGATGAGATGTTGATCAATATTTATGCCAAGAAGTTATTTAATTTGAACACTTTACACGTCCAAATCATTTTGAGTTTGACGTAAATCCACGTTAGTACACTGCATTGTTCCGACTGCCATACTAACCAATTACCCAAAACATAGTCAGTGCAATGTATCTGGTAGACATCAGGTCAATTTTGAAGAAAAAATCAGGGTCTAGCGGGTAGAGTGGAAAACTAATATTGTCCAAATGTTAACGGCATCTTACGTCTTACCACCAGCGCCGGTGCAAGGCAGTTTGCCCTAGGCGAGATCAGATATCTGTGGACCCCCCTCCACTCACGCCCCCACCCCCGCCCATCATGAAATAAACCCTTAGCCCAGCGCCCTAGGCGATTACTTAGTTCGCCTAGCGGAAGCGCCGGCCCTGCTTGCCACTCCATCTCCACCTCCTGCACAGTCTCTCAGATTGCATCTACCAGAGGGTAACTGCAAACATGCATAGCTTCAATACGCCTTGAAGTACAGTTCCAAACATTGAAACAAATGAAAATTTAAATTTTCTATAACTCTGATAGATATATGACCTAGAATATTTGAAACTCGGCATATCTGATTTTTTAGCATGAATTTGACCAATAAGATTTCACATAGTAGTATTAACTGTAACAAAATTAGTTTGAACATAATTTACAAAACAAAATCTTCGTAAGTTCAATTGCTCATTATACAGGGCTACAATTGAGCACATTAAAATGCTTTGTAATGTCGCCATTTTTAGTTTGGGTTTCGTTGAACATTTATTTACTTCTAAAGAAATGTATAGAGCGTTGGCAATATAGCCATGCTGGAGTCAAGGCTTTGGTTACAAATTGTACCATAGTAAACACATTTGAATCCCAAAACTTTGATTGCACATACAACACGAAAACTAGCGCTTTTGCTGGAAAAAAATGAAAGCGCTCCTTTGAGAAAAGTACTTGAGAAAACCAGAAAACAGCAACAATACTACGGCAAACTAACATCAATTAAACATTTCCCTCAAATTAAATTGGATCAATTAATTTAAAAGTGTTGTATCATTATTGGTCAATTGCAGCGTATATGCACATATTTTAAAACCAAAACTATTATCATCGTTGTTTCGGTAGATGAACAGTGAAAAGAAATTATCACATTTGTTTCGGTAGGTGAGCAGTGAAAAACAACTATCTTTGCAGGTGAGCAGTAAAAGTTTAAAGGCTGAGATCTTATAAAGTTTGCTAGTGACTAGACTAAAGCGCCCGGTCACATGTTTGAGAAGTATCCTTGCAAAAATACAATCACGCAACAATTTTGAGGTATATCTTTATCGTTTTTCATTGTATTAATACTTAGTGTTTCTTTCGGGAGCCGGAAAGCTCAGAGATGATCCGGATGATGGCCCTGTGCGGTTGAATTGCGAAATGTTATTTTCTTTCTTTATCCTCTTTCATTTCTCCTTGTTGAGTGTACAAAGTCTATGCCTACAAAAAAGGTGGGAAGGCAAATAAAAGTCCATATATAGAAGTCTTGCTATTACAGGGTCAGATATATAGCTTGGAATCCAGCCTGTAGCAGAGTAAACCGGCCAAATCTGCTTTTTAAACAATATTGATCCTTAACAAAACACCTTCACTGGCAGTTCGTTTATTCAGTTAAGCAAACAACTTACGGCACTATGGTAAGTAAGCACAGTGGTCTTTTATTATTTATTTATTTCTTATTTATTTATATCATTATTTATTTATTTATTTATTTATTTATTTTTTTATTTATTTATTTATTTATTTATGTTGTCAATTTACACTGTGCTAAATTTCATAGTGCTTTTTAAAAATTCAAGAAATATTTTGTTCAATTTTTTTTCTTCGAATTGATCTGTTGATTCCTATCTTTTTTTATTATAAACTATTATTCAACTTTTGTCACAAATATATATTTATTTGCGAAATATATATTCAAACTTTTTTGTCACCAGACTTAAAGATAACGGGTAGAGACAGTTTATTTTCAGTTTGATATTAACCCTACGTAAAGTTGACGGTAAGAACCCTACGTAAAGTTGACGGTAAGAACCCTACGTAAAGTTGACGGTAAGAGCCCAAGGTAAAGTTAACGGTAAGACATCAATCATTTTACAAGTTCAACGTTTGCCCACACCTCCTTCAGCTTGTATCACATTGCGATTTTGAAAACAAAAATCATCAAGGACACGAGAAATGCTCACAATTTACTCATTTCATCCGTCGAGTTATAGTTTCTAGCCCGATTATCTAGAAAGCGGTTTCTAACATTGTCATCTTCATTACAAAGGGAATACACAGTGAATGGAGGTAGCCAAATGCTATAAATAATTCATTTTCAGAATCTGTAGCTGTGTCATTGATTGTTAATATTTATTATTAATCTGTACCTGTCATTGATTACTAATTTTTAAATAATGATAGGTCATCAATGTATATTCAATTATTATGTTTAAACTGTAATAAGACGTAGTAAAAACTGCTTATTATATTCATTTAAAATTTGTAAATTTAAATCGTGGGGCAAAATTTGACACATGAACTGTGGTGATGTTATTCTCTTTATTTCCTCCTTAGCGAGATTCACATGCTGATAGTCAAATGTGCAGGTTCTGTTCTGTGCGTGTGCAGGTGGCTGTTGAGGACGGTCCTTATACGGAATGTTTATTTGCATAAGGAACAATGGATGAGTAGGACATCGTCCGGATGGTTAATGGCACCCGTTTTTCTGGCTTGCCCATTTAGCTCTGCATCTGCTGTCCGGTTAAATTTGCACAGCTTGTAGCCTTTGTCCAAAGAAGAGCACTTGCATTTTGCTCCCAGGAATCAGATTTTATGTTGAACGCTTTCAATGCAACTTTCAGATTGTCTTTAAAGCGTTTCTTTCTGACCCCTGTGGGATCGCTGTCCTCTTATGCAGCTCACAGTAGACAGTCTCTTATGCAGCCGGTGGTCTGGCATCCAGGACATACACCACATTTAATTTTACTATATGTTCTCTACATATATTTCTCAGTACTGATATTTCAACTTTGTGACAATCGATACAAATCATATGCTAATCTAAAATACATCCAAAGATGACTTCACGGTGAAGTTCTTGTCAAGGGTTGATCGGCATTTTTTTGAGCGGCTGCACTGTAAACAGAACAGCATGTAAACAGACCACATATTTCACTTCCGGATCATCACCAAGGCCTTATTACTCCATGAACACTGTCGCCAAAATACACACAGACAACCACTCTCTCAGCTAATATTCTCAAGAATAAACAATTACCTTTAAATCCCTACCAAAAATGCATCAATATAACTCTTCTATCACCACCAAAATGAGAGAGGAAAAATGTTCTAAAATTAGACTAGAACTACATTTGTACTGAGCTGGAAATAATAATTATGATGTGATTACATCCGTACAACTTGAATCACACAGCGTAGCTGGGATTGCATCAGGTGTGTATGCTGGGTAGACATGTCTGGAACCTTGACATGACACTTGTTGTTGATTATTTTCATGAGACTTGTGGTGTAAAAGTGGTTCAGTTTCCAGGTGTGGCATTGGTACACTGTCCACGTTTCACATGCATAAAGTAATGTGGGGAGCACAACTGCCCTATAGACCTTTAGTTTGGATGCTGATGCCTCTTTTATTCCAGACGTTGGCATAGAGTCTGCCGAAAGTTGAGCGGACTATGGCGATGTGGAGGTTCACCTCGTCGTCAATAGTGACGCTCTGTGACAGTGTGCTAGCAAGGTAGGTAAAGCTGTTCAAAACGTTGAATATTTGGCCGTTGACGGTGATGTTGGGCTCAAGATTGGGCTTTCCAGGGAGCGGCAGATGCAGTACTTCAGACTTCTTAGTTTAGTATGTATGTATGTATGTATGTATGTATGTATGTATGTATGTATGTATGTATGTATGTATGTATGTATGTATGTATGTATGTATGTATGTATGTATGTATGTATGTATGTATGTATATTTTCAAGTATCCAACACTACAATTGCCTTCTTTTGCAGGATTTCTTCCCGGGCTTTCTAGTGATTCTTTACATCACTACACTGATAAGTAAGTATATTACATTTCGAAAAATTTGTTCCAGGACACACACACACACACACACACACACACACACACACACACACACACACACACACACACACATACATACATACATATATATATATATATATATATATATATATATATATATATATATATATATATATATATATATATATATATATATGGTTTATTATCTTCCATGATATCTGATATATAGTTCGTCTCCATCAATTTTGCATTGTTTTCGCATTTATCTCAAAGAACAACTAGCAGGGCAGTTCGCAAAGAACAAATAAATCAGTCCGTATTTATCGCAAAAATCAAATAACATTGCAGTTTACATTTATTGCAAGCAACAATTAGAATAACAGCTTTATTCCGTTGCTGCTTTTTACGTTCTACTTTTCACCATGTGTTGAGAAACACCCAGAACGAAGACAAATAACTCATATACTGATGGGGAAAAAAGAATGTCATGTTAGTTCCCGATCGTAGTGAAAGTCTTGAAGTCTTTACTGTTTTAAAAACGGCTAATTTAAGGTGTATCTTTTTCCAGATGGAAACACAGAAATAACGACCATGTTTCAAGATATCAAGATATTTCGTTATGTATCTGGTAGCTGGGACTTAGCGGAGAATTTATGCCAAGAGAACGGTTATAGACTTTTGACCATGAAAAATAAGTCCAAACGCGAGGCTATTAAGCAATACGTCATTAAGAATGGCATAAGCACGTAAGTAATATTGTTGACTTCAGTAAAGATATTAGATTTAGACAGTTTAATTCGTATCTCCTTCTATTTGAACTTCTCTCTCTCTCTCTCTCTCTCTCTCTCTCTCTCTCTCTCTCTCTCTCTCTCTCATAGTTGTCGTATAGTAAATAAACTGTAAGGGTACACGAAAGAAATATATTATCCCATAAAGAATTATTTATATTTACAATATTTGATCAAGAAAATAATTTTAAAAAGCTTCAGGATGGGTGAAAAATATTATATTTATTATTTTGTATTTTAGACATAAATCTTGTTTTTACCGGTTCCACTAAGTTCGGTAGTACACAGACACATAACTTCCTAAAATATTAATATACAAGACTATCATTCTCTAACTGCATGCATTATTTCATGATTTTACTACAAGCAAATGTCCAACTTGCGACATGTTTTTTTTTTAATAAATAGAAATGTTTTTTATTCAACAAAAACAAATTCCGTTTCCTAACAGTACTTTTTCGAACCGTACACAGTGCAACAAGTGATTGATTGTCTGCTAGATGCAAAACACGGCCACCAATTAATTTTGCTTTAATGTCAATGTTGCGAACTGTTCGGCCGTTAGAAAAGGGTAGTTACCATAAACATCACGTGAATTATGATTGGTCATTTAGGTGTAACTTAGTTACCACACGGTATAAAACAAGTGGTAAGAAAAGAAAACACTATCGGCCAGTCTCTAACTGTTATGAATAGTATGCTAACTAACCTACCTTTGCAACCGTATGGCACTGACAAGTGGTCAACAAGAGTTTTAGCCAGTCGGTTTGATCACGATAAGCAAGAAGTTATTATTTGCGGTTATTTTCTTCTCGATGCCAGTTGAATTCCGAGTCAAATGAATTGATGCTTCCATGTTATAACGGGATATTCACTTTTGATAAGGGAAACAAAACGACATATTTTATCTAGTTGTATGTAGACGTGTTCACAAGTTTGCTTACGATCTCTCTTATCCGGTTGTGCATAAAGATCGTAGTCGAGTATTATTACAAACATATGAACATGTCAAAGGAACTGACACTCTACAGGCCGAAAGAATTAAAAGGAATTTACCAAAAACGCATTTCTTTCGTGCTGTTTTTAGTATATATATATATATTTATATATATATATATATATATATATATATATATATATATATATATATATATATATATATATATATATATAGATATAGATATATATATATATATATATTGTTACGTGCTTAGGCTCGAATAAACAGTAACATAGAAAGAGTGAAAATAACAAGCTTGTAAAACTTATTAAACAATTTATTGAGTACAAATATTTATCAGAAAAGAAAAGTAAACTGACGGTTTTAAGAATCAGTTCCAAAATTAATCCAAAAATAATTAAAAATATTATCCACTAGAGAAATTGCAAAAGTCCTGGTTCTTAAATGTCCAAATAATTCCAAGTTCGAATTCCAGCGAAGTATCCAAAATGGAAGACGATGTCATTTGATGAAGTCAGTTCTTGTTAATAAAATCTCTATGAGCACAAATCTTTTCCACATAAATAACAAAATAATTCGTCTTGATCCAAACGAATGGACACAATTTCCAGTACAAGGTAATTTATAATAACTCAAAAAGACACAACTCAGTATTCTAACAGCCCAGTTTCTTCTACTCTATAGCTCGCTCCCAAAATATAGTTTATATATCTGGTTTTTTTTACGTAAACAAGGGGTCACGTGATTTTCTAGAAACTATCAGAACAAATTTACGTTCGAAAACTCACGTACCCAGCTTATGACCCAACTAAAATAGAAAGATGTTTATACAAAACTCCATTTTGTCCTTGATACCAACCAATCATTTTAAACTCTGAAACCAGGTCAGAAATGAGGTCAACACCTGGTGTTTATTCTGTAAAGTACAGGTCACCCCCCTCAATGAACGAATCTTAAAACTTAAAATGCAAAATTTAAATCTAACAAACAAACAAAAATAAATATAAATGACGTATATCAAATATACGTAACACCTTCCCCCATAAAATAAAAGGAAAGGTTTATATGATAAAACTTTCTTTTTACCACAAACCAATTTACACATGAGGTTAAAAAAAACATCGTATAAATTTATAACATTTATAACAGTGTATATGATATAATATATTGTTATACACTGGAAAAAGCATCTATTGGTTTAACTTGTCCATGTCCAACAATATGTCCTAAGAAAGTCACACTAGCACGGCAGAACTCACTTTTAGATAAATTGTCAAACATACATCAATGAGTCTGTCAAAAAATTTTCGAATTGTTGCTAGATGTTCTATCCAGGTGTCGTTGTAGATGATGACGTCATCTATATAGGCATCACAATTTTCTAGACCAGAGGTGATCATATTCATGAGACGTTGAAATGGCCTTTCTTTATATTGATAAAGTCCATCTGGAGTCACAAATGCCGAGATTTCCTTTGCTCTTTCCGTTAGTGGAATCTGCCAAAATCCTTTCAGAAGTCAAATTTGGTGACATACTTGGCATTCCCGATTTTATCAATACAATCGTCAATTCTTGGTAATGGGAATTAATCTGTTTTTGTCACAGTGTTCACCTTCCTATAATCAGTGCACATACAGAAAGTTTTATCTGGTTTTGGAAAAAGTATGCATGGTGAACTCCAATCACTTTTACTGGGCTCGATAAAATCATTATCCAGCAAATATTGAATTTCCTTTTTTAAATATTCCTGTTTGAGTGGATTCATCCTGTATGGATGTTGTTTAACAGGTTTGGAATTTACAATTTTAACGTCATTAAAATTTTGTTTGTCCTTGTAGGAACATCTGGAAATAAGTGCGCATATTCAAATAATAACTGTTTCAGTTCATTTCTTTCTTGCACTTGTAAATGTGAAAGTTTCTGGTCTAGATCTTTCATAATTTCTGAATTACAAAGATTCGTCATTTCAGTATCAATAGACTCTGATGATATGCCTTCTTTGAGTGGGACAGGTACAACTAAATTAATTACAGGTTCAACATGGCTATCTCTTTCAATATACTCTTTTAGCATGTTTTTATATGGCAGAGTTGTTTTTGTCTGCGCCTCCCAGGAGTATTCATGATGTAATTTAAGTCATTAATTTTCCTGTCAACTGTGTAGGGACCATAATATTTGGCCTGAAGAGGATTTTGTGGCATTGCTAAGAGAGCCAGGACTCTATCACCAGGATGAAAACTCCTTTCCTTCGATTTTTTTTTATCATATCTTGATTTCATTTTAGATTGAGCAGAGTGCATATTTGCTCTTGCGACCTCACAAGCCTTTGACAACTTGTATCTAAAATCGGAAACATAATCAAGAAAATTTATCTCAGTATCTTCATTAGAGAGAGGTTTCTCTTTCAATAGCTTCAATGGTCCACGCACAGTGTGTCCAAAAACCAGTTCAAAGGGACTGAAGCCTAAAGATTCTTGAACTGATTCTCTAACAGCAAACAATAGTAAATGAATGCCTTCATCCCAATCTTTATTCGTATCAAAACAATATGATCCGATCATAATTTTCAAAGTCTGATGGAATCTTTCTAATACCCATTGGCTCTCAGGGTGATAGGCAGAAGATTTGAATTGCTGAATGCCCAATTCATACATAACTTTTTGGAAAATTCCAGACATGAAGTTTGAACTTTGATCAGACTGAACAGATTTGGGAAGGCCATACTGAGTAAAAACTTTATCAAAGCTTTTACTATTGTTTTAGATTTTATATTCCTCAACGGAATTGTTTCTGAAAACCTTGTTGACGCACACATAATGGTCAACAGGTATTGGTTACCTGACTTGGTCTTGGGTAAGAGACCTACACAATCTACCATAATTCTACAAAATGGTTCGTCAGACTCAAAGGCAGGAATAGGTTGTAGATGAGCCTTAGGTATCTTCTGATTGGGTTTTCCTACCATTTGACAAGTATGACAAGATCTACAGTATTTGGCAACATCACTTTTGATTTTTGGCCAATAGAAGTGAGTCAAGATCTTGTGATAAGTTTTATTAATCCCTAAGTGACCAGCCAAAGGAGTTTCATGGGCCAGATTGAGTATTCCCTGTCTGTAAGGTTTTGGAACTACTATTTGATAGTTCACCGACCACTCATCACCAGCAGGTACCTCGGGAGGACAGATAAATAACAAAATAATTCCTCTTGATCCAAACGAATTGACACAATTTCCAGTACAAGGTAATTTATAATAACTCAAAAAGATACAACTTAGTATTCTAACAGCCCAATTTCTTCTACTCTATAGCTCACTCCTTAAACATAGTTTATATATCTGTTTTTTACGTAAACAAGGGGTCGCGTGATCTTCTAGAAACTATCTGAACACATTTACGTTTACAACTCTGAAACCAGGTCAGAAATGAGGTCAACACCTGGTGCTTATTCTGTAAAGTACAGGTCACCCCCCTTTCAATGAACGAATCTTAAAACTTAAAATGCCAAATTTAAATCAAACCAACAAACAAAAATAAAAATAGATATAAATGACGTATATAAAATATTTCTAAACGTGTTGAATATTTAATCGACGAGACATTTTACGAAACTACCATACATTAATTCTATTAAAATACTTCTAAAAGGTATTTATAGTTAACATGTTGAAAGAATAATAATGATACAAAAGTCTTAGTCATGACCTTTGAACTTGACGCAAACGTCATTGATCATTGAATTGATCGTAGATTCGATCAATATATCCTACATGCTAAGCTGCGTGGAAAGCCGTAACTATTATTTGTTTGAGCTGTCGTATTCACCAGTCATTAAAATTCGTAAACTCGTGATATGACCACTGAAACTGGCTTTTATTTAAAACAGACTAAAGATCGACCAACAAGGTCCAATAAAACATCCTTTCATAAGTTGTATCATCAGTCAACAAGGTCTGATAAAAAATCCTTTCATAAGTTGTATCATCAGTCAACAAACTATTACACTTGAAAGCCTGAAACATGGACTTTACTCTCGAAATTAATGCCATAATGATCACCAGCAACGTCTTGGCTGAAATTAAACTAAATAAAAAATGTGGATCAAATTTTTCTGTATGCAGTATGTATTTGAGTTTATGTAGAATGGATCATTTGGGAGAAAAAAACTTCATATTGTTATAAATCTATCGGTGAAAATCTAGATAAGCACTTCAGAATCAGTACCGTAAGAAATAACAACTTTTTCAAGATGATAGATATAGTGACCATTATGGTGCATATCTGTACCGTTTTCATCTAGGACCAGTAACATATTGCAAACATTATGTTTATTAAAAATTGGAGTTAATACAATTGTCTGTTGAATATTGGTAACGATGCCACGATTTTCATAAATATTCCTGTAGGTTTCATATTAAACGTCAGTGTTGCTTTAGTTAAACGCCAATGTCATTTTGACCACCAGTTCAGACGCAGTTGTTATGACAATATTTTAAAGATAATCACCTTGTAATCATTTTGGGAATCGCATAAGTAACACTTATATTACGATCAATTTTACATTGCAAGAAGTATTTTACTGAAAACGTGACGTCAATATAACACATACATCTTGGGAAGTAGTGATATCAGCCAAACATAGCTAAATATGACCAAATAAGAAACAGTATGTTGCTTTGTGACGCTCTGGACATTTTTTCAATCATAGGTCAACTGGATTCTGGTTGGGCATGACAGCGGTGCCAATTGGAAGTTCAAATTGGTTTTGGTCCGATGCGAGTCAAGTACAAAGTGAATCTCTTTTGTGGAAGACAGGGTACCCAACACCGACTGTCGGGGAGTGTGTCAAAATCAACACTTTCGACGCCTCTTATGAATGGCAAAATGAAGCGTGCTCAGCCACGGATCCCCGAATCGTTTGTGAGAAAGACATGTCTGGTCAGTTAGTCTCGTAAATCCCACGTGATTGATTTGAATATGTACTTACGTATACATATAAAATGAAATCTCCATATTTATTCCACTTTTTTTTAAATTTATTGTCTCAGAAACAACCAGGAATGTTGATACTTTCATTGATAGCGTTAGTTCCTAGAAAAAGAGATCGATAGAGTGCTGATTTCCTGGTCACAAGTTTCATTTAATCAGTTGAATTGCTTCCCGTGTGTGTGTGTGTGTGTGTGTGTGTGTGTGTGTGTGTGTGACCTGGAAAAGATCTATTTCACTTTTCATCTGCTAATATTAATATTTTGTGAACGACAAAATCGTTTGCGGTAATAACAACACATATTTGACTGATTTCAGGTTCATGTACTTACAGCGATCACATCATTCCGTTTTTTTGCCCCAGATCCAATTTCTCGTATTGGAAGGAACGGGTCACAGATTCTGCCTCATCTCTCGCTGAGTGTCAACAAAAATGCTCCCAGTTCCAGAACAATGACTACGAATGCTGGTCTCTAACCTTTAAAGCAACGACATGCGTCTTATATTGCTACGATAGTCCTTTCCTTTTGAGTCAAATTTTGCCTCTATTTGATTTTGCAGAGTTGTGTTTTAGTACACATTTTCAACACAAAACCTGCTTCTCGGGTATGTATAATCGACTGTCTGTTTATTTGTCTAATTGTTTCATGACTCGTGTTTCATTAATCGAGTTTCCAAATTTAAACCCAAATTAAAATCATCCTAGTCAACATTTATAATCAAAAAAAGTTTCACGTCCTGATTTTCTTTGAACCAGAAATTAGACCTAAAAGCTTGAAATTAAATTTGCACACACACACAAAGAAGGTAGGTCAATGGTTGACAGCTAAAGCAAATTTAATTCGATATTTCAAGGTGTTGTTTCAACAGTGCTATGATAATATATTTTAAAAGAAGTAATTCTTGCGAATAATAAATCGCGTTGTATACATTTTCCTTTGATTCAATTGAAATATGAGGTTTAATGTGATATGCTTTTATTATATAATATGGTGTTTTACTTTGTATACTTCCATTTCTATGTACCATGAGCTGTATCATTTTCAATACCCGTTGTCTATATGATCATTTACGGTCCGAACGATTTTTGAACTAATTTTTCTTAACGAGGTGACTTTCAGTATCGAGGAGAGAGAGAGAGAGAGAGAGAGAGAGAGAGAGAGAGAGAGAGAGAGAGAGAGAGAGAGAGAGAGAGAGAGAGAGATGTTTTGTTTATGTCAGTATCGCCATATTTTAGTATTTGTAAAATCTTCTAAATCATTTTACGGTTGTGCCTGCACCCATTTCTTTTTCTAATGTTGTAAATTTATATCGGAGACCTTAGTATTAATTGTTTTTATTTGCAGCTGTTACCTTTTTCTAAAATGTATTGACTCCACTAAACTCCTCCAAAGAATATTGGTAGCAACCTGTTGTATATCGTCTGACTAAAGTAATACTGACTCTAGAGCTTGTTAAATATCATAAACGTTTTGATAAGGACTGAAAAAAGTCAAGTTGGTTATGCTCTAATACTATTAAGGAGTTCTGCGTTCAGTTTTGTATTAGCATACATATCTTTGAATAACCTATTTAATAACGTAATTCTTTGGCCATTTTACAAGTAATAGCATTACATACATAAACCAATATGCTCTGGCAGACAAAGAGGTGTGAACAATGAATGCAATGCGCAATTAAAAAATGCGGAAAACAGACAAGTAATTGATATTCATTCAACAGGTTTTCACACAATCTTGATCCGGCATCACTCATGCGTTTCAATACCAGGCGAATGTATGTCTGCACTTTAATATTATGTTTGTGTCAGGCATTGATTTTTTGCACCTTTGTGATCTAACCAAGCCTATAGCTGAATCAGACGTCTTGCTCTGGTATCTCTTGTCTGGGAGTGGTGAATGTGAGAATATTACAACTATTAATGTCTTTTGAGCAGCAACCCTGGACAGCAGAACTTTAGCTGCAACAACCAGCACCGCTGCTACTTCAGTGACATTGACAACCACGACACAGTCAACCACAAACGTCACATCTTCAGCTAACATCACTACAACTTTGGTGACAGTGACGACGACGGCAGAACCCACTACACACATCCCGACGTCAGCAACGGTGGAGGTTCCAACGATGACATCGTCATTCACTACAACAAATGAGCTTACTTCAGATTCATCTGCGACTGAGGTTGTTTCTTATTCTACCACAAACAAACCCACAAACGTCACATCTTCAGCCAACATCACTACAACTTTGGTGACAGTGACGACGACGGCAGAACCCACTACACACATCCCGACGTCAGCAACGGTGGAGGTTCCGACGATGACATCGTCATTCACAACAGAAATGACCTCAGGTTCATCGACTACAACAAATGAGCTTACTTTAGATTCATCTGCGACTGAGGTTGTTTCTTATTCTACCACAAACAAACCCACCCCGTCGGGTGTAATTAACTCTCGACCGAAACCGTTATATCTATATCCGTGTCCGGTTACTCGTTGCTTCAAAACAAGCAGTAATGAAACCCTGGCACAGTCTATTCAGCGCTTGACGCAGGAGCTCACAATTAGTCCGAATACCACTTCTGCTGCGCGAAGGAAACTGACCTGTGCCGAAGATACCAGATCAAGCGCAACCGCAGTAGGTGTTGTAGGGGTTATTATTTTGTCTGTTATTGGATTGTTAGTGGTTATACCTGACGTAATGAGTTTCGTTATTCATCTTAAAAGCTGTTTGTCTAGAAAGGAATGAAATTCTGTTATTTTAAAGGTACGGGTAACTGTTAAATACAAAGAAACAAGTGAACTTTCAACAACAAAAAAATCACAAAATATTACAATCCAAAAAGCTATTTAGATTTAACAAAAGTCTTCTAGACACTACGATTACTCGGTCGATTAAAAATTGAACACATTCAAACCAAAAGGTATTGACTCTCAGGTTGTAAAAGTAAACATACCCGCCAATTCTTTAAAAATGCAGACATTTTAGGAATTTTGCAGATATACAACTCAACTTTCTCCTGTAATAATTTGTTAAATTCGTAGCTCCTTTTTGTTTTATTTAACTTTCTATTGTCAATAAATCCCAAAATTTTAGAACGTTGAATAAGTTAACAAAACTTAGCCATACGCTTTTGTATCTACATGTTACTTCTTACCATAGCTTCTGGCTGTTTAGCTTAAATACCATATTCTACCATTGTCGCAGTGGGATAACATGCCTTCGTTTGATTCTCGTTAACTTTTATTAAATCTTTAATTAAGCATCAGTTTCTAACAATGCGCAGTAGGCATTATGATACTGCAAACAAATGCTGACACAAACACTGTTTTAAAATAAACTGCATTTTTTTACTGCAAAAATCCACAAATATTAACTAATAAAACTATTTAACTTCAGCTCAGTTATAAGTTTTTTTAAAACTCTAAATGAAATATATATATATATATATATATATATATATATATATATATATATATATATATATATATATATATATATATATATATATATATATATATATATATATATATATATGTATATATATATATCACAGTAAATGTGTATTGCATAAACTTTTCAAATCAGAGTTACCGACAAGTTGTTTTTCATTAGTTTTATAGTAGAGTGAAGTAACTAGTATAGGTTTTTGTGTGTGGCAGAAACTTTTCAATACATAGTTGCCGGTAACTTGTTTCATGTTTTGCTCTTTTTGTATATTAGAGTGAAGTCTTGTGAATTACGTTTAATATCGTACAATGATTTTGAAAACAAATTGATTGAAGGTTATAGACAAGGTGAGGTACTATTTCGACTGTTTCCATCATGCTTAAAGAAGATTTGGTAAGACGTCTTTACAAATGTGGTGGTAGTGGTACTTCATTAAACGATTGGTTATGTTTTACCTTTATCGTTGATGATCGTGCAATTTTTTAAAGACTAGATTATTATAAGTTAGTTATGTCTAGTTCGTCTCAATATCTACTCCAGAAACTTCAAAAGGTTTAAAACAGTTGCTCGGATCATCCTTTGAGTACAAGGATCCACCACATATCATCTGTAAGTTTTGGAATATATTTAATTTACTTTTTTTTAACTTGAATATTATCTTATTTAGATGGTTTGTCTCTATATGTATGACTAACGTTTTGGGTCGAAATAAATACAACACTATAATAATGTTGATTTTCTTTTTAATAAGCATTTTAAGCATTTGTTTTGATTTGTTTTTTTTAAAATATCCCTAATACATCCATCCAACCATACGTACACACACACACACACACACACACACACACACACACACACACACATATATATATATATATATATATATATATATATATATATATATATATATATATATATATATATATATATATATATATATATATATATATATATATATATATATATGTGTGTGTATGTATGTATGTATGAAAGTATGTATGTATGTATGTATGTATGTATGTATGTATGTATGTATGTATGTATGTATGTATGTATGTATGTATGTATGAAAGTATGTATGTATGTATGTATGCATGCATGTATGTATGTATGTATGTATGTATGTATGTATGTATGTATGTATGTATGTATGTATGTATGTATGTATGTATGTATGTATGTATGTATGTATGTATGTATGTATGTATGTATGTATGTATGTATGTATGTATGAATGAATGCATGCATGCATGCATGCATGCATGCATGCATGCATGCATGCATGTATGTATGTATGTATGTAGATCATCAGCCAGTGTCTCAGAATAGTAGGCTGATGACACCCACATATAAATATCTAGCCACCCAACTGAAGTTGATGCTACCATCCAAGGAGTAGAAATGTGCATATCTGATGTGAAATCATAGATGACATATAACAAGCTGCAGATGAATGATAAAACTGAGGCCATTCTGGTTACAACACAGACACGTTCTCTTTTCACATCCTTGAACTCAAAGAATAAATATCAGCACACCAACATTACATTCACAGTCAGTACGAACCTTTGGTGTTATTCTTGACTCTCACATTACACCATATCTTCAGATGAGACGCATCAGCTCCTTCTGCAAATATCTTTAAGTGGATGCCACTAATACATGTGTTCATTAGTACCTTAAAGACTAGACTATTATAACTTAGTTATGTCTGGTTCGTCTCAATATATGCTCCAGAAACTTCACAAAGTTTAAAAACAGTGGCTCGTATCATCCTTTGAGTACCACGATCATAGCATACCTGCCCGCTGCTCTGAAACCTACACCGGCTATCCATTCGATCCTGAATCAAACACAACATTTGTTCTCTGCGCTACGTTTTACTGACGGGCTCCAGTTCAGCATACCTATCTGGACTCGCCCATGTGTACACACCAGCAAGATACTTACGCTCTTCTTCTGATAATCGTATGCTTATTATTCCCACTATGAAAACAAACTCATATGGGCAACGTTCTTTTACATACCAGGGCCCAGAAACGTGGAATGAATTGCCCATTGAAATGAGACACAAAGACACAGTGATCCATTTGAAGAGCACTCTTAAAACGCACTTTTTTCGACTGCAAAAACAAACTTAAAGACCTAATAATGTTCCCTACCGTAAATATTTTCAGCCTTTTTATGTTTTCTAATTTCATGGTTTTTGTCTGTTTCTTTTGTAGTCATATCATTATATATGTTGTAAAGCGCTTAGAGCTTCTAAAGATTAGGCGCTATATAAGGTCATTATTATTATTATTATTATTATTATTATTATTATTATTATTATTATTATTATTATTATTATTATCTGCTCGTGTTTATAATGTTACCTTTCTATATAATCAAAGTTGCAGAGCAAGTAAATTTCGCCAGTCTTAGAAAGTAACACCACTACACAAAGCTGGATCATAAAGGATGTAAATAACTATACAAATTATTCCATCCCTTTCCAAAATTTTGAAAAGCACGTTTTGTTTTATGAACTACCTCAATGATCTCAATTTGCTTCATGAAAATCAATCTGGCTTTCGAAAACAAAATCATTCTTATGAAACTACTTGTCTCTATATCAGACCAGTGGCTGAAAGCTTTAGATGACGGAAAGTTAGTTGGTGCTGTAATGATTGATTTTTGAAAGGCTTTCGACCAATTAGATCAAGACATTATTATTGAAAGTTAAAATTTGTGAATGTAGTCAAGATACTCTTAAGTGGTTCATATCCTACTTGAGTAATAGGTTTCAACATGTCACAATAAATTGACGTTTATTTGAAACTAAAATGAGAACTTGTGGAGTGCCACAATGTAATATATATTGAGGGCCCTGTTAGTGTTATTTGTTCTGTTCATAAGTTACCTGCCCCTGAGATTAGGAGATCCAGTCTCATCAATTGACATGTTTGCTGATGACACTACTTTGTTTGATGCGCAACCAAATCAAATTTGTAATATAATTTGGGAGAACACATTTGCTACAAACATGATAAAAATGTACAGACTCCAAAAAAAGGGCATGAAAAATAATTTTTAATCAGCAAACAGTGCGATTGACTTTTTCGCTTTATTAAGTGCTTACAATATTCTTCTCTAACATTTTTATATCTCCTTTCCATATGTTCCTTATTTGCAGTTCTTAACTTCCTTGTACATTTTAAGAGTTTGAACTTGAAATTAGGTAAAATTAATATCATTTTGGTTTACTTTTGTTTAGTAATGTTTCTCAAACGTCATATACATTTACATTTAAATCTTTCATTATCAGCCGAAATTTAATAATAAACCTGATAATATTCACAATCATCCTTATGTTTCTGTATGCAATTCTGAAATCTATAATTTGTTTTCCTCATCTCTTCTGTTTTTAATTTTTCCTCTCACGTTTGTTAAATTGTACAGTTTCTTTATCTCTCCACAAGAAATGTAAATAGCCTAACTAGCTGAGATTGATAGTAGTAGAAAGAGTTGTAAGGTGGCATATCATTATTGGTCACCTTTTTCTGACAAATGTTTAAATATTGGAGGGTAAAATAGCTCAGGTGTCCGAAAATGAGCTATTAGAATCACGGACCACTTATCCATTGTTTGCAAATGTAGTTTATTTACTTTGACCAACGAGAATATATGTATTATCATATACTAAAGATATATGCTGGACTATTGTTTCTTTTTCCTGTATCTGTCTTGTGTTGTTTCCATTTTAAACTTTGGTGTACAGATGGGAAACTTCATTGTTTTAGCACCCTACTTACTGCTTATCAAAAAATGTCTTTAGTAGATGGCGATAATGTATATATTAGGTATTATACAGAATATTTTGATTAATCCGTGCGTAGTTACACGGGTCGCTATGGAGAAAGATTTGTAACAATGTGAGGAAAGATCACGTCTGCCATATAAGGATCACGTAACTATTGGGATTCTTGGTGTTTATGCGGGAATATTGGATGGGGGTCTATGGAACATGAATAAGGTGGCGTTCTACAGTTTCGTATTTTGCAGAGAGTAAGATTTTGAAAGAAAAGATTTCACCTGATTTCCTTACCGGTTATCCATGCTATTTAGAAGAAAAAAGGTATTTGTTTAAAGAATTTTTTTTTGTTTGTTCTGGTGTATCGTTTATGATTACAAAGTCTACATATTGGCCTTTTGTCAGATGTGTACATGTAAAAAAATAACCTGCTGGTCCGCTTGGTCATCTCCTCTTCCTGGATTTCAATGGTAAATATTATATAAAATGAGTCGATTACTTGTTTTACTCTTGATAAATTTTGTTATACATTCATGTAATTTCAGAGGCAGTATTGTATAGTCAGGGAAAACCTTTTGTCAATATCGTAATAACTGATAACACTCTTGATTATTCGAGTACATGGGGAGGAGCCAGTTTGGATAGCTGTGTGCCAAGATCATTTACACTTTCCGCAAATACAATGTCCAGCTAAATTTCAGCCACTGGACATGAAAGTAACACAGAGAAATGCCAACATTTTCTACAATGTGCGAATTGTAAATGCAAACAACTTACATTACACCTGTCACTCTCAGAAGTACGTAATATATGCAGAGCGCACCCTAAAGCGAAAAACATGGACGGGTCACTATCGTGGGAACGGAAAATGTAAAATATATCGCGTCAGATCGTAAATCCTTTCCCCCGATAGTGACCCGTAATACTAAATGTTTATTTTCCCCCGTATCGCTCATAATGTTAAATTTTCCATTCCCACCCTCTCCTAACTCCGCCATCGCCGGTCCCAAGCCCGGGTGGAAAAGGAGGAGGGTTAAGCGTGGGGCTAGCAACCCGACCCTGTAAAACCCAACTTGCTACAAAAACGTCGACAAAAGAAAAATCAGAAACTACATCACTAAGATTGGTTACACCTGGAGTCAGCTTGAGGGGATGGCACAGGACAGAAGCCTCTGGCGATCTTTTGTGGACGGCCTATACCCTGGCAGGGGTGACGGGCAAAACTAACTAACTAACCCTCTCCTCTTATTGGCCCAATCTTTACCTCCATAATTCTCGACCATGTTAAATTTCTATGCAACCGTATAGTGTTCAATTGCCTTAAAACACATACATACCCAGTAATGTAAAATTCTGAGTAGCCTGATTGTATCTCATCAATTTTAAATATCACTAGTCTCTTATAGTCACCTATCCATACTGTAGCCTCATGAACCCAGCCTTTTTTCTGACCAATTTTCCATTTCTCAATCCCTCCATCGTGTCCTATTCAAAGAAAATATACATTTGCTTCATGGCACACCGATCCCCATAAATTTTACCCCATAGTACACAAATCTTCCCGTGGTGAAAGATTCTTACTTTATAAGCACCAGTTTTTACGCCCCCAAAGTAACCCCTTTAACTATTTACTTACGTCACGACTATGTATATATACATATATAAAGACCGTGTTTACATGTATGTTTAAAAGGAACACACTCATTCAAGCCTTATTATTACCTAGGCAGTTATCGTGTACATTGTAACATTCAGGTAAGTTCTAGTTTAGTAAAATGTACATAGGTTTAATATTCTTTTTTCACGCCTTTCATTTTGATTAATGGACACCATTTTTATTGACCAGTCGTTGGACAACAATGGGGAACGTTTGCAGTGACCATTAACTACATCTTTCGGTTTTGTTTCTTGGCAGGGACAAGGCTTTCTAATTTATCATAATCTGGTATTTACAAAAAGAAAAACAACAATAATCAAGAAAACAACGATATAATATTCATTACTAATGACTGATCATCAACGTTCCGCATACATATAGTTACCTATGTAAACCGTATATGTTAGATTCAAACGTAGACGTTTATAAAAAGCTCGTTAACGCTTATGTTGAATTGTTGTTTAAAACGATGCCGACCTTAAATAAGTCTTATTTTATCTTATGTCCTCATGTACAAGTATGTTTTAATATGTTCATATACATGTATGTATACTGGGTTTTACCAATGCTTGAAATTTTCTCATTCTTCAAAGTAAAAGCGAAAGTTGTTGACCCTACCTAATCACTGACTTCGACTCAATGTACCCGATTATATATATATATATATATATATATATATATATATATATATATATATATATATATATATATATATATATATATAAGGAATAAAACAAATGGCTGGAATTATGTACGAGGATGTCCGCTTACCCAATGGTTTAGAAGGATTAGCATTTGTGCTCCATAATGTGTTTACACACAAGGTACCTCTCTCTCTCTCTCTCTCTCTCTCTCTCTCTCTCTCTCTCTATATATATATATATATATATATATATATATATATATGTGTGTGTGTGTGTGTGTGTTGTGTTGTGTGTGTGAATGTGTGCTTGTATGTTTTTTTAGTGTGTGAATGTCATACTTGTAGATGCAGATATATTCAGAAACATCTCTATACATTATCTGGGCTTACGAGATATAACAACAAATAAAATAAGCTAAAAGCATAATTAAGTACTGATTGTTTTCTTCATCTCGATCAGACATTAAGATACATAACAGACATATTTGTATTATTGAATTACATTTATTCGAATAAAATGGTTTAAGTGGATTAAAATCACGCTGTATTTACGTAAAAACACATACATTTATTTTGGCCTTTTCTGTAACCAAATTCCATATCCGTGACTACACAGTACGACAGATTGTCCCAACAACAAAAAGATGGATGTAAGTTGAAGTTTCGTGGATAATTAAAATTTGATGTCGTTTCTTCCTGCCTTCTGTATATGTCTGTCTGTCTATTATCAGTCTGTCGATCTGTCTATATATCTATCAGTCTGTCTATCTGTCTATCTATTGTACAGGAGTGCAGTGAATACATAGAGAAGACGGAGGAGATGGGTTATACGAAAGCGATGCTTAACGTTGGCTATGGCAGGTATATCGTAACATACATTATCTAAGGATTATTCAAGAGAGGAAAGGTGGTGAGACATGGACATTATGTTTTTGAGGCTTGTGTTTAAATAGGCCGATCACGTTAGGTCCTGTTATAGATTCACTAGTTATTAAGACTGACCATTATTTAAGAAGCACCTGAAACATAAGAAGGACCAATAAGTGTGTGTGTGTGTGTGTGTGTGTGTGTGTGTGTGTGTGTGTGTGTGTTAAAAATGTAACAAGCAATAAACAAGCGCACTACACTCATATGATATGATATGGTATGTATGTATGTATGTATGTATGTATGTATGTATGTATGTATGTATGTATGTATGTATGTATGTATGTATGTATGTATGTATGTATGTATGTATGTATGTATGTTTGCGCATTCCTTTACAATACATGCTTGTCATCCGTTGTTATTGCTATACCACTGTCGCTATGAGGCAATGCGGAAGTTAACAGCCTTTGTTATCAAATATGAGGATGACAACAGTACATTAAAATGGTTACATTTGCAACAAGGGACAATGGACATTAAGTGACATGCATATTTTTTTGTGGTTAGAATGAAACATATTTGCATGAGACATGAAACAAAATATTCTTTCATTTATTACGAAACTATACTTATTCAGTATTAAATAAAATGTGCGCAGGACTTAAGGTGCATCGCCTAACACGAATATCGTAAACGACACATACTATTTCGTCAGAGTAAGGCCTGCAAATTTCGAAACAGTGAATTTATAATTCATGAAATAGGAAAGATGATATTTCGATATATCGCAAAAGTTGCATGCAACGTAATCGAAATACTGGTTCTAAATACATGTAAAGAAATAATATATTGTTTGATAATATTTCGAATTAGGTTAAAATTATCATTTCTTTTAAATGAAATATTGTTTTGATTTAACGAACTAATATTTTCAAAGTAACGAAATAACATTTCGTTTGTAACGAATACATTGACCTAAATTAACTTATATTTCGTTCCTCAAAATAGCACATTTATATTTCCAAAAATTACAATTATATTTATTTTTATCAAATTATGTAGAGAAATGGAGAAACATGTTTGGATGCGCGTCATTTCCGATTGATGCAATGTTTTTTAATACTTCATCAGTTTTGGCTAGCCTGTAAATGAGCATGAATGATTATTGAGATTTGTTCATTTGTCCGTCACATTTTTTCATCAGACGTGATACATTTTCCGGTTGTGTTTTTACTGTCTGATAGGGGGGTTTCACCCACATTTTCTATAAGGTGAAATTACTCATTGTAAGGATCGGTAGTCGTAACGTTTATTACTCTCACAAGCTTGAAACCACCGTGGTTGAACAGTTTGTACCACTTATATATTAATGATTCATAATTCTCCTCGTCTTTAACAATAGACGTTCGTATAAATAAAGCATCGAGTTCGTGATTTATACGCATTACATACATACATACATACATACATACATACATACATACATACATACATACATACATACATACATACATACATACATACATACATACATACATACATACTAAAGTTTATAAATACAGTGTATTCATATCAGAGAGGTGCTTCAGACGGATGTCAGAAATAGTTCCAGATGTATATGGGATTCTTTCGAAGAGGCAGGCAGAATATGGAACAGAATAAAGGAGTTTATCCCGGAAGTATGGAATAATAGGAGGGTGCTCTGTTTGAATGAAAGGTATGCTAGCACGATCTCTCTCTCTCTCTCTCTCTCTCTCTCTCTCTCTCTCTCTCTCTCTCTCTCTCTCTCTCTCTCTCTCTCTCTCTCTCTCTCTCTCTCTCTCTCTGGGATGTAGGATAGTCCTGATGAGCCATCATGTATCATGTATGTCCCGTTGTATCAGGGCTGGATTAAGGCTAGAGATTGGTGGGCTGATTAAAAAAAAGTCGCCATACATTCGTTTTAATCCAGAAATAGTGTGTACAAATCGCCAAAGAACCATTAAGACGACGGAAGCTCAACAGATGCGAGAAACAGTGGTGTAGCGAGGGGGGGGGGGAAGAGGGGCCGGGCGCCGGTGGCTAGGGGGCGCCAAATCGGCCCAAAGTATCAACATAACTGTGCAACAGGGGCAGCCGGGGGCGCAAAATTAGGTGTTTTGCCCTGGGCGCCAAATATCCTCGCTACGCCACTGGCGAGAAATACAGGTAAGAGCATAACATATACACAGATGTATGCAGACAAGAATAGCAGCAGATTTGTGCAGGTTTAAATGAATAGGCGATATCATCCCGTAAACTGCCAGTCAGTATTAGTCAAAGCTATAAGCGTGGTGCTGATTTGTCGTTGAATTTTCATGTTAGCATCAATAAATGTAGTTAATATTACCGAATTATTTCTCGCACAAGTTATTTCAATATGAACATAGAGAGTAACACGACGCATACGATACATGCTGAAATATTCTTCATTTATAGGACCCCCGCCCCATTTTGATGTAAAACTCGAATTACCGTCAAATGCTAAGCCAACAGAAAGCACAGTCGACCCGTATCTTTCGTTTCATGACCCGATTCAAGGCTCTTGTTATGAAATCAAAAGTAGAGTAAATAATGCAGACACAGACATACTGGCGCATTAAGCGCGGATCCATCTGGGTCTAAGCTCTTTGCAGTCGGTCGTACTTTTTACCCTACTAATATGCTAATCGTTTTTCTGTTTGTTCAGCCTTTGGAAAAAAAAAGAGACGAAAAAGAAGGGAAAAAATTAAAGAAACAGAGATAATACCAGCAGCCTTTTGGTGTCTCACTCTTTCTGACCAGACCTTTGTTCCTCGTCATGCGATCTTTCATTTTATGTCGAAAATTTCCTTCGTCGTATCTGTGTTTTTTTTTTAAATACTGGTTTAATTTTTATTATTTTTTTTTAAAAAATCTTCATCAACTTACATTTATATTTGATCTGATTTGCAGGTTACGGTTTTTAAGGTATGACCCAGGGGAATTCTTTTTAAAAATCCCCATCAACTTATATTTATAATGATCTAATTTGCAGGTTGCAGTTTTTAAGGTATGACCCAGGGGAATTCTTTTTAAAAATCTTCATCAACTTATATTTATATTTGATCTGATTTGCAGGTTACGGTTTTTAAGGTATGACCCAGGGGAATTCTTTTTAAAAATCCCCATCAACTTATATTTACATATGATCTGATTTGCAGGTTACGGTTTTTAAGGTATGACCCAGGGGAATTCTTTTTAAAAATCCCCATCAACTTATATTTACATATGATCTGATTTGCAGGTTACGGTTTTAAGGTATGACCCAGGAGAATTCTTTTTAAAAATCTTCATCAACTTATATTTATATTTGATCTGATTTGCAGGTTACGGTTTTTAAGGTATGACCCAGGAGAATTCTTTTTAAAAATCTTCATCAACTTATATTTATATTTGATCTGATTTGCAGGTTACGGTTTTTAAGGTATGACCCAGGGGAATTCTTTTTAAAAATCTTCATCAACTTATATTTATATTTGATTTGATTTGCAGGTTACGGTTTTTAAGGTATGACCCAGGGGAATTCTTTTTAAAAATCCCCATCAACTTATATTTATATATGATCTGAATTGCAGGTTACGGTTTTTAAGGTATGACCCAGGGGAATTCTTTTTAAAAATCTTCATCAACTTATATTTATATTTGATCTGAATTGCAGGTTACGGTTTTTAAGGTATGACCCAGGGGAATTCTTTTTACCCCATATGGATGGTTCCTACATGAGGGAGAACGGAGAGCGAAGTTATATTACTGTACAGCTCTACTTGAATGAGGTGCGTAGCTTGCTTACATTTCCTGAATTTTAAAACTTAACTTTAAACTTTGAAGTTTGAGACTTTATTTATTTCACGTCGATGACAGAAAAAGTCTAATCAACTTATATTAAGAAAGGGCTCTCAACAGCTCAGATCATATATATATATAGCGAGATCTCTCATGAGGAACGCAAGAGCGTACGCATCCTACCTTAAAGGAAAGTGACAAGTTTTATTCAATTTAACATGCTTTGAAAATTCAGTATTGATCAACATTTTGCTTTTCTGAGCCTTGGCAAGGGATAGCATCTAGGATTCTTTCTGCGATCGATAAATTATTGATACCTATACTATTACCATGTCCGTAATTGGTCCACACGTGAAAGCAGCAAGAAGCCGACCAATTAAGTGTGTGTGTGTGTGTGTGTGTGTGTGTGTGTGTGTGAATTTATGCACTTGGGTATGACTTTGTTTTCTGGAACTTTTGTGAGCAAAAAATTCTGGATCTGAAATAGCTTTTAAGAAAATTTCTAATTTTTTGTTGTTGATAAAAATACATTATATTTAAATATGGATCCTTATAATCCATACACTGACCATGGTTTATCTATTCTGGATATGGTTCAATTTGCCAGTTGGTTGAAAGTGACTCGGAGTTTTGCGTAGCATTGTGATTGACCGCATGGTCATTATTAATTTAGCTCTGATGTGTTCCCTTCAATTTAGCGCTAGTTACACAATACGTATCATGAATGAAAAACAATCTATGTATATAAGTTCAAAATAAAACTGATTTTAGATACAAAAAATAATTGTCAAAATGATATTTAAAATTAATCCTACACGTGTGAATCTCGTCTTAAGTTAGATAATTGTGTAAAGAGTGTAGAATTAAACATCCTATGAGATAGCAGACCAGGATGCCTTGCTCCCACTAATACACTGTTCTCTTTACAAAAATGTTTAAGCATATTTCGAGCAGAGTGCATAAGATAGGATTTAACTGCATATAGCATTACCAGTATGTTTATACAGGAAGGTTTGCAGAAGTTTTCACAGTTCCTAATAACTTCTTGTTGTGCTTCAATACATTTATTATCTTCAGTAGCAATCATTTCCTTGTGAGGTTTGTTTAATATTTAATTTTAATGCAACTGTAAGGTCGTATATTTTTGTGCCGCTGTTTTCTTTGCTATAATGAACACACAATAAATAAATACGTCAATCATGCGTGCTTCGTCGTATTCACATTGTGATGCTCAATTTTAGTGTTCTTTGTTGCCGAGGCGGAGTGTATGGGGTGTCCTGGGAGTGGGTAACACCTTTGGCTGACTAAGCAGCCGTACTTCTTCATGGGTAGCTCTCCCACCGTTGGTCTCCACTACGTAGAGGAACAACCAACTGGTCAACGATTCCCAGCAAAGCGTTGTGGAGCGCTAAGAGCACAACGAGACACTTAGGCTCAACGTTGTCGTGCTACTGGACTCGTGGCTTTATGCGAGAGAGTGAGGTCGACGAACTGCATAACTCTTCCCCCTGTCCCATTTCATCACCCACAGTCATGTGGCGACAGGCAAGCGACGAAGCGACAGGCGTGGGTACACTGGCAGCAGTAGCCGCATACCTGCACACAGGCGGATCAGAGCATTATGGTCGTTCACCACTAACATGGAGCAACAGTATAGTCCGTTAGGCCCTGAGCGACTGCTCACCTCTCTGGCATGAGGAAGGGGCTAGAAAAAGTGCTCTAAACATTGCATACTCTAAACTTCCCTAGTCAAAAAATGAGGATTGTTCCTCTCACACTTGGCGCATGAAATGTACACACCTTAATGGACAGAGTCAATGAAAAAAGACCATTGAGAAGAACCGCCCTAATAGGAAATGAACTCGCCAGGTACAACGTGGACATTACTGCCTTGAGCGAGGCCCGGCTTGCAGAAGACGAAGTCTGTGAAAGGGGCTTTGTAAACACTTTCTTTTGGAGCTGCCGAGGGAGTGAAGAGTGCCTGAGGCTGGTGTCGGCTTTGCAATGAAGAGAGCACTGATTGGCAAATTGGCTTGACCTCCCAAGGGAGCAAATGACAGACTCATGACCATGACTCTCCCCCTCTTGTCTGGAAGCACCTTACCATCATCAGTTGCTATGCTCCGACCATGACCAACGCAGATGAAGTGAAGGTCAAGTTCTATGAGGGTCTTCACGTTCCAATGGCAGATAGGCTCGTCATTCTTGGCAATTTCAATGCAATAGTAGTCTGTGATCACGTTGCCCGGGTTGGAGTGCTATAAAAGCTCATAGTGGGATAACTGTTACATCAAATGTTTCCTTTTGCTCCAGATTTTCGTCAAGCATGAACTGCTGATCACCAATAGTCTTCCAATTCCCTACCCGCAGCCGGACGTCATCGATGCATCCACGGTCTAAGCACTGGCACCTCATCGACTATGTAATTTTCAGGAACAGGGACAGGCAGGACGTGCGTGTGACCAAGTTTTTGTGCAGCCCCAGGTGCTGTACAGACCACCGCCTCATCATCACCTAGCTCAATATCCACATTCAGCCCAAAAGTCGCCCTCAGAAAAAGAATGCTCCTGAATGAATGAACATCACCAAGCTTAATTGCACCAGTACCAAACAGTCTATCGTGGATGCCTGGATGAACGTCTGAAATCCACCCTTGTCGACAATCAAATGTGGAGAGCGACTGGGTGGCATTCAGAGAGCTGGTCTACATTACATCATCTGAAATCCTAGGACCCTCAACCAGAAAGCTTGCCTAATTACCCAACAACGAAGCACTGGATGACCCTCCAACCTTGCTGAAGACACAGAAAGCGATCTGTCTGCTCTCCAGTGGCAAAGCACCTGATTAAGATTCCATATCAGCTGAAGTCTACAAAAAAGGGGGGAACAGCCCTGATATAATCGCTCCACCAACTGCTTTAACTGATGTGGCAGCAAGAGACAATCCCCCAGGAATTCAAAGATGCTTCCATAATCCACCTGTATAAGAGCAAAGAGAACCGCCAGGCCTGTGACAACCACCGGGGTATATCCTTACTCTCAATTGCAGGAAAGATACTCGCCAGAATCCTACTGAACCGCCTCACAAAACACCTTGACCAGGGATTACTGCCAGAAAGCCAGTGTGGATTTCGAAACGAACGTGGGACCATATACATGGAGAAATGTCAGGAGCAAAAACACCGACCTTTTCTCCATCTACGTCGACTTGACAAAGGTCTTTGATACTATCAGCAGAGAAGGCTTGTAAAAGGTAATGGCCAAGTACGGATGCCTAAGAAAATTTATATCCATGGTGCAGCATTTCCACGATGGCATGCGGGCACAAGTCCAGGACAATGGAGAGACATCTGGGCCATTCCCAGTAACAAATAGCGTCAATCAGGTTTGTGTTCTGGCACCGACACAGTTCAGTCTATTGTTCTCCGCCATGCTGACTAATGCTTTCAGAGATAGAAATGATCGAGTTGGCATCAGGTACCGTACAGAAGAAACACTCTTCAATTCTAGGAGGCTTCAAGTGAAAACCAAGGTCATGACAGACACCATCAGGGATTTCTTACATGCTGATGACTACTCCCTCAATGCTGGCTCAGAAGCTGTCCTGCAATGCAGCGTTGACAAGAAGACTGAAGTCCTGTATCAGCCGGCCCCTGGAAAACCCAATCTTGAGCCCAACATCACCGTCAACATTAAGAAGCACTTCTCCTGCCTTCACAGAGCATCACTACTGACGACTAGGTGAACCTTCATATTGCTAGAGCCAGCGCAACTTTCGACAGATTGTATGCCAACGTCTAGAATAGAAGATGCATTAGCATCCAGACCAAAAGTCTACAGGGCAGTTTTGCCTCCCACACTACTTTATGTATGTGAATTATGGACGGTGTACCAATGCCATATCAGGAAGCTAAACCACTTTCACACCACGAGTCTCAGGAACATCCTCAACATCAAGTGGCAGGACAAGGTTCCAGACACTTAGGTACTAGCCCAAGCAGTCTCACCAGCATGAACACCATCCTGATGTCGTGCAAGCTATGCTGGGCAGGACATGTTCGCATGCCAGACCACTAGGTGCCTAAGAGACTCTTCTATGGTGAGCTACAGCATGAACAGCGATCCAACGGAGGTCAGAAGAAATGCTTCATAGCCAATCTGACCATTCAAGCATCAGCCAAGCATTCAATGCAAACCCTGATTCATAGGAGCAAACAGCAGGGAGTCAACTCACTTGGTGTTCCTCTGTGCACAAAGGCTCCAGGTTGTGCGATTCTAGCAAGACAGCAGCTGCGGAGCTAAGAGGCAAGCCAGAAAAGCATGTGCCATCAACCCTACTAGAGATGTACCACTCATCCCCTGTTCCTTATACAAACGAACAATCAGTTCAAGTGTTGGCCTCATCAGCCACCTGCGTATGCACAGAACAGAACAAGCCCCTCCATCCAGGATGACTAGAGAGGTCTTCCCTGAATCAACGGACAAACAACAGTGCTGAGGCAATTAGATTGAACTGCCGAAGACAAACCATGGCAGCAACCCTGAGCTGATCTAACTTTAGGATTTAGGATTAAATCCCGCGCCTTCTCATTGGCAACTATGCATGCTAATCACTGAGATACCGCGACTTTCAACCACTAATTCATAATGTGCCCATGTTTTGGTATATGCCAGCAAGTATGGGTATATATATATTTATATAATATGGATATATAATTATATTTAATGTTTAAAGAATTCAATATTTAATGACTCAACAGATTTAATATAAGCTTTAAATTATTTTCAAATGTTTCCAAGGATTATAAAGAAAGTTGGTTTACTGGTTCAAAATTTTACTCAAAGGGCAACATTTCAATAATAACAGTAGATACAAATTTAATGATAACTGCAAAGCATGTTATTGCTTTACTTCTTTAATAATTCTTTATACAACTTCTTTGTTGGTAAATATAATGTTAAGAAGCACGATTTGTATGAGAAATCAATAAATATAAATTTTTATCCCGTACTGTTGGATAGTACTCTATTGAGTCTGGCCCAATTTATGAAAAGTAAACTTTAAAAAATATTTTTAACTGACACATTGGAATGTTCATATATATGAATGTTATAGGTCATATCTATATATACATGCTTCCCCAGGATGTCATGTTTATGTTATTCTTGCTTAGAAAGTTAAAGTTAATTGAAATTAGATCCTTTTGTTTGTCATTTTATACATCTTGAATTGATGCAATTTTGGTAGGATAAATAGATGTAACAATTTTCATTTTCAGGCCTTTGTAGAAATCCTGTCTCTCTCTCTCTCACACACAAACACACACACACACACACAGATATATATATATATATATATATATATATATATATATATATATATATATATATATATATATATATATATATATATATATACTGGTATGTAATGTTCATTAATAGGGTTTTCAAGGTGGAAGCACCACATTTCTTGGACGTTCAGACAAGGACAGAGTTGAAGTTGTTCCTAAAACTGGTAAGTTACAAATTGATTGAAAAGTATCTTTGCATATAAATGTTTATAGTATTTAGTCTTCACCTTGGTGTGATGGGGGAAGTTCTGTACAACACAATGGGGGTGTGGTAACTGACATAACAATTTCTCTGTAGCAATGTAGGGGTTCCACTAAAGAACATTGCTGCTGGCTAGTGCCTTAAGCCCTTGTGCCCTCACTGTCAGGTGTTTTTGTTGTTAATTTTCTTCTTCTATGAGTGAGTGCTGAAACTTGATTTTTTTACTGGTGGTTAAATTCCTAATTGTACTGCATTTTTTTAGTGTAAGAAGTGAAAGTGTTTGATGCTGAGAGGGTTATAATGGGATGTCACTAATTTAAAACATTTTGAAGCTGAAAGGGACAGAATGAGATGTCATTCATTGAAGACGTTTTTGAGCTGTGAGGGATAGAATGGGGTGTCTCTAATTGAAGACATTTTTTTGGAGCTGGATTACACACTAGGCCAATATTTATTTATTAATACCTACATCATTAGGAAGCAGTTGGTATATAATTCACTTTGTCCATCTGTCCTTATGGTCCTCTATTTGCCAAGTACCTGAAGAAATTCTACAGACTGTGTACTATTTTTAGTTGCTTTTACTATGTAAACCTATGTTAATTATTGAAATGAAGGCTTCATGCTAACGACAGTAACATTGACCAGTGATTTGTTAAATAATCCCATTATTTTTAGTTGTATAAATAATATATTTTTGATGTACAGGTCTTTTGTTTCCTTTCAAAAGTTGTTGCTGTTGTAGAACCCGGGAAAACCCTAGAAAGAACCACCAGCCCACAAGAACCACCAACCCACAAGAACCACCAGCTCACAAAAGGCTACTCACATACATATATTGGCCAAACCCAAGACTCCAAACCATGCAGACAATGGTGAAATGGCAGTTTAGACCACTCAGGGCCCCTCTATTCAAAAGTATTTTTGTCATGCTAGCCTCGATTTAAAAAAAGGAAACAAGTATGTTTAATTCACTAATTAAAATGTTAAAGTTTAGAGTTTTCTTGCAAATTACCTATTTGCATGGCATTTGCAGGATGGATCTAGGAATATAATTTTATGTGGGAGTTGGGGTTGCAAACAAATGGGTAGGGGTATGTGAGATGAAACCCCAACTGGGGCATAGCCGACAGATGCTCCTTTATAAAGTAGTAGAGTGTGATATTAACCATCTAACTGTAAAGAAAACTTACTCCTGGAAATGTTCCTGGTGTTTTGCAATAATTTTTAAAGGGAGTGACATGGACATTGGTGGTTGTGGAAACATTGATTTTAATATTTTGATTTTAATATTTTTCCTATTCATTACAATCAATATTTCAAATTCATGTTCTTAAATTGATGACTGCCATAAGGATCATGACGAAGTTTTCCAAATGAGGGATCATCTCAAAATATTGGATTAAAAACTTTCCTATATATGTGGACATTTTTCTTCATCTCCTGGACCATCCTTGATTGAATGTTTCTACTTTCAGGTTCTGTTCTTGTATTTCAACATGACATTTTCCATGAAGGCTCATTGTTAAAAGAAGGAAGAAAATATGCAGTGAGGACAGATGTGATGTATGAGGCATAACTAATGAAGAGTTTTATGGTGTTGAAATGAAGATAATTTCTAAAATATTTTCACTTTGATGAAAAGCAGTAGCTAATGAAATAGAAATTCATTGGAAAGAAAATATTCATTGAAACCAGTCTGGCTGTGTTAGATATGGACATACACTTGAACCCTTTAACTGCTATACAGCTGTTGTACAGTTTCACTACTGCTCAGTGGCATCGTATCAGTTACTCAGACTACTGAGACTGGTTGCTAGGCTGAATACTAGAGCATCATCAAGGCTGACTACAGAAATTGACAATAAAAACATGGTTACATTTATGTTCATTATTTCAATAGTTTTTACTAGATTTCAGTAAAATAAAAAACAGCTTATCTTGTATATTGTCTGTTATTCATATATTTCTACTTTATATAAACTCCTATATCCCATCATATAAGAAATCCCAGTGATATAAACTGTTTTGAATCCCACAAAATAAATCCAATATTTTCATATGTACATATAAAAACATGAATGAAATCCACTCTAATTACAATGTTGCAATTGGTACCTCTCAAAACAGTAATTATCCACACATAAATGACGATGTTATCATGTATATTGCAATATATGTATAGCAAAATCAACATGTGCTATGTCTTGCATGCAGGACTAATGACCACATAATGTGATGCTGATTTCATACCATTTCACGTCTTGCTTTTGTTCCCCAATTTTCTTAACAAAATTGTTTGTTTCTTTCACAAGATTTTCTACCAGGTATTCAGGAATAAATCTGAGTAAAAAACTTTCATTGCTTAGTGGTCCAAGCTTGATTGTTGAACCAAACAAAAACATTGATTTCGAATACGCCGAGGTCGTCACTCCATTGTGCAATTGAAACTATGTCCGCCTTGTCATCCGATTAAAAATTGTTTGCATCTGGTGTTGAAATGGCACTAACATCAATATCTAATCCATTTTCTAAGAATGATCCATTAAGCTTTTCGATATCACTTGCACTGGACCCGTTAAAGTCACTCATATCTGAATCGGAATCCATATTTGTTTTTTTTGAAAACACATGTTTCGTATACATAAACCACTGAAAATTCATTTTAGTGTGTCTAAATTTAACCTCTCCGCTTTCCAACTTGTATCAAAATGTTGAGTAAACAATCCTCTCATTGGTTATGATAATCTAACATATGTACATTTTTGTACTTTCAACCAATCAATGCTTACTTAACACAGCCGTATAGTGCACACATGAGCGAAACTGGGGTTTCAAGTACTGTTGAACTTGACGCACATGAGCGACACTGGGGTAGTAAACTAGGCTTATCGGCACTGCATATATGCGTCAGTGGGGTTCGAGAGCTATTTGCAGTAGACACTTAGATGCGGCAGTCTGATCTAAAGGGTTAATAGATATAAAATAAAAAAATTTCCTTAAATTTAAAAGACAAATTCATAAGCATGGAAATCTGTGATAATAGATATTGATATAAATTGTCTGTCTTCATAATGAAAATATACAGCGATATTCGATTTTTTTAAAAAAAAAAACCAGCATCTGGATGAAGCATGGAATGGAATTAACATCAAAGAGTATCAATGAATTTACAAAATAAAATCATGTGCATAAAATACACATATACACATCTAAATTCTTATTCTCAGAAAAGTATAATTTAGTCTTTCAGTAAAGAACCATTATCTACTTTGTTTCTACTAAAGAAGACAATAATAATTGAAGTGACTGGTATCTGTAATATAACCAATGGCGATGAATAATCAATTATGTAGATCACAATACACTAAACTCCAAGAAGACGTGACCTGTATGGAAGTCCATGCTTGACATTACAAATTTGTTGTAACTGACCTTTATATTATTTATCCTTTCTATACAATAAAAAATTTAACAACATCAAGAAAATTGGTTAAGAAGATATATGCAAATAATAAACTTTACAAAAACTTACGCAATTATTGATGATGCCTCTGCTGTTGCCTCGCTGGAAAAATTGGACTGATATATCTTATCATGATGTGGGGTTGAAAAATGAAGTTAAAAACATTTCTTTCTTTCACATTTTTATTTAAGCTGCAGGGTGCAATCACACAAAGCCCACAAAGCAATTTTGTTCACTGTCATAAAAATTAACGAGCTTCTTGTATTTTACAGATTATATTGAAACTGTATGTTGATAAATAAAACATTTGAACATAGAACTTACAAACTATGCCAACACTGTTTTGTGTGGTATACACTCATGTTCTCACTATAGAAATGTTTTCTGGACGTTAATGAAATTAAACAGATGTGATAAGCTGGCTACAACCATAATTCTTCACTGAAATTAAACTCAAGCAAATGTTGATTTAGTTAAGCAATTCCAACTGATGGATGCCTTTGGAAGCAGAACAAAACATTTTAAAAGGGTTTCTCTTTCAAGAAACTCTGATGCAGAAATTTTTTGTTAATAAGCTGTAAATATTCTTCCTAAAGGCAATAAGACATGAAAATAACCATTGTGTCGCATCACTGTAGTTAGACTGGTGACATAAAGTTTCAGCTCCTCAAACAAATAGCTGATTCAGCATAATAATTGACAGGAAATAGCTGATTCAGCATAAACATTGACAGGAAATAGCTGACTGCATATCCACTATGGAACTGGCTAAGTTGTTACTTCTTCACTAAAAAAGAAAAAAGAAACAAAATTTTGAACACAATACAGTCTGATTACATAATATTGATATAATTTGAGGCATTTCCTTTTTCCAATCTGATCTTTCTGAGCAACTTCTGGTAAAGTAAAAATATATATAACAATAGCACAGAGACATACACATTTGTACATGCAACGTGCCTTTAAAATATGAAGTAAAGTGATATTTTTGCATTAGTCTTCTTTCTACCTGTATTAGAGCATGGCAGCAATGCCAATTCATGTTTAATGAGTGATATTTGAAAAACAAAGTTCTGCTTTGATAATACAGAAGAACCTGTCTTGAAAGACCATCAATTTCATCCAAAATGACTCTCAGGATAGATGATCTTTCATAATGGGTCATTACGCTATTTAATTTATGATATATGGTCAAGTGATTGAGATTGTTAAAGAGGAAAAACTTTCAGGAGTGACAATTGAAGATGAGGTCATGTGGAATAAACATGTCATGTCTATAAATCCTGGACAAGTAAAATTAACTCTGTTAAATTATGAAATACCTATACACAACCTAGAATAGTTACAGCTAAATTATGAAATACCTATACACAAACTAGAATAGTTACAGTTAAATTATGAAATACCTATAAACAAACTAGAATTGTTCATGTTAAATTATGAAATACTATAAACAAACTAGAATTTTTCAAGTTAAATTATGAAATACCTATAAACAAACTAGAATTGTTCATGTTAAATTATGAAATACTATAAACAAACCAGAATAGTTGACTAAATTGTCAACATTTTTCTTGTTATTGACTACTGTATGACAATATCGGAAAAATTCACTCAGTACCAATTGGCAAAATATAAAAAGGCAGCAAGCTGATACTGACAAATCATTGGAAACTCTATTCCAACTGAATAAACGTTTACAAGCACTGCTTGTTTATAAATGCATAAACTGTAATACATGAAAGAACATTTTTAGTCATGGGACCTACAATTTAAGATTAACCTCAGAAAGTCATTTGAAACTTCCAAAACTCAATGCTGAACAGTTTTTGTGTAGTTTGAAATATTTTGGAGCAAAGATATGGACCTTGAGGCCTACACATGGTAATATAAAAAAATCTGTTGATTGTTTAAAAGAAAAATATATACATGTGTATTTGAACCATACTTTTTAATTAGTTTGTGCTTCATGTGTTGTTATCTAATGTTTCCTTTTTGTGCATGCATATTGTACAAAACCATTATTCATTTTGTCTAAGATGGTTTCATCTCCAGTTTAAAGGACATAATTTGACACTGCTCATCGTTATGCATCTTTCTACCACTGAACAAGAATTTCCTGATACATAGAAATATAGATTTGTTGAGTCTCAAGGGAGACTACCAGTAGATACAAGATAATCTTGTATTCTACACAGTAATTGAAATTTCCATGTTAAATACAGAATATTTATTATTATTATTATTATTATTATTATTATTATTATTACTATTTTCCAAGCCTAAACTCTCAGGACAGGTTTTGATATATGGTGATTCTGGTGTGATTTTATCCTAAATTACACAGTGAATTAACAGTATTTCAATAGATTTGTTTCCATAGTGATGTTGTGAACAGCATTAGGAGTAAATGGTAACACTGTAATACATGTTATTATACAGACACTTTAGTGAGGTATATTGTAATACTCTCTACCTGTCTATCTGTTATTACATCTCTTCCAAAAATATGGTGGTGGTGGTGGGTATTCATAAAATACTGTGAAGTTATGTTGCACTTGGGGTAACCATTTGCAGAATGGGGTAGTACTTAGTTTTTAACTCTTGGGTCCTTCTGTAGAGACCAAATGTCAGATTACAAACTTTAATTTTGTAATATATATATATATATATATATATATATATATATATATATATATATATATATATATATATATATATATATATATATATATATATAAGGTCTGGCAAAAATGTATTACAAATCCCAACTCTTAAATCTCTAATTATATTATATCCTTGCTTATAAAATGCATCCTACTGCAAAACTGCTTAGACTCGTATTTGCTTTAACATAATGTCAGTTTGTTAGGACTAATCATTGAAACAAATGACACGGACCTTGATATGCCAGTGCATACTATAATTGAAACATCAGGGTCTGTTTTTTGTAGTTGGACCTGGCTTATTAAATGAGTATATAAATTATGCATTGTCATACAACTGCAATACTTGTGTTGTCTTTTTTTTTTAACATAGCTTTAACAATTTTTCAGTCATATTGCTACAGTGTCTGTAGTGTATCAATTTATAGTGATTTCTAGCACTGGGGCATCATGCCGCAGATATGCAGCATCATGTCCCACCCAGTCACATTATCCTGACACCAGGATTACCAGTCGCAACACTAACCTCTTTATGCTTAGCACCAACCAAGGCAGCTGTTAGTACCATTTTTATGTCTTTGGTATGACTCCACTGGAGATCAAAGCCATGACCTCCCCTAGTCTAGGTGGATGCTCTAACCATCAGGCCACCTGAGCAGTTATAACAACTGCAGTAGAATCTGTATTTAGAGGCCACTTCTTTGAAAGACCACCTGTCTTGAGAGATCACATTCTCCATGCACAGATTGGTTGATTATATAGTATTATGCCCTGTCAGAGAGATGATCTGTCTTGAGAGAAGATTATTTTTTGGCAGAAGGGGTGGTTTTTCAAGACAGTTTCGATTGTACATAATCATAATAATATTTAGCCCATCGTGAACAAAAGCTACACGCCACTTTTTTTTACTACTTACTTGCTGCATTGATTTTATGAGCTGAACAACATCTATATCGGCACAAGGGGAGGCACTTATTGATACGCTTAACACAAATGTCCAAACAGAGGTTCCTTTACTGTTACTAGCCACCACACTGTATACACCACAGTCTGTTGCCAGTACAGTTGGGATCTCAAAGGTATATATATTGGCGTCTTGGTGAAAATGAAATCTTGCAGATTCGATAATATCCTGTCCATTTCGCCGCCATGAAACTGAAATATACAACATAAATGACATAAGATTATACAATCATATATATATATATATATATATATATATATATATATATATATATATATATATATATATATATATATATATATATATATATAATTGGCCTTACTTGTATCCAAGTCATGCTTCTAGGAAGTTTATGAAATTAAAGTAATACCGTATTTTCGCGCATATATCCCGCGGGTTATACCAGATTTTACAAACCCTGCAGGGGGGGGGGTGCGGGTTATATAAGGGTGCGGGCTATATCACAATTTTTTTACACATAATGATATTTAAACATATTGTTTGAAAAACGTAACTACATAACATATATTGTTCTAGTTTTGTTTTGCTAGGGTTGGATATTATGGCTACTACGGTGACTTTACAACAACTTACGGTATCGGGACCAAATCAACATTTCGGGATAAAAACTTAAAATTTCGTATCCGTCACGTTTTCATAATCAATATTTTCTGTTTTCAATCGAAATGTCTACGGTACCTAATTTTACCGCTGGGCCACGATCCACTGCTTCAGGTCAGCTTCAAGGTGAGGCCACTTTGCTTTAGGTCCGCGACGAGCACGTTTTCGTGGATTCATCTTCTCCAACGTTCCTTTTTCTTTTCTCCAACCTCGGATTACACTCTCATCAATATCAAATTTTGTGCCTGTGGCTCTATTGCCATGCACTTCAGCATACGCAATGGCAGTTAGCTTGAAGTCGGCTGTGTAAGACTTTCGTTCCGGCATTTTTTAAATTAAACAGAAAGAAATTATTTAAACTCGAATCTACACTTCACAAGAATACAAGATTATTTAAAAATGTCCGTGTTTATGTAGCCTGTAGTTGAGGCACAGCTCCTACGCACACAAGCACTGTGTACCGTGTTTTTCCTGACTTTTATTGAGCAAAGGTCGTCGGCTTACTTTGATGATGGCGCCGCTAAAGGCTCCAGTTGAAGGGTGAAACAAATACCTGTTTGTTATTGCTGCGGCAACTTCAGATAATTGTAGAACATTGAAACAGATTTGTTTTATTTGTTTAGTATATATCAGTGCTTCAAAGGTAATCAGTTCTCTTTGAAGTGTCAGCAAACGTATTTTTTCTTCTTCCATCTGGTATTTGTTTTTAAATTAGTGTCATCTGCTTGACTGTACTCATTTTACGTTTCCGCCTTCTGCGGATTCGGATTTTGACTAGTCAGTTGCATAAAGTAATAAGGCCAGATATCATCATTAGCGGATTATGATATAACAGTGCACTGTTAGTGTGGTTTGCCAGTATGAGACAAGGAATTGTTATTTTAACAATATATTCCAGTACATTGTTTCCTGTCATGGTGCCTTTGATTTTCTCTACTCCAAACGCAAGAATGTATATACGGTTTTTATCAGCCAAAATTGGTGTCGCCACAAATATCACCAGATGGTATATTTTGTCACCAAAACGGAAAACAGAATCGCAGTTTGCTACATCAGCGAAGCCCCGTGATCCTGTAATTGATTTCATTTCCGATTGTAGCTGTATAAATATATCTATGGTTGCGGGTTATACAAAGGTGCGAGTTATGCCAACGATTTTTTACACAAAACCCCAAAACCCGCGGGCTATATGAGGGTGCGGATTATCTGCGTGTGCGGGATATATGCGCGAAAATACGGTAATTATGTATCAAAAATTCAAAATTATAAAATTTATTTTAAATTAGCAATTCAATTGTGAAGTTTCAGTTAATCACATGATAAAAAAGGACAATACTCCATAATTAGATACAAAAGATGCAGTGTTATGACTCGACCTAGATGTGAATGTCTGAAATGTTCTGATAATGTCATGTGATGTTGTGCTGCGTTATTACAGTGGACATGTGTAATACGAAGAAAATGAAATGGATATATGAAGTGTCATGCAAAGAAAATAGCAGAAAATGGGGTAAAGTGTTGTGCATTTACCATTGTACTTAGAATAAGGTTAACATGTATTTGCATCTGTTGTTCACAGCTGGGTAATGAGCACAATACATGACCTAACAAGACAGTAGTAAAGGACTTTTATTTTGTGTATCTCATAATACCTTTGCTGGTCTGTGATTCTTGGTCAAATGAACAGGAAAACTTGACTGCGGTACCTTCATCTGCATTTTGAGATCGAGGGATGGTTCTGAACACTGGACATGTTGGTTCCTCTTCAGGCACTGAAAGATATGCCATCTATTTTGATGCAAAAGTACATACTGACCCATAACCAAAGAACCAACCATATTTAATGAAAAATTTCTTTTCTTCCTAATTTCAGGAGAGTTGTATATACCTGGTAGTTAGCAAAAACACAAATACTATGAATGGCATATTTTACCACTATTGAAGTAAAATTAAATTAAATTTCTAACAGTCTTTTATTTAGGCACTAGTAGAGCATCTCTCTAGAGATTGATAGCCTACAGGTCTCGCTAACCTTGACCTCTGGTTTAGGTATGTGGTCTTGAACTAAACTTGCTGCGCATAAACCATTATTTCTTTTTAGACTTACCATGCCATCACCTCTGATCTTTAGACTTACCATGCCATCACCTCTGATCTTTAGACAGAAGAAGTTTTATGTTTTTCTATTATGATAATAACTGGCCATCCATACAAGTTTTATGTTTTTCTATTATGATAATAACTGGCCATCCATACAAGTTTGATGTTTTTCTATTATGATAATAACTGGCCATCCATACAAGTTTTATGTTTTTCTATTATGATAATAACTGGCCATCCATACAAGTTTTATGTTTTTCTATTATGATAATAACTGGCCATCCATACAAGTTTTATGTTTTTCTATTATGATAATAACTGGCCATCCATACAAGTTTTATGTTTTTCTATTATGACAATAACTGGCCATCCATACAAGTTTTATGTTTTTCTATTATGATAATAACTGGCCATCCATACAAGTTTTATGTTTTTCTATTATGATAATAACTGGCCATCCATACAAGTTTTATGTTTTTCTATTATGATAATAACTGGCCATCCATACAAGTTTTATGTTTTTCTATTATGATAATAACTGGCCATCCATACAAGTTTTATGTTTTTCTATTATGATAATAACTGGCCATCCATACAAGTTTTATGTTTTTCTATTATGACGATAACTGGCCATCCATACAAGTTTTATGTTTTTCTATTATGACAATAACTGGCCATCCATACAAGTTTTATGTTTTTCTATTATGACAATAACTGGCCATCCATACAAGTTTTATGTTTTTCTATTATGATAATAACTGGCCATCCATACAAGTTTTATGTTTTTCTATTATGACAATAACTGGCCATCCATACAAGTTTTATGTTTTTCTATTATGATAATAACTGGCCATCCATACAAGTTTTATGTTTTTCTATTATGACAATAACTGGCCATCCATACAAGTTTTATGTTTTTCTATTATGATAATAACTGGCCATCCATACAAGTTTTATGTTTTTCTATTATGACAATAACTGGCCATCCATACAAGTTTGATTAAGGAACAAGATATTCTTTGGTAAAGTGCATGGTTGTTAGTTTGTATCTTTAATTCAGTGACCTTAATCCTTTATCTTTTAATCCCTTAATCACTGTTAAAGACTACGGCAAGTCATCTAGAACATTTGATAACTGTACATGTAGATGATGGACAACTCAAGTTATTGTGCAGCGAGATGACAAAAGATGAATCACAAACATAAGATAATGCACTCGACCTTATAGAGGGCATATAACAGAAAGTAGGAAAACAATTGGAATCTGAGAAAGATGAGAAACCATGCAAAGAAAACACCTAAAGATACACTGTTTTATTACTAGTGATTTTGTGCAGAAAAAAATACATAATGGGATAAAACAAGAATTCTATTTTAAGAACATATGACATCTGCCCCCACCCCTATTCCCTGAAAACCACCCCCCACCCCTGTCTTCCAAGAGTGGGAGTACCATTAGGTACTAGTAGTGCAAGCTGACTATGAAGAATATGATGCCATATTCAAAATATGCATTGAATTCTTTTTCCATGCAACAGGGAAAAAAGGAACTATGGAGTCATGCGACTAATGAAAAAAGCTGAATAAGAAATTATTTAAATATAATATAAAATATTAACCACAACAGGTTCAATTTCATAGTCAAGACACAGCACAGATAAAACAAAAGTGAAATTAAATTATTCAAAATTGTAATGAATAGATACAAAATTAAAATACAAGAGATGGAATGAAAATATTCACCACAACTTGGGCATACAGTATACTGATCACATGAACTTGACCCATGGGGAGGTGTGTAAATTGGATTTTTAACATAGCTTTATAAAATTTTCAGTCATAATGCCACAATGGCTTCAGTGTTGCAGTTTATAGTGATGTTTAGCATGGGGCATCATGCCACAGACATGTAGCATCATGTTCAACCCAGACACATTATCCTGACACCAGGCTGGCCAGTTCTAACATTAACCTCTTAATGCTGAGTGACAAGCCTGGCAGGACCTAAGGGTAAAAGAAGTTAAAGTGGAATAAGGTAAGTCTATGATGGTGTTATATTTTCAACCATTAAATGAATTGGTAATTGAAATACAGGTGAAGAAAACTTTAACCAAAATGTGTCTACAACATTGCAGTTTTCCTAACCAATGGCTCCAACCATGAGTAGAAATAGAGAAGGGGAGTGAGTGGAGGTATTACATTGCAAATATGAAGTATATCTAGTATAAGGTTACTGAGACACAAGTCTTGAAAAAGACTTGAACCAAAATAATTTTGAACCTCATGACCTACTCTTTTTTCGATTCTAGGGACAGAAGTTGATCCATGAACCCAATCCTTTGTAGAACACATGGGCAGGAGTTGTATTGAGAGAAAGGGGAAAATGCAGTGTTTTGATAAAATGGTTCAACCAATACATTTTTAACAAACTGTAAATTTGAAGTAAATCATTCTAGAAAATCAGGCCATGGGCTACTGAGCTAAAAGTGTTGGAGAATTGTTTGACCTGTGTCCTTCATATGGCTCTAAAGCCATGATCCTACTTAAGGGGCTAACTCTAGGTCCAACATAGGGGGCTAACCTTTGGTTTCACATAGGGGTCTCAACTATGGTCAAACACAGGCAGCTAACCCATGCTCCCACAAAAGGGGCTAAGCCTTGGCCCACTTAGTGGGGCTAATCCATGACCTCACTTAGGATGCTAACCCAGGGTCATACTTTGGAGGCTAACCCATGGTCACACTTAGGAGGCTAACCCAGGGAGTGAAGTGATTAGCCATGGTCCCACTTACAGGGCTCAAAAAGGGACCAAAGTGATAAGCTGAGATTTTCTGAAAATGAAGTAAATTGGTAAAGGGGTTATGGAAATATTAGTGATGCCCGGCAATGTGGGGCGGATTGCCCATTGAGATTGGACATAGGGACAAAGTGGTCCCTTTTAAGAGTGCTCTTAAGACTCACCTGTTTCGACTGCAGGGACAAACTTAGCGACCTAATCATGTTTTGTATCTGATATGTTTTCAGCATGTTTTTGTGTTTTCCAGGTTCATTGTTTTTGTCATTTGTTGTTCTGTAGTGTAGTCATATCATTATTGATGGTGTAAAGCGCTTAGAGCTTTGAAAGATTAGGTGCTATACAAAGTCCTCATTATTATTATTATTATTATTTTTATGCATATTCCAAATATTAAGTGAATCAGAAAAGGGGTTACTGGGCTGCAAGCACTGAAAAAGAATCAACGCAATCCATAGACACCAATACACAATCAATCTAGTTGAGTATTCAGCAATGTTCATCTTGGGGAGGAAATGAGACATGAAGAAGAAAAAAAACATTTGAAGTAAAATTCATGAAAAAAGATGGAACCTTCTAGCTCAAACTCACCCTCGACATGGACTGTAAAGCAGCTGAAAATGGTAGCCACTGGGTTCTTGGCTTCAACACGGTACAGACCACTATCCTCTGGAAACACCTCACTGATAATCAGCCTGTACGTGTCACCACTTTTTTGGTAATGGAAATCTTCAGAATCATTGAGAAGATTATCATTTTTATACCAGCGAACCTCTGGATCACCTGTAAAAGCCATTATTTGGTGGGTGTTGACATTTTGCTTTTGGAAAATTATGTTTCTTTCTGAGGTGGATGTTGAATTATTCTGACAATGGAAAATTCAGTTTCTTGACATTTTGCTAATGGAAAATTCAGTTTCTTTCCAAGGTGGATATTGACATTTTGCTAATGGAAAATTCAGTTTCTTTCCAAGGTGGATATTGACATTTTGCTAATGGAAAATTCAGTTTCTTTCCAAGGTGAATCTTGACATTTTGCTAATGGAAAATTAGGTTTCTTTGCAAGGTGGATGTTGACTTTTTATGCTAATGGAAAATTCAGTTTCTTTCCAAGGTGGATATTGACATTTTGCTAATGGAAAATTAGGTTTCTTTCCAAGGTGGATATTGACATTTTGCTAATGGGAAATTAGGTTTCTTTCGAAAATGGATGTTGACAACTTGATTACAGCAAACGAGTCAAACATATGTACTGAATGTAGTACCTGACAGTACAATGCTGTGAGGATACTGTTTTGTCTACTGTCTACATATGTACTGAATGTAGTACCTGACAGTACAATGCAGTGAGGCAGTCTACTGTTGATCATACACTTTTAACTGCATATACCTGGAGAGAGGGGATGGCAATAATAATTATTAATAATACAATAGGAATTTTGTTATTTTTTAACTGATTCTCAAGGACGAATATTTTTACAGTACACAGTTTTCTTTAGGAACTATTAGAGGATCGCAATAAATTATGGGTAATTATTATTTGCATTCATTGATTGTGTTTGAAATTGTTGACGTGAAAAAATGACAGATTATATTAAATTATATTTTTCAGTTAGTTCTCATATATATTATTAAATCTAAAACATTTAAGTGGAACACTACATCAACAATAACACTCAATAGAAAGATAATGTTTTAAAATTTAAAATTCTTTTTGATCAAGAAAAAAGAAAAAAAACTGAATAAGTTCAATGAACTCTTTTAATTATTAAATGCAATGGGTTTAAATAAAAACTGTTTGACAAATGAACATGCAAGAACTGTCAATCTGAAGTAAATTTTAAAATCAAAGAAATGTGATTTGATTAAGTGTTCTGCACATATACAGTTAATCTCTTTCATACCCAGAATAATGCATTCTATTACAGCAGGTTCCCCATCCCTCACAAGTTGCCCCTGGGGGTGGAGCACAAATCTGGGTGGCTCAATCATTGGTGGTTTAGGCTTTGTCTCTGAAACTGTAAAACAGGAATATAAATTTGTCTTTACATTTTTACTGGTTTTAATATGATTTACACAAATATACACTATGAAAAGAAAATATTGTGAAATTAATATTTATATATATATATATATATATATATATATATATATATATATATATATATATATATATATACTAAATAAATACTTTGAAAATTATAATTTATTTGTAATTTTCTTCGGCAAGTTATGGTAGCTAAAATGTTTTGTTAATGTAATTGTCAACATATTCATTAAAACATTTTGTATTATTAACTTTCTATAAACTCTATTCCTGTCAAATAATCTCTATAAATTTTATTATCACTTGGCATATTACTGTACAAGTACATAATTTGCATGGTTTAAATTTTGCAACATTTATGTTCCAGTAAAAAATAGCAAATTAGAATATCATGAAAAAGTAGGAAGAAAAACAATGTCATCAAAATCATACAAATTATATACCTGAAATTTAGCAGATTTATAACTTTGCAAAAATGTATGACTATGAACATTCTCTTTAGACTGCAATTTGCTTGAAAATTACTAAGCAAAGCCACCTACTTTTGACTGTAACTTTTGAGGAAGATTTTGAAGTTCCTGCAGAGTTCTTGGCCACACATATATATTCTCCATCATCATCGGACAATACTTCTGATATCATTAAGGAACAGATACCTGCTCGATTCTTGATTTTAATATCCTCGTCAGCCCTCAATGGCTGCAAAATAGGCATTATATATATATATATATATATATATATATATATATATATATATATATATATATATATATATATATATATATATATATATATATAAAAGTAAAAATTAGACATCAATAAAGACAGGTGCATGACATCCACAGGTGTTCCAAGCAGTAATGAAGGTATCAGCTTCAAGAAAACTGATTAGAGATATTCTATTCTTTTACACAAAAACATGCACATTGTATAATACCCATACATACATAATCAAAGACATACCAAGTTTCATGATGATGCATGAAACGGTTAGGAAGACATGAAATGCAAATATAATTGATAAACATGGAGAGATAACTCTAAAAATTTTAATAAATACTAATTCTTGTCAAGTTTCACAAAGACATCTAACATAGTTTAGGATATATTAACCAGAGAAGAATGTGATAAATAAATATATACAATGTTATAAATAAAAAATGGGGATAACTATTGAAAAACTAATTAGACAGATGCCATTTTTGACAGCACAGATTGTCTAATTATGATTCAAAAGTATACAAAATGTTATAAAAATATATCAAAAAGTTCAAAAGATTTTAGGTAAACAAGTGTGATAGTTGAACATACACATTGCAATTTGCAATAAATATGGCTATGACCCTACATTATTTACAAGACACAATCATGATACAAAATGCATACCAAGTTTCATAAAGACACATAAATCATATGGTTCAGGAGCAATTTGACAAACAAAATTGTGATAAATGGATGGATGAACAACCTGACTCCTGTTTACCTGTCACTTCAGTTGTGGAGAGTAGGACATATGTTTACATGATGCAATATGGTAATTAGTTCTATGGTTATCTCTGTTGTGGTGATAGACTAAAACCAGTGATTAAGTTCTGATAATAGGGTAATACCAGTGATTGAGTTCTGATGATAGGGTAATACCAGTGATTGAGTTCTGATGATTGGTTAATATCCAGTGATTGCATTCTGGTGATAGGGTAATACCATTGATTCAGTTCTGATGATTAGATAATACCAGTAGTTGAGTTCAGAAGATAGGCTAATACCAGTGATTGAGTTCTGATGATATGCTAACACCAGTGACTGAGATATGAAGATATGCTAATACCAGTGATAGAGATCTGAAGATATGCTAATACCAGTGATAGAGATCTGAAGATATGCTAATACCAGTGATAGAGATCTGAAGATATGCTAATACCAGTGATAGAGATCTGAAGATATGCTAATACCAGTGATAGAGATCTGAAGATATGCTAGTACCAGTGATAGAGATCTGAAGATATGCTAATACCAGTGATAGAGATCTGAAGATATGCTAATACCAGTGATTGAGTTCTGATGATAGGGTAATATCAGTGATTGAGTTCTGATGATTGGTTAATTTCCAGTGATTGCATTCTGGTGATAGGGTAATACCATTGATTCAGTTCTGATCATTAGATTATACCAGTAGTTGAGTTCAGAAGGCAGGCTAAGTACCAGTGACTGAGTTATGTTGATTGGCTAATACCAGTGATTGAGATCTGAAGATATGTTAATACCAGTGATTGAGTTCTGATGATAGGCTAATACCAGTGATTGAGTTCTGAAGATATGCTAGTACCAGTGATTGAGATCTGAAGATAGGCTAATACCAGTGATTGAGTTCTGAAGATATGCTAGTACCAGTGATTGAGATCTGAAGATAGGCTAATACCAGTGATTGAGTTCTGAAGATATGCTAGTACCAGTGATTGAGATCTGAAGATAGGCTAATACCAGTGATTGAGATCTGAAGATATGCTAATACCAGTGATTGAGTTCTGATGATAGGCTAATACCAGTGATTGAGTTCTGATGATAGGCTAATACCAGTGATTGAGTTCTGATGATTGGTTAATTTCCAGTGATTGCATTCTGGTGATAGGATACCATTGATTCAGTTCTGATCATTAGATTATACCAGTAGTTGAGTTCAGAAGATAGGCTAATACCAGTGATTGAGTTCTGATGATATGCTAACACCAGTGACTGAGTTATGTTGATTGGCTAATACCAGTGATTGAGATATGAAGATATGCTAATACCAGTGATTGAGATCTGAAGATAGGCTAATACCAGTGATAGAGATCTGAAGATATGCTAATACCAGTGATAGAGATCTGAAGATAGGCTAATACCAGTGATAGAGATCTGAAGATATGCTAATACCAGTGATAGAGATCTGAAGATATGCTAATACCAGTGATAGAGATCTGAAGATATGCTAATACCAGTGATAGAGATCTGAAGATATGCTAATACCAGTGATTGAGTTCTGATGATAGGGTAATATCAGTGATTGAGTTCTGATGATTGGTTAATTTCCAGTGATTGCATTCTGGTGATAGGGTAATACCATTGATTCAGTTCTGATCATTAGATTATACCAGTAGTTGAGTTCAGAAGGCAGGCTAAGTACCAGTGACTGAGTTATGTTGATTGGCTAATACCAGTGATTGAGATCTGAAGATATGCTAATACCAGTGATTGAGATCTGAATATATGCTAGTACAAGTGAGTGAGATCTGAAGATATGTTAATACCAGTGATTGAGTGCTGATGATAGGCTAATACCAGTGATTGAGTTCTGAAGATATGCTAGTACCAGTGATTGAGATCTGAAGATAGGCTAATACCAGTGATTGAGTTCTGAAGATATGCTAATACCAGTGATTGAGATCTGAAGATAGGCTAATACCAGTGATTGAGATCTGAAGATAGGCTAATACCAGTGATTGAGTTCTGAAGATATGCTAGTACCAGTGATTGAGATCTGAAGATAGGCTAATACCAGTGATTGAGATCTGAAGATATGCTAATACCAGTGATTGAGTTCTGATGATAGGCTAATACCAGTGATTGAGTTCTGATGATAGGCTAATACCAGTGATTGAGTTCTGATGATTGGTTAATTTCCAGTGATTGCATTCTGGTGATAGGGTAATACCATTGATTCAGTTCTGATCATTAGATTATACCAGTAGTTGAGTTCAGAAGGCAGGCTAAGTACCAGTGACTGAGTTATGTTGATTGGCTAATACCAGTGATTGAGATCTGAAGATATGTTAATACCAGTGATTGAGATCTGAAGATATGCTAGTACAAGTGATTGAGATCTGAAGATATGCTAATACCAGTGATTGAGTTCTGATGATAGGCTAATACCAGTGATTGAGATCTGAAGATATGTTAGTACAAGTGATTGAGATCTGAAGATATGCTAATACCAGTGATTGAGTTCTGATGATAGGCTAATACCAGTGATTGAGATCTGAAGATATGCTAGTACAAGTGATTGAGATCTGAAGATATGCTAGTACAAGTGATTGAGATCTGAAGATATGCTAGTACAAGTGACTGAGTTATGTTGATTGGCTAATACCAGTGATTGAGTAGAACTTGCCACATATAAAACTACACACTGTCATATTATTTTGGAGCCATTCTAATAATGCTAGAATCATGATTTAATGGCACTTTTAATTTACTGACAAACCCTGATGATTTAAAGCCTTATACCAAAAGCTCTGACAAACATGTCATTGAAGGAATAAATTATTTTTTACCTAGCATTTAAAAATGCTTTCTTAATGCTGTGTTCAGTGGAAATACGCATATACTTGCACAATAGTTACTGTCAAAGTAAAGATAATATAGTTTCCATTATTAAGAATAAACATGTATTATTTATTAGGAGGTCAATATAATTTTAAACCATGAATTATGAAAATTAATTAACTTACCTAATTATTGATACTATGAATATTTGATTGATACCTTTTGAATAAGAGGAGTGGGAGCTTATTCATATATTTGTCTGTGATACATTTTAAAAAAGATGAGGGGTCTCATTCATATATTTGTCTGTGATACTTTTTAAAAAAGGGGAGGGGTCTTATTCATATATTTGTCTGTGATACATTTTAAATAAGGGGAGGGGTCTTATTCATATATTTGTCTGTGATACATTTTAAATAAGGGGAGGGGTCTTATTCATATATTTGTCTGTGATACTTTTTAAAAAAGGGGAGGGGTCTCATTCATATATTTGTCTGTGATACTTTTTAAAAAAGGGGAGGGGTCTCATTCATATATTTGTCTGTGATACTTTTTAAAAAAGGGGAGGGGTCTCATTCATATATTTGTCTGTGATACTTTTTAAAAAAGGGGAGGGGTCTCATTCATATATTTGTCTGTGATACTTTTTAAAAAAGGGGAGGGGTCTCATTCATATATTTGTCTGTGATACTTTTTAAAAAAGGGGAGGGGTCTCATTCATATATTTGTCTGTGATACTTTTTAAATAAGGGGAGGGGGGCTTATTCATATATTTGTCTGTATCAGTGGTAAAGCTTCATCACAAAACACTAGACTTTAACTTTTGTTCATTGTAATGTCCAGTCCATTCATATGCTGACCATTACAAACAATTGATTTAGTGTTAACATGGAAACAATCAGCAAATTTATAAAGAAAATTGTTAACTATGAAATTGAGAAATTCAGTATTTATTATAAATATTTAATAAACAGAATAATCCACAAAAAGTTGAAATGTTAAATAATTTATACACAAAATACAAATGATGACGTTAAATAATTTTAATTCATGCCTAAGATTACACAACTAATTTGTGTTGGTCACTTGTGACTTCCATGAAGTCAGGTACTGGTAAATTAATAGCATTATCATCTATAAAATGATTAACCTGTCCATTGTGGAACCACTCCACCTCTGGATCTGGAACACCCTTCACAGAACATCGCAGGGACAGCCTGTCCCCTTCATCAACAGACACCACTACAGGCAGCTCATCAGTGAAAACTGGATGCATATCTTTCTGCTGATGTCCATCTAAAAATGGGCAATATCTAACTTATTCCATTTACCCAAGTATTGTCTTAACCCTATGGCAAACAGCATAGACCCATATCTGTTATAGCATAGGGACTATGACCTAAATCTGTTACTGCATAATAACTATGACCCAGATATGTTATAGCATTATAATTATGACCAGATCTGTTATAGCATTATAATTATGACCAGATCTGTTAAAGCATGATAATTATGTTTCAGATCTGTTATATCTTGATAACTTTGTCCCAGATCTGTTATAGCATGTGGATAATCACCAAGATCTGTTGTAGCATGACTATACTTTGAACTGCTATAGCATGATGCCAATGCCCATGACACATAATTGCTATTGCATAATGACACATGCTGACTCTTGACCCGACATGTTACAGCATGATGATTATGACACAGATCTGCTATGGAATAATGATTTGTCATAGCATGATGATCATGACTTCGAACTGCTATAGTAAGATTAAACTGGCCCAGATCTGTTATAGTATGAAGACTGTGACTGAGATTTGCTATGATTACAATAAACTAGATCTGTATGATCCAGGTCTATGCTGTTCATTCTATTAATAATCAAGTAAACAGTGTAGACTCCAATCTGTCAGCATATTTTATGATGGCAGATCATGGTCAACTTTGTTTTGCAGTTAGGTATATACTAAATGTTAACAAAGTAAATTAATAATGTATTTTAAATGTATAATACTGTATTTGTATAGTTTATCCCCTGACAACCTGTTTAGAGACAATAAAGTAAACAATAATATTTTATCATTATTAAATATTCACCAACTCGGAAATCAAAGAACACAGTAATATAACATTTTTTAAAAGTTAGTTTGCAACTTAAATGAACATATTAAATTTGCACAAATTCTGTATTTAAGAAATCTAAATTTTAGAAATTCTTTTAATTTACACAACAATGTGTGTGTGTGTGTATATATATATATATATATATATATATATATATATATATATATATATATATATATATATATATATATATATAAAAGTTGTGTCCAACTGCAAGCTGAACAGACTCAGATCTATCACTGCAAAATGCACCAGAAGATTGGGGTCTATGATGTAGAACCAACAACAGGGGCCCTGATCTGCTGGTACATTATGCCGCTGCAGATCAGAGTTTGTGTTGCTTACAGTTGGAGTATAAGTATGTACAGTAGTATTCCCAGGGATTTGTATGATACCAAGCTGACTTACCGCTAATCATTTTTAAGTGACAATCATTTGTAACATATATGGCTAGTTCAAGTCATGTTTAATTTAGAACAATATTACATGTACAATACAAAATGCTTGCAATGATATATTTTAGAATATGTCTGAATACAGAATATTGAATTATTTAAAATTATTAAATGTTACTGATGCTTCTTACAACAACTCAAAAAATGAAAGTCTATATGGTGGATGCAACTGACAAAAACAATTTGGACATGTTTTGATTTACAGCTGAAATCCTGGATAAGAAGAGAGCTGCAAGATCAAATCTTTCTCAAACCAGCCTAAGGTTGGCTACCATAATGCCTGTGTCTGAGCAAGGCACTTTCTTTGAATTGCCATGGTATCAAATAGCCTTTGATGTGTTGATGTGCCATTTGCACAATGACCAATCAAGCAATCATTTTAATGGGAAAAAATATCCAGGAATTTATGATAATACTACTTCTTCGTTTTAACAGTTTAGTGTTGAGACAATTTCTTCTGCTCAAACAAAATTTTCACATTAGCAAAACTGGTATAGTGTACATAATAAATGTCAGATTGGCAACTTTTTTTATAGGGACAAATCAGTTATCCCCAGAAGTGTTTTGGTGAAAACCCCATGTCATAATGCTAATCAGTTCAGTGTAGTTGTGACAAAAAGATTCTTAAAATGGACATCATGGCAGCCATACTGGATATACAACTCACAACAAGTTTAATTGACACCAATTAGATATCATAACAAGGTGAAAACTTTATGTTCATATAGTCATCCATTTGAGATAATAGGACTTTCAAGAGTAGCAATAAGATTTTTAAGATGGCCACTTTGGTGGTTATACTGGACATCCAATAAGCAACATTTTTATTGAAGACCAACTAGACATAATGGACAAGATTTTCAACCTGGCTGCTGTGTGCTAGCCAGATATAATGTCAGATTGACACCATTTTCATTTTAGACTAACTGTACATTGTAAAAAGTATAGTTTGAGAAAACCCCATCAATATGACTTTTTATTTAGGCAGAGTTGTGATAACAAGATTTTTAAGACTGCCATACAGGATACCAGATCACCATTTTCATTTGGGACCGTCTCATAAGAATTTTTTTCATGAAAACCCTGTGCTGATTGGACAATACATGTAGACACAGTAAGTGATTTAAAAGATTTCAAAGATGGCTGTCATTTTGGTCATATTATTTCTAACATTAGCACAATTTTTGTTTATCATGAACTAGACATCATAAAAAGTCTTCAACTGAAAACCTAATGTTGATATGACCATCTATTCTGGAACAGTAAAAATACTAAGATTTTTCAAGATGGCTGCTGTTGTGGCCATATTGTATGTCAGATCAGCATGATTTTCATTCTGGGCCAACTAGACATCACAAGAATTCTTTTAGTGTAAACTCCACTTAGATAGGAGAATTCATTTTGGAGAAGCAGCCATAATAAGATTTCCAAGCTGGCTGCCTTGGTGGCCATATTGTATGTCCGAGCAGCACCATTTTCATTTAGGACCAACTAGACCATGGGATGAATGTGTGTGTAAAGTTTTATCACAATCATCCTTCAAGTAGTTCAGGAGAATTAACAAACTTGTGCTAATGGATGGTAGATGTTGCATGACAGAAAACAACCCAACCCATAAGCTCTTCTGGTCTAGGAGCAAACGAGATAAAAATGGCTGATATGAGTAATGACTGTTTAATACAATTTCTACCTTTCATCACAATTTATCCTAAACTGTGCTAATGCATGTGTAACAGCCACTTAAATTTACACTGCATAGATCCAGGTCTACCAATACATGATTCATTAGCAAGCTTGAATAGCATAGCTTATTATCTATTGGTTAATTATGCAATGACAGACCTGGGTCTACTCTGCTCATTATGAAGCAAACGTTATACATAGGTAAAAACAGTCACACAGTCAGATGAATCTGTCACATATATTGTGTGTATTGACTGCACTAAACCATATCTACTTGCTTATAGATCATGTCCAACTGCTAAAAGCATATACCCTAATCTGCTGAAACACATCAAGCTGGCATATAAGGGTTTATGTAGCATGTTGTACTGAATACTCATAGCAAACTGCATAACCCAGATCTACCAGCAAATGTTTTGACTGTGGATCTGGGACTCTCCAGAGTGGTGTCGGATTTGACCTGTATGTGAGCATAGACGGAATTGTATGCATAGACTTTATATAAGCGACAAACCAAGGATAATGCTTACTGTTACAAGCAATGAAGTATGCAAAACACAATACAAAGCTTTTTGTTTGTATTTAGTCTACTACATAAACTAAAAAAAAAGAAATACACAAACATGTTTGAAGAAAAAGAAAAGGAAACCTATCCAATGACAAATACAAATTTATGCTGGAGAATTTACTGAGTTAAAATGCTATCAAACATTTAATAACATATAAATCATAAAGTTTTCTATAGTAATAATAAGAAGAACACAATGCTTAAAAAAATATTCTCTTTGGTAATAATACTTAAGGTCAAATTCAATGCCATAAAGCTTTGAAGTTTGAATACTGGTATTATTCATTTAAGCTGAGTCTCTCTCCTGGAATGCTAAATTTCACTGACCTGGATGTACTCCCAGTAACTAAATGTTAGGACTGTGATCCATAGTTGGAAATGTTTTTCTTCGAAACGTTGTGAGAATATGGTATAAAATTTAACCTATAACAACAACCAAATCCCTTTTTGTCAGCCCACCTTGTTTTTAGCTAGAAAGTAAACAATGGAAAGCTTTAATGTAGAAAACTGGAATATTTACCTTCATCTAGTGTGTGGATAGACAAACAGTTGTACAATGGACCTGAACACTGATGCCAAAGTAATAGCTACATAGGTTTGACAAAAATGAATGTAACACACTCTACATGTCCAGAAGCAGTTCTTGGGTCCTTCAAATTGTACGTCCTGATGGGCATCTGGTCACTGGCTGCTTAGTCTTGCCTGTATTTTAGTTTCTGGCCACATTGACAATAATATGTAGTTACAATAGAACTTATTATTTAGACATGGATATCATTGATTATTTAGTCTCATTTTAACTTGAGCATGATGACCTACAATAACTTCATCAAAAACTCATAATATAAAACCTTAACTCTGATGATGATCCCTATGTTGGCATGCAAATATCATACTTGGGTCTCTCTATCTGATGACAAGGGCACAATTAGTTTATCTTCATGGCCAGATTTTGTGGGTATTTTGGACTTCAAATGTACCCTTCTTTTTTCAGTCACATTCCACTGAAAAATTACTATTGTAAGCAAAACAAAACAAAAACCAGACAAAATTTTGTAAAAAAACCTGCAGACAAATTCCTGGATCCAGCGTAGATCTGGAAAGCATAGCAGTGGCCTGCTCACCTTGCTTCTCTACAGTCTTGGGTTTGATCTCATCTTCAGGCACATGCAGGAGTAAATAGTCAGAACTTATATTTCCTCTTGGTTGACTGATTTTTTCAAGCCCAAAGACAATGTGCATAAGATCAACCCATGACAACAGCACACACTCAGACCTATCACCTCTAATGCACTGTTGAAATTATGCCACATACCATCTGTACTTGCTTATACATCAAGTCCGACTAAAGCAAAATAGATCCTGATCTGCCATTGCATAATGTGCCAGCATATCAGGGTCTATTTTGTTTGTTCTACTGATTACTCCAAACAATCTACACAGACCCAGATCTGTTGTTGCATTATAAAGTGGCAGATCTGAGTCTGTGCAGTTTGCAGTAGGACTCAACTTATAAGCAAGTATATACTGTATGTTAGTATGTAAATCAGATCCAACAAGAAACAAAATAGACCCAGATCTGTCGTCACATGTTAGGACAGATCAGATTAACAGACAACATAGAAGCGTTATGAGATTCCTGAAATTAAACTGGTCCAGATTGGGGTATGTGCTATTTATTCACACTTGTGTACTAAGCACAGATAAATTGTTAAATCAACAAGATTTTGAATATCTTGTGATCAAATTTTGCACTGCAAGATACAGGAATGTTAGTTGCATACAGTTTATAATATATATATATATATATATATATATATATATATATATATATATATATATATATATATATACATACACACACATATAAAGTTTTCAGTATTTTAGCTGAATTTTTATCATGGGCTGGTTTTTTGGGTACTGGAGTTGATGTTAGATTCTGTGGATTCCTGCTCTAAGTCTAATCACTTTCCTCTTTCAGGGTTCTCCCTTCTCTTTCAGGGTTCTCCCTTCTCTTTCAGGGTTATTCCTTCTCTTTCAGGGTTCTCCCTTCTCTTTCAGGGTTCTCCCTTCTCTATCAGTATATCAAATCTATTATTAAGGGTAAGCTGTTTTTCTTTATATTTAGTGAAAATCAGAGGAGGCTTAGATATTTTGAATATTTTGGGTACTCATATCTCCTTTTATTTCTGTGACTTTAATGTTTGGCATTTTGAATTCATTGGTCTCCTTTGAAATATGTTTCCTCGAATTTGCTCTATTGTTCTTGAAGGGCTTCTTTGGTCTTCCATAATTGGATTTGGTGGGGGGGGGGTCAGCCTTACTGGCCTCGGTGAGTGCTGCTGGGGGATTCTTGCAATCTTTGGGGCCATGCCCCACTTGGTTGCAACTTGAACATTTTCTATCCCATTTACATCCCATGTACCAAGACCTGAGCCAAAAGCCCATGATATAGAAAAATGTAGGTATTTTCTTAGCATCTTCTTTTAGGACTGTCATGATTTTACATCAGGAAAAGCCCAGACTGTGGCCATTCTGCTTCCCCTCACATTTGATTTTAGTTTAAATTCTATTTTCTCCACTATTTCTTTGTTATCCACTTCAAAAGGGAGGCTGAAGATGAATACATCAGTGACCTTTACCTCTACCTCTCAGACTATTGGTTCCATTTTGTTGAGTTTCGCTGTTAGTCCTATTGCTTCTATTGTATCAGTTTGAAAAAGAGTGTAAAGAATTTTTTTGTACAACACAAATTTATTCTTTTTGGCATTTTGAAGTTCATCTATGGACTCAGTTGCAATTCTTCTGATTTTCAGTGCCATCAGTATTTTGCATTCTCTGAGGCAGTTTGGAATATCTTGAAACCAATGGTCTGATATCCCAAGGGGTGGAAAGCCGGCAGTCTCTGGTATGTCCCACTCCCATTTAATTAGGTGTGGAAGTGGGTATTTAGTTTTGTTACATTTGGCTGTGCATGCCTATGGTTCATTATTGCTAAATCCATTTAAAGAAATTGAGTAATACTCACTAAAGCTAATTTGTGAAATTGGTGGAGTAGACAACATCCCAGCTGAACTTATCAAGAATGGGGGAATCAGTGAAAGAGCTACTAACAAAAGTCTGCAACAAGATCTAGCAGACAAGTGAATGGCCAACACAGTGGACCCAGTCACTGATTATAACACTCCCAAAAAAAGGCAATCTAAAGCTGTGTTAAAATTACAGAACTATCAGTTTGATCAGCCATGCTAGTAAGGTGATGCTGAAGATCATCTTGAACAGACTGAAACCACAAGCAGATGAAATAATCGTTGAAGAACATGCAGGGTTCCAAAGTGGAAGAAGCACAACAGAACAAATATTAAATTGCAGGGTTCTGTGTGAAAAGTACTTGCAACATCAACAATATATTTATCATGTGTTCATAGATTTCTAAAAAGGCTTTTGACAGGTGTGGCTTGAGGCATTGTGGGCCACAATGAAGAAGTACAACATGGGTCAAGAGTTGACTAATACCATCAAGCAGCTGTTTGCCAAGGTTACCAGTGCAGTAATTGTTCAAGGTTCTGTGGGGGACTGGTTCAAGACAACAGTTGGAGTACGACAAAGCTGTCTCCTGTCACCTACGCTTTTCAACATCTACTTAAGAGTGCATCATGAGCGAAGCCCTGGAAAACCACTGTGGGGCAGTCAGCGTTGAATGGTGTAACAACACCAACCTATGCCTTGTAGACAACACTGATGGGTTGGCAGGCAGTGAGGATGAGCTTGCTACCTTAGTGAAGAACCTGGATGAAACATCTTCCAGATCTGACATGGAGATAAGTGCCGAGAAGACAAAGCTGATAACAAATAGTGCCAAACAAATCTCAACCAAGATTAAAGTCAGAGGACAGAAACTGGAAACAGTGGGCCAGTTCAAATATCTTGGTTCCATAATCACTGAAGAGGGATCAAGAGCAGAAATTTTGTTACGAGCAGTACAAACAATGGCAACTATGTCAAAGCTAAGAGACAAGAATATCTGTCTGAAAACTAAAATCATACTATTGAGAGCACTGTCATCTCAATCATTTTGTATTCATGTGAGGCCTGGACCCTGACAGCAGAATTACAACGAAGAATCCAGGCACTTTAAATGAGATGCTACATAACCATCCTTGGCATCTCTTACATGGACCACATCACAAATAAAGTGCATAACACCATCAGGTACAAAGTAGGCCATTATGAAGACCTTCTCACCACTGGCAAAAAGAGAAGCTGAAATGGTATGGCCATGTCACTAGAACCAACAGTGTATCCACAACAGTACTGCAGGGCAGCATCCAGGGTGGCAGAAGGAGAGGTAGACAGAGAAAACGTGGATTGACAACATCACAGAAAATGGACCAGGAAAAGTTTTGCAGAGACACAGGCATTGGCACATGATCGAGACAAGTGGAGGGAACTAGTCAAATGTTTAGCAGCACACAGTGCCTAAACTACCATACTAGGTCAAGAGACTGATGACGACGACGATGCTGATGATGATGCTGATGCTGATGATGATGATGAAAAGCCAGTAGCACAATGTGTGAAACAAGGTTTTAACAATATAGGTGTTAGCAAAAATGCAAAATTTAAAAGTTCAAGGATACTTGAATTGGATAAACTCAAAAAAAAGAATACACATATTAAAAAAAGGTATTACCTCCTGAGAATGTGTGAGGCACTCAGCAGCAAATGTTGAATCTTATTTGCTTGGTACGTGAATCTTGTTTGCTTGATACATGCCACTGCAAATTTACTTCTCAAGGGTTGTGTACAATCATAAAATATTCCTTCTCAAGAATCAGTATCAGAATTATAGGTATTGTCTTGTGTTGTAAAACACTTAGAGAGTCTAAAGATTTAGTGCTATACAAAGTCCTCATTATTATTATTATTCATTGTGTTCCATAAATTATGCTACTTGACTGCACAAGAATGCCACAAAAGGTACTTACAATACATGTCAATTAGTGTTCAATAGTCCTGTATATGGACACTAATAAAGCATGATTGACTGTGCAGTACTGATAATCTAAACCTTTCAATCCTATAAGAAATACGTACCTACATTGCCTAAAAAACGTTGGTGAATTTTATTGAAAATGGCATAGAAAATTTAATCTGTATAATCCAAAATGTATACTTTTACTTTCCCAAATGAGTAAGTCCTCTCCCAAGTTTGGTGCCATTATGTGGTTTGTATTTGAACTCACATTACAGGAACCTTTTTCCTTTTTTTTGTGTCCTTGAGACCTTGACTATATACTTTTCAATATCAACTCAACATATTTCTTTACTGCTATGTCTGCAAGCCATCCACATGGTTTGGTCACATGATATAAACTTACTCCATGCAAATGATCATTGTTTATTTATTTACTTAATGTGACACTGACCTTTGACTTTTCAATTAAAAATTAAATAGCTGACTTATTCATTCCTAAATATATTTGATACAGTTCCACGTGTGCGAAAAGCATGTGATATACCTGCTGTATATATTTGCTTATAAGTCGAGTCAAATTGTAAACAACAATGATCTAGATCTGTCATAGCATAATCAGCTTGCAGACCAGGATATGTTTTCTTGTACTACTGATTACACCTAACTAATGCACATACCTAGATCTGTCATAGCATAATCAGCTTGCAGACCAGGATATGTTTTCTTGTACTACTGATTACACCTAACTAATGCACATACCTAGATCTGTCATAGCATAATCAGCTTGCAGACCAGGATATGTTTTCTTGTACTACTGATTACACCTAACTAATGCACATACCTAGATCTGTCATAGCATAATCAGCTTGCAGACCAGGATATGTTTTCTTGTACTACTGATTACACCTAACTAATGCACATACCTAGATCTGTCATAGCATAATCAGCTTGCATACCAGGATATGTTTTCTTGTACTACTGATTATACCTAACAAATGCACAGACCTAGATCTGTCATAGCATAATCAGCTTGCAGACCAGGATATGTTTTCTTGTACTACTGATTACACCTAACTAATGCACATACCTAGATCTGTCATAGCATAATCAGCTTGCAGACCAGGACATGTTTTCTTGTACTACTGATTACACCTAACTAATGCACATACCTAGATCTGTCATAGCATAATCAGCTTGCAGACCAGGATATGTTTTCTTGTACTACTGATTACACCTAACTAATGCACATACCTAGATCTGTCATAGCATAATCAGCTTGCAGACCAGGATATGTTTTCTTGTACTACTGATTATTCCTAACAAATGCACAGACCTAGATCTGTCATAGCATAATCAGCTTGCAGACCAGGATATGTTTTCTTGTACTACTGATTACACCGAACAAATGCACATACCTAGATCTGTCATAGCATAATGAGCTTGCAGACTAGGATATGTTTTCTTGTACTACTGATTATACCTAACAAATGCACAGACCTAGATCTGTCATAGCATAATCAGCTTGCAGACCAGGATATGTTTTCTTGTACTACTGATTACACCGAATAAATGCACATACCTAGATCTGTCATAGCATAATGAGCTTCCAGACTAGGATATGTTTTCTTGTACTACTGATTACACTGAACAAATGCATAGACCTAGATCTGTCATAGCATAATGAGCTTGCAGACCAGGATATGTTTTCTTGTACTACTGATTATACCTAACAAATGCACAGGCCTAGATCTGTCATAGCATAATCAGCTTGCAGACCAGGATATGTTTTCTTGTACTACTTATTATACCTAACAAATGCACAGATCTAGATCTGTCATAGCATAATCAGCTTGCAGACCAGGATGTTTTCTTGTACTACTGATTACACCGAACAAATGCACAGACCTAGATCTGTCATAGCATAATGAGCTTGCAGACTAGGATATGTTTTCTTGTACTACTGATTACACTGAACTTATGCACAGACTGACCCAGATCTGTCATAGCATAAAGAGCTTGCAGACCAGGATGTTTTCTTGTACTACTGATTATACCTAACAAATGCACAGACCTAGATCTGTCATAGCATAATCAGCTTGCAGACCAGGATATGTTTTCTTGTACTACTGATTACACCGAACAAATGCACATACCTAGATCTGTCATAGCATAATGAGCTTCCAGACTAGGATATGTTTTCTTGTACTACTGATTACACCGAATAAATGCACATTCCTAGATCTGTCATAGCATAATGAGCTTGCAGACTAGGATATGTTTTCTTGTACTACTGATTATACCTAACAAATGCACAGACCTAGATCTGTCATAGCATAATCAGCTTGCAGACTAGGATATGTTTTCTTGTACTACTGATTACACCTAACAAATGCACAGACCCAGATCTCCCAGCACATTATGCACTGACAGATCTGGGTCTGTGCAGTTTGCAGATCAACTCAGCTCATACGTGAGTATATACAGCATTCTGACTAAAGGCATTCTGTGACACTGTATGATGTCATGAATGTCTGCAAAGAGAGTGTTCCTCCTGAGCTGATGGGTGTCTCCCATCCCTCACTTAAATCTCTCATGTACTAAAAATTATTTTAAAAATTCAGGAAGAGAGATTTGTTGACACCTTTCTTCCAATGTAAAGACTTCCTGTGATCACATAACTGTAATCTGGCTTACTTTTTGCTAATTTAACAGCCAATAACTGATTAACCATCATATGTAATAGATTAAAGATTTAGTGCAACATGAATGGATTAATAAAGAGCTCTAGCAGCATAAAACAAATACCTTTACTTGGAATCTTTTGGCAGGGTTGGTTTTGCTTCAGTGCTAAACTTTAGATAACACTTTGAGTAGACTATTATATGTGTGATTACATGTAATTTGGAAAGGATTAAAGGAATTAATGACTATGGTAGGATTAGTCATTACTAAAAAGCCCAAGATGCACAAAAACAGGTCTGTTTGGCTTTATTTTAAATTTGTCAAAATATGTAAGCACATGTTATCTCCCAACAATAAAATGTCAAAATCTAAACAGCTAAAAAAAAGGCAAAAAACAGGCAATAATGGATGGAAAGGAGGATTTTTAAAAATTTATTGGAATCAAGTTTTAATGGACATGAATATGCAATTTGTTTTTTCTGTAAAGTAAATTTTATGAAGAGCTTCCCATATCTGACTAATATCTAGACAGTCCCATTCTTGGGCAGTTCTGGCAGGCTATCAGCAATCTGAATCTATCACAGGTAGGAAACAATTTAAAGATCTTTTTGAATTCAGTATAGTGTACTAAAACTAACACATTCCAATGCAAAGATAAAAAAATTTCATGCTGACTCAAGTGAAAATCTGAGTTCAGTAACAACACATCTAGGTAAAGTGTTGTGATCAACAATGATGAGGACTACCACAAATATAATGCACTGTTCCCCTATGCTAGATACAAGGACACTATAAACGACAACAAGTTACTGTAAAAGCCAGGGCTGAAGTAACAAGGTGATGTTCATTTTTTAAAATAGAATAAGTATATTTGTTCAATATCTTTTCTTTCTGTTTGCATGCTAAAATTTCGGTCAGTGAAAATCCCTCCCAATCTGATGCCAACTCTTGACCAAATATTTAAAATCTCCTGATCTGTATTAGGTGACCTCTGTTCTACAGTATGTTTGTTATTGTGCAAGAACCATTTTATTCTCTCATTCAGTGTCTTTCTACCTTGATCTTTTGACCCACAAATTAAAATGTGTTTCATTAACTCAAGTACGAGCAGCCTTTAAGTTTTGTCTCGATCTATGTCTATGATTTAGAACTAAAGTCACTGTGCAGATACCAATAGGGATGGACCGACAGAAGGACTTCATCACAGTCTGATATATTCTGCCATGCAATGGACTGTGACACTGAAGAATTGACTCAAATCACAGATCTCACAGACTCATACTCTGGAAATAATATAGGTACTCTGGAAATATTACAAATACTCTGGAATCCCCAAGATTTCATTTATAACAGGTTAAACTCTAATTTGCTGTTGGTCTTTTGAAGATCTACATTGCAATGCAATTGCCACCTTTATCAGATAGCTTTATAAAAGATTCTATCATGCCAGGAAGGCATTTTGTCATCATTTGTGTCCTCAAGAAAACTCTGTAAAGTTCCATTTCTACAAATTTTGGCATTTCTTTGAAGAAAACAAAATTGAGGTTTTATTATTCATTATAGTGGGAGGTTATGGAATTTTGGGATGACATCACCTACAGCATTTCAACTGGGTGGATCAAAACAATTAAGAATGTTCAGTTTTAGTACTCTAAATAAAAAGTCCCAATCCAAATGTAAATTTGTTACTTAATTAAACAATCAGAATTTTATTTTTGTACACTGTTAGCTTTGCTTAACCTGCTTATAAAAATGGGAAAATAAAGACCTGTATAAAGCCCTTTTAAAATACATTCTGTCACAGGAATGGCATATTTCCAGTTCCAGTCATAGTTACCTCCCCTACAAATAAGTGCTTCTCCTACAACTTTATGAGTGCACTGTGTTATTTTTGAGGCTGCCTTATATATTGGGACCCTTTTATTAAAGATAAATGGCCAGGGTTACTTGCTCTGAAAATAATTATGTCTCAGTGATACATGTCTATAACAGTGTTAAAGGGAGCTAAGTGTACTGCTAAAACAAAGAATGCCATGTACTTAGACACATTTAATATCAAAATATCAATCTCCCCTGGAAATAGGAATGCCACCTGGTGGTGCCTCATTATAACAATGGTCTGGGGAGCCAACAGAGTATACAGCATTATAAATAAGGTCACCTTATACTGTCAAACTTCTAATACTAAAAATGCATTATTCCCAAATTGCATTTTATATGAAGTATACTGCTATACTACTTAATTAATATCAACTGAAGAATTGAGAAATCACCTTTGAACAGGTACAGGATAAAATAACAACAGTCCCAAAGATAATTGTTTGATCCAAGATAAGACAAATTTGTGTTCTTAACTGTCAAGTGTTTTATATTGAGCAATAAGATTTTCAAATTGGCTTCTGAGACAGCTGTTATTGGATGTAACATTGGCAACAGTTTAATCGAGAACCAATATGACATCTTTAGAAATCTTTTGGTGAAAAACCCATGTCAGTATGATTATCTATCCAGGATGGGTAGCCATGTGAAAATTTCATAACTGCCATATTAGATGCCAGATCGGCATCATTTTTAACTTTGACCAACTAGACATGATAATGAATCTCCTAGTAAAAGACAATGTCAATATGACTTTCAATTCAAGGAGAGAAATGATAACAAGATTTTCAATATAGCAACCATATTGCCATATTTTAAATATAGTCACCTTTGTGGCCATACTGGATGGTATTATTTTTATTTAGTACCAAATATGCACCATAAGAATCCTTCTGGTGACAACCCCATGTCCTTACATCTATACGACTTTCCATTAGGAGGAGTAGCAATAACAAGATTTTTCAAAATGTCTGTCATGGTGGCCATATTGGATGTCAGATCATTTTCATTTATCAAGTCTTTTAATGAAAACCTCATGTTGTCACAACTTTCCATTCAGGAGGGGCAGGGAGAACAAGATTTTCAAGATGACCACTGTGGTGGTCAAGCAGTATTATTTTCATTGGGGATCAACTTGACTTTGAAATAAATGTGTGTGTTGTATGCATGTAAAGTTTCAGAACATAATCCTCCAATTGGATTAGGATGAGTAACAATAAAAACACCTTATGCTGACAGACAGACAAATGACAGACAGCAGGACATTACATAAACTATTCTAGTTATTCACCGGTAGAGCTAAAAAAGAATGACAGAAGCCCAAAATAGTTTGCCCCAACATTTATTGTGAAACAAGTATCACACACAGCAAACATGACATAACCTATATAGGTCTGTCCAGGTTCATCTCATCTCTAAAAGTTTTAAAAACACTATGAACAGGTGGGAGTTAGGAAGAAAACATCACTTTTGTTCAGGTTATATATGTTGAGAAAATTGCAATCAGCTATCGTTAAACATGATTTAAGGAATTCAAGGGTAGCAAAGGTAGAAAATATTTACTGTTTTCAGAGCATAATATTAAAATACCTTTTTAAAGGTAAGTTTAAATACCTTTGTTAAGGTAAGCTAATTTTATGCTAACAAATATTGCATCACCAAAAATTTCATCAAAAATGGCAATCTTTTGTATTATAAGTAAAATGGCACAATTGTTCATATTAAAAAATATGTGAATTTCATTTCATTAGTTAAATTCACATGAAATCACAATTACTCCAAAATGTGTAACAAACACTGTATTGTAACTATGGATGATGCCTTTAAGATCATAAAATAAACAATAAACTGAGAATGCTGAAAAAAAAGGAGTTAAGTAGTGTTGCCTTCAATGATGCAATGCATAGTACACATAAAAAGCATCTCAGATCCAAACTGGCATGTGTATGACATTCGCGGGGTGGGGGCTAAGCACAATTCAAAAGCAGATCTATTCATGTAGAACAGCTATATTATGACTTTTGGTTATAGCAGGTTTTCATTCCTACAAATATACTAAATATTAACTGTCATGCTAAATTGCTTCTCATAATCACTGATTTACTCTCTACACAATTGACAAGGATGTTCTTACTTACCAAATTGTGTTAAAAACTGTAACAATAGTTATGATTTAGAGATATGTTGATTTTTATGGAAGCATATTAAACAACCTATGGCTACCGGTATATACAAAATTGGAACTATGTACTTAACTATGCTACATAAATCTAACATGCATTTTAAAAATTAAACAGTATTATTATGTTATGCAAAATAGCTTATTATCCAAAAAATGCAGAAAAAAGGAGATAAGGGAAACTTTAATATGGAAAAGGATAAATTTGTTTCCCACAAAACAGTTTTTAAGGACTGCATCAGATACATAATCCTTTAGGAAGAATGAAAATATTCATTATCAAGAAATTAGATAAAATTAAGTTTTGCACATTCCTATATGTTATAATCAATAATTACGATTTTAAATGATTAAGAAATACCTGCATCAGCATTTTAAAAAATAATTTACAGCAGATATATCATTTAACTTGTACTAATTCATAACACCATGCCTGTTGTACTTTGTAGCATTAAATTTGTAAAAAAAAATTTAGTTCATTCCCTGAAAACATGAAATTTGAGCTTCAAACATTTTATAATTTGCAGCAAACTTTAAAAAAGACCAATGAAGGCAACACTACAAATGAAGTTATACACAATTTAATTGTGCTTTTCTTGAAGGGTCTATCGCTTATGTTACTTGACATTACATTTACTGTCTACAATTATATTGTGTCAAAATATATCAGTTTTCTTCCATAAATTGTTATTTATTATTATTGCACAGCCCCATATTTATTATTTTAAAAGTTAACTATATCAACAAACTTGTATAAATATGAAGACATCATAAGAATTAAAATTTTTACATTACATCCATTTCCATGTCCTGATGAAACAAACAACGCTTTGGATCAAAATCTCCGTTATCTCCAGTAATGATCTCAACTGATGGTGAAGGTAAAATCCTTTGAGACACATGTGCAAGAAGTGCTACTTTTTCAGAGCTAACATAACCACTGCTACGTTATATTTTGACAACAATGATGCCACATGTATACATGGTGATATAGTACATGGGTTAGTGAGTTCGGTGCAGTCACTACATTGTTAAGAAAATTACGACTAACAATAGTCATTCACGTTATAGTCTTGACTCACTTATTCTTTCTCGCCTGGATGAATATGAACTTGAAATATGAGAATTGGATTCCATTATACCAGGTCGGGATGATCTGGAAGATTTACTAGTTAACGAGTAGCCAGAAGAGTCGATGCTAGTTGATCTTCCAAAAGATGCTGATGGTGAAGTCCTGCGAGCGTGTCTAGAACTGGAGTAGGAATCTGTGATAGATTTAAATTTCTTGTCAATTATCTGGGATCGATCTGAAAGTACAAAAATATATTTCTTTAATCAATTTTTACTCACATTTTATGATGCAAATATGCCAATTTCATTGAATATCAGGACAGTAAATGTTTCAATATTACAATTTACAATATTTGAATACTTTAAATTGTTTAGTTTTTTTTGTACATTTATTATTTATCACATAATATCTATCTTTATTAGCACTGGAACCATATTGGTTAAATGGTTAGCATCGATAGAAAATATTCTACATGTTTCACAGGTTTCGATTTAAAAAGGCACTCATGTAAGTTCCTCTTTATTCAAGTCATTTAATACATTTATCAGCAACTAAAAATTAAGAAGATAGTTGGCTGCATTTTAATTCCTTTCTGTGTTAAATATACTAGGGGTCATGCTACTAGGTGAAGTTGCCCCAAAAGTATAAACTTCACCTTCTTCTGTTGGGAAAGGGAACACGACTTTGTCCTGTGACTTTTGAGGTATGCTTAGTGACCATAGTTTATCAGATACTTCCTTGCCTTTGACAAGTTAGTTCCAGTGTTGTGTTGTAGCTAAGGGTGAAATGTAGCTTATCAAGTCATCACATATCTTGTGTTGATATAAACTACACTGATAAATAAACACTTTCATATTCACAGACATGTTATTTGATAGCTGACTGACATTTAACCCTTTCCAGAAGAAGTTAGCATTTATCACTGCCCAACTTCCATAAGTTTTTCTTTCATGACAAAACATGCACCTTTACGTTTCACTTTAACTATAGTATATAAAAGGCAATTTGTGTTTTAAGCATAGAATCGGTGAGAAGATATTTTTTACTGCTGTGTGTATGTTTTTTCTTAATAAAGTCAGTTTGAAACCATGAAAAATATTGGTAGACATCACTGTGTTAGATTGTCGGTTTCTGTTAGATTGTCTCTTTTTGTATGCCACAGAGCATTTATATTGAAGAAAATATAAAATTAACAGAAAGCAAAGTCTAAATATTAAACTTACAGTCAGACTCATTTTTGTGAAATTACAAATGAAAAACAGCCATGCAAATACAATTAAAAAATGCCTAATGTTACACCAAGTAGTTGACAAATAATGAAACCTAATATTTGCAATTCTATCAATGAACTGTTGTAATGAAACTATAAAGTGAGTGGTTACATTAGGAAAACCCTTCTTTCTATAAAAAAAAAAAAAAAATCTGATTCCACTCACATGTTGGCTCTGTTGTATAAGTTGGAAAGTTCATTCATGTACTGACTTTAATGCTTAAGTGAGTTTTCTATGAATAGTTAAGGTAATGTTTTATTGGCAATTTTTTTTTTAGGATGAAGAGTATAATCTGAAATGATCTGAAGACACCTGTGCATTTGCTCTCATGTACATGGTACAGGGTTTGTTTCAAATAAGTTTGGAATTTTTTCAAGTGCCATTATATAATGAACTTTCAGAAAGAAAAAAGAAATTCTTGATAAAGTGAGTTGATTAGGTATTTATACAAACTTGCAATTACATGTAAAATACTGTAAAATTTCATTATGATTTAAAGATTCTTTTGTTCTGTTTTCAAGTCGTATGGTCAAAATATACTACAAATGAATATGATAACTTTTTATGCCTGTACCAAACGTGTTAATAATATAATACAAACTCAAAAATGTTATAAATGAAAATAATCTATTGCTTAAAATCAAATAAGCATACTGGAAAATAGAGGCCATAACTCAAATAAGAGAATAAAAACACTATATATATATATATATATATATATATATATACATACACACACACAGATACATAGACACACACACACACACATACACACACACATATACATATACATACACACATACACAGAGTAGAACCTGTCTTTAAGATCACCCATTCTGCCATAAAAGTGGTCTCTCAAGACAGGTGGTTTCTCATAACAGGTCAAAGCACTATACAATCATTATTTTGTGCATTGAGAATATGGTCTCTCAAGACAAGTGGTCTCACATAACAGTGGTCTTTCAAAACAGGTTTATATATAAAACTCTTATTGAGGACATATGATTTGAATATGATAATAATGTGGCTAATCTAATTTATTTAATAAACATTCATCAAACATTTGAGTCATTAATTTGGATTATATCGCATCATAGGATTAATTATATCAATGAAAAAGATGTACTGGTAATTGCTCAAGTTCATGAAATAAAATGTTTGTAAATCGAATATCAATGGATCTATGGCTAAAATGCTATCTGGAAGAATGAGGTATGATTAAAAACCATAAGATGAACAAAGCAAAGTCTATTCATAATTGTTTCTTTTCTTTAAAGGAACAAATTATATTCTTTGCATAGGTATGATATACTACAGGGCATGGACTGTAAGTACAACACAGCCCATGAATTGATTACTCTTGTCATACACGTACAAACAGATGCCTACAAAATGATACAAATTATAACATAACAATGGTTATATTAGTTTATTACAATTTACTAAATGGTAATAACATCTCATATCACTTGCACTTAAAGCAATTACAATAACTGTAATCCAGGTATAAACTAAAAGCCTGGTCTTCCAGGTAATAAGGTATTGACTTGATGGTCTGAAAAGAACGCAAGGTTTTGATAATAAATCATATTTAAAACCTGGAGTTTAATGTGTATGATTGCTCTGATGAGCAAAATGTGGAAAATACATTGTCTTCTACAAGTTCCTTTAAATAATGACCATTTCCACCTATTGAAATAAAATGTAAGTAACAGTGGAGTTACATGGGGGGGATTATAATCCATGATTGAAGAATGGCAAGCTAAATGCATAAACAAGACAATTCTCAAAAAATTTCTCAAAGTTTATGCATACCAAATGATTATTCTTAATGTTAATTTAGCTTTAATTTTTAAATAACCGAAATGTGTTAGTCAGGGGACACCTGGAAAATATACAACAATGGAATCATGTTTTGTTAAAAAATAAAAAAAATCTATTATCTCTCCTCACAATAGCAAGAAGAAAAATATTTTACATAATATAGTACAAAAATGTAAAAACAAATAGCTCACCTTCTACTACTACTTTGCAATTTGTTTCATGTTGACCTAGGTCATTGACTGCCTTGCATGTATAGGTGGCACTGTCATCAACATGAGCATTTTGTACCTCCAGTGAACAGACACCACCTGAATACTGAATCACGTAGTGTTCATCTTTCTCAAGTTCTTTACCATTCTTATACCATGTCACCTGAAAAGGTAATTATCACACATAATGTTGAGTTACACAGAAAATCCCATAGAGGGAATTATCATGCATACTGTATGGTTACACAGAGGATCCCACAGCAGGAAAGAACTATCACACATGCTCATGAGTTACACAGAAGATCCCTAAGAGGTAATTATCACACATGCTCATGGGTTACACAGAAGATCCCTAAGAGGTAATCACATATATTGTAGGGTTACATAAAAGATCCCATAGAGGGTTATCACACATACTATAAGGTTACATAAAAGATTCCATAGAGGGTAATTACTTTGTTAAACTAAGGTTCCCACAGACAGTATTATGAAGAAGTAGAACACGTATTTCTAGAGACACTGCACATATACGTAGTAAAGTACAACCTGTTGTTGTATTCAGGATAAAATGGGATACTATACCACAGGTGTATTCAGGATAGAATGAGGCATTACATATTCAGGATAAAACAGGTTAACTGAATAAAATTTATAAAAATGACATATGATATTAATATTTTATAATATTTTATTTTGTGTTTTTCTTTATTTTCAGTCGTTCATTATATAAACAACCATGATAAGGCTTGATATTCATGTCTACCTACTTTTATCATTCAGTCTTTGCTAACATTTTTTCTTCTTGAATCACATGTAGGACCAGGTGGTTATACTGGACCACTATAATTTTTAAGTTTACTGGTTTTGTGGGCTTGCAGGATGTTTTGATGAGATTCACACATGGAAGATGATGCATTTAAAAGAACATGTTTATAGCCCAGCAGGAGCCATAACTTCAATAATTATTTTAGAAAAGGGTGAAAAAGAAACTTGATCTGGTAAACTTAATGTTAAACTTCAACATGCATACAATGTCTTTCTTAAGTGCACATGTTTAGATCACAGTGTGGTTCAAGGACAGGAAATAGCTTTGTTAGAAACTGTGTAAAATCATCAAATTTTTAAAAGAATTTCAATCATATATTTCAGGTGTCTCATTACCATTTAAATCGGTGCCAAAAATAGATCTTAGATGTGCTTTATTCAGTGCAACCATACTGGGCAAGGTGATTGATCCTCTAAAGATGAGATTTCTAACACTGTCAAAGGGAGATAAGTCCCTAATATGTACCAAAACAATGACTGTGACATTGTGTATTATGTCAGTGCACTTTTTATAACAAGATGAACTTCATGAAAATTAACCTCAAAGTAATTCCTATAGGACACAGTGCATGTATTACACTGAATATGGTAGGTAATATTTTATTTTCACATATTTCAAACAAACCTTTATGGTTTAAGTTAAGTTTAATTTTATTATTTTCTGAGAAAACTGTATAGAATATTGACCTCTGTTTCTGTTTTAATTAAAAACTGTTTCCTTAAATTGCACCATAAATGTTGTAGCGCCCTTTGTGATATTAACATAATAAGAGTTTTTCAAAACTAGTGCATTTATCTATGGGATATCTAGAAGTAGGAACTCATTGGGTCACAGGCACTTTCCATCATACCACAAAAAATGATAACATTACTTTTGGAACTGGGAAGGCTTGAACAACAGTGATGAGTTTGAAGTCATTGCCAACTTGGATGATGCGGGGACGCAGGTCAAACTCAAAATCAGGAGGACGGTCTTCTTTAGGTTTCTCAAATTCCCTCAGTTCTGATTGTTGTCGAGACCTAAACACAAGTAAAAAAAACCACATTAGATTAATTGATAACTTCCATTCTAAAGGTGAAACATATTGGTCAAATAATAGTGAGTATATAAATGTTTAATTCTTCATGCTGTTTCCATTTTCTGGATAAAATTTGTCCATTTCTTTTTTTTTTTATCTCCTCTTTTACTTTCCTAAAGTTTGACAAACTGTTTTATGTACCTGATGATATTATCACATAACCTGTTGTATTGATTCACATTATACTTAATTTATTCTATATCCATATTTCTGAAATGATTTGTTGTTTAGATTCAAATTATAAACATGTTTTATTGTATATCCATACTTCTAAAATGACTTGGTGAATTCAAGTTGAAAAGCTTAAAGAACCCAGAACTTCATCTGATCATCTGGAACTCAAACATTTTTGTGCTAAAAAACTACCAAACAATATAAAGTTTGAAATTCCTGAAATGAGTCCAGAATTTGTGTTGAAATACATTTTAAAAAATGGATGTTTGTAAAGCTACAGGTCTTGATATGATTGGACCAAGGCTACTAAAGGTGGCTCCACCTGCAATTGTAGAGAGTATAGCTTTCATTTGCAATGAAAGTATTAGGTCTAATAATTATTACAAACATGGAAAACTGCCAAGGTTATATCATTGCATAAAGCAGGAACAAAAGATGATGTAACTAACTACAGACCCATTTCTATCCTTCCTTGCCTCTCCAAATTACCTCTATGCAGATGATACTACACTGTCTGAGATTGGTAAAACCAAAACAGTACTTGAAAATAATTTACAAGATGCTCTCAACAGACTTCAATAATGGTGCAAAGAAAACAGTATGATCATAAATACAGAAGAAAAAAAAGAAAGCCCCACTAGTTACAACACAACAAAAATGAGCAAGACTAGATAGTGACAAACTCCAGGTTTTATTTGACAATGTGAACCTTAAAATGACCGCTCAAGATAGAATTCTTGATGTATTCATAGCTAACAATCTTACTTTGTCTATTCACATTAAACACAATTCAAAAAAGGTTAATTTTTATCTTTGGCTACTATGGAAAATCCAAACAAACATTCCTCTTCAGTATAGGGTCATCTTTTATAAAAGTTATATTCAGCCATATATGGACTATCGTAATGTAATTTGGGGTAATACCTCTAATACAAACATAACAACACTTTGAGGGTTTGCCATTTAATTCTATATCAATGTATAGACAATTTTCAGGATGCAATGAATATTATAAAGATTTTAACAGTACATGAAAGAATATTTCTTAGAAAAGCCAAACTGATGTATAAAGTATCCAGAAAAGCCATTCCTGTCTATCTAAGCAACATCTTTCACCAAAGAGATGCTGATGGTACTCCAAATTTAAGGTCAATATGACGAAAAAACTACATTATACCAAGGCCAAAAGAAAGAATTATTTAAAAAAAAGTTTTCAATACACTGGTCCAGTAGTATGGAACTACATTCCCAGGGACATAAGGCAGTCCTAGCATTTCTTCTTTTCATACTCAATGTCTTAAATGGATGAAATCTTCAGACAAAAATACCACCTGCCTTTCTGTAATTTTGCATAATTTTCAAAGCTGATTAGGGTCTTTGTTGTTTATTCTACTCCTTACTCTTAACAAACTGCACAGACTTGGATCAGCTGGAACAATATGTGACAGCAGATCTGGGTCTGTATAATTTCCAGGTGAACTAAACTTATAAGTGAAGATATGTGGTATGACATCTCCCTAAACTGGAAACCTACTTGAATTAATGTCAATTTCAAATAGCATAGCAAATGTTATCTGGTCCTGCATTTAAATAGCAAATGTTATCTGGTCCTGTATTTAAATTGCAAATGTTATCTGGTCCTGTATTTAAATAGCAAATGTTATCTGGTCCTGTATTTAAATTGCAATTGTTATTTGGTCCTGCATTTAAATATTAAATGTTATCTGGTCCTGTATTTAAATCGCAATTGTTATTTGGTCCTGCATTTAAATAGCAAATGTTATCTGGTTCTGCATTTAATAAGCAAATGTTATCTGGTCCTGTATTTAAATAGCAAATGTTTTCTGGTCCTGCATTTAAATAGCAAATGTTATCTGGTCCTGCATTTAAATAGCAAATGTTATCTGGTCCTGTATTTAAATAGCAAATGTTATCTGGTCCTGTATTTAAATTGCAATTGTTATTTGGTCCTGCATTTAAATAGCAAATGTTATCTGGTCCTGTATTTAAATAGCAAATGTTTTCTGGTCCTACATTTAAATAGCAAATGTTTTCTGGTCCTGTATCCAAATGTGCATTAATGCTACAGATTGAAAAATGAATAAAGTTCCTCTTACAGAGGTTTTCTGCAATTCCATGCCATTATTTCTTTTGTACATTCATCCAGTAAACATTTAACTCATTCACTTATGGTCAAAACTACTGCCATGTCCTATGGTTTCTCCTTGCAGGGGTCTGCTGGCTTCAACTTTTATTATTTATGGTCTTTTACTTTTTCATCAATGTTTTACATTCTTTTTTGCTTTATAAAAGGGTCTCCTTTTCCCACAATTGTTTTAAAGATTATACATTTAAAAAAATGACAACTATTTATGACAGTTGACAGAAGGAAGTGACAGTTCAAGTGAAACCAGACCTCCAGGGTTATACATATATTAAGTAACTATTTTTGGGTGCAGAAAATGTACACAATGAGACCCTTGTACTTTGAAGAGTGAACTGTATGCATACTATCTGATTTGATGAAATGAATGGTATTATTATTAATTTTAAAGCTGTTTGCATAAATATATCTATTTTTACAAGCAGTACTTGGTACATTTGCAATGCCATTTTAAACCAACTATAATCATGAATTACCTTGTAAATGCAAATTGGGTATGTTGTTTTATTATTGGTAATTCCCCCTTAATTAAAACCATATACAGAGAGAGAGAGAGAGAGAGAGAGAGAGAGAGAGAGAGAGAGAGAGAGAGAGAGAGAGAGAGAGAGAGAGAGAGAGAGAGAGAGAGAGAGAGAGAGAGAGAGAGCAGTTGTTTGGAGGCATGGACATGAAATTGGCATTACTGATAAAAAATGATTAATACTACTGTACATATTTTTTTTAAAACCATTACAAGGTCATTAAAACTGAAACATTAGACATTAACAAACATAGGTTTAGGTTTTAAATACCTTCTCATGGGTGTTGTTTCTCTGCTTGAAACAGAAGGTCTTTCTGGAGCAGCTGTGGAATTGAAAATGATAATTTTGTTCAAGTTTTGGCTTTATTACAATTTCAACTTCTTTCTGTTTTGTAGCGTTTACTCTTTTCTTGTTAGAAAAGCTTACAAAACATAAATGTAAGTTGAATACTTCATTTATTTCATAAAAAGTACCCTCTTAGAACATACCCATATACAAGATGTATGCCAAGTTTACTAACAGAGTTGAAACTAAATCTGTTTTGAAGTGGAAAATAATAATCTGATGTCTGAAATGAAAACACTGATCTGATGTGAACAGTATATTAAGTGAATGATAACAGGAACAAGTGCAAAAAATTTGAAAGACATGGTCAATATTGGTTATAAATACTTTTAAGACAACAACTGAATTATAAAGAAAACTCAGTAAATAAATTTAATAAAGAGTACTTTAAACTATTGTAACTAGAAAGAACTTACATTCAACTTTAAGAAGTGCCAACTCCTCACGCTTGCCAAAAGAGTTCTCAGCTTTGACAACATATTCTCCCTTGTCATCCATCTTGATTCGACTGATTTTCAGCTCAAACTCATTTCCTCTGTATTTCTGCATGTACTTCACACTCTGTGTTAGCATTGTGTTCTCAAAGTACCTGGAATACAGTTGATTAGATAAAATTAGAGTTGAGGTCTCGTGTTGATTGGATCTTGTCTAGTGTGGCAATGAAGTATATAACAAGAAATAAAAATAAAGAGGACATTGCAACTTCAATAACATCATAAATTCCATCAAATTGATTAAGAACTTGTCTTGATATTGAACTTTTATGATTATCTCTTAGCATAGAAATGAATGGTTATTGTATTGCAGTTTTCAAGCAGAAAGATGTGGAGATTGGTGCAATGTGCTCATAGTTATTTGGATAATCTAAGTAGCACCCAAAACTGAAACTGAAACCATTAAAAATGAAAAATATATTTCTTTTGATCTCATCTTTATATCTGATGGACCTCATTTATATGTCAGTAGACAGATCTGGAATGTTGTAGTAAGAAAATAATTAAATAGGATATCATTCTCTTTCATATCTCTAGAAACCTTACATTTAAATTTGCTGAGAACTAAATTTAAACTTCCTCTTTTGACAGTCATATAAATGTTTATTCCTTTGAATTTACATATGTTTTAATCTGAATTTAAAACAAAAGCACTTACCTTCTTTTGGGGATCAATCTCAACCTTTTTACCCAAAATGATTAGGGCTTCTTCTTTATCTAAAGTGTAATCCATCCACAAAGTTTTTGTTAAGGTATGTGATGTAGAAGTAATGTTATAAGCATAACTGATTTTTTCCCGTATTTGTCAGTGACCTTGACCTTTAATCTCAAAATCAATATGGCTCTTCCCTGGACCAAGTGCAAGCCTTCCATAAAATTTGGTCCAGGTATGTGATGTAGAACAAAGGTTACTGTGTGGAAATTATTTTCATTCTTTCAGTCATAGTGACGACCTTGACCTCTGACTTCAAATCAATAGGGTTCTCCTTATTCCAAGTGCATGCCATCAACGAAGTTTGATAATCACTTATAATGGTGAATTCAAACTGCTGCAAAAATATTTATTTTATTCAGTGACCTTACTCTTTGAAATTTTGACCCCCAAACTGACTGGATTCATCCTCGCCAAAAGTGGAAGCCATCATTGAATTTTGGTGTTTGTTGGAAAACTTAATTTATTGTGCAGAAGTGAAACTGGTAAATTTCTGATGGACTATGTCATTATAATGAGTTCTCGTGGTGTTGGTGGTCACATCAAAACTTAATAAAAGCCTTACATCAAAAAAACTAAGACTGTGACTTTGACTCCAAGGTCATGGCTCAATGACACAGGGGCAAACAGGCATGTCACAGAATGACTTGTCTAAACTTTGTAATACTTTGTTCAAAGCATGATAAGAATCTATTTATCTAGAAGTTAAGAGAATATGCAAGTGAAAAACCAAAACCGTAACAATTTGTTGATGACAATAAAGATGGTTGCTGAGAAGTGTTTTTGTGTCATGCTCATCACTAAAATGTGCTTGGTACATATTAAAATTTCTATTTCAGGTGTAAAACAGTTCTAAAGTTGTCATGTATGAAAGAGGTCTATGGAATTTTCAAAATGTGGATAACATTTTGGGTCATTTACTGCTGTATTTAACTCACCATGTGACAATTGGAGGAGAAACAGCAATGATTTTGCAGTCAAACTTGGCAATTTGTCCTTCTGTGACTGTGCATGTACGTGGCTTGCGTATAAAGCGTGGGACAGCCTCACGACGATCTGTAAAATAATTAAGATAAGTTAATGAATTATTTGCTTGATTTTGTTTGAAAAGTTTTTTAGTAGGAAACATTTTTAAGTTCCAAATTATTTTTAAAATTTACCAAAATCAGTATATTAGAACATTAAAGGAAATCTGCTTATAGACATCTGAGAAATATTTTATATTAATTTTTTTCTAAAAAGAATTTCTACCCACTCTTATTATCTTGAACTTTCTATTAAATACTACTGAAAGGTAATTATTTTTATACATATTTTGGAGACAGGCTTGATGACCTTTTTGTTGTAAGAATTTTAAAGATTGATTTTTGTGATTATAATTTGATCATGTACAATTAGTGACTGTACAGAGTTTGAATAAACATTTGCAAAAGCACATGACAAAGTATTCTTTAATTCCTTCCTTTATGCTAAGGCAAATGTTTACACACATTAAACCTGGTATGTTCCATATATTAAGATACATGGTAGGTCAATACCAATACACATTAGGAATGGTATATTCCATATATTAAGATACATGGTAGGTCAATACCAATACACGTTAGGAATGGTATATTCCATATATTAAGATACATGGTAGATCAATACCAACACACATTAAGCTTGGTATATTCCATATATTAAGATACATGGTAGATCAATACCAACACACATTAAGCTTGGTATATTCCACACATAAATATACATAGTAGGTCTACATCCACAGTATTCTTTGCTGTAGTTATAATGTTAGACATCATAATTAGCACTTAGATAATAAAACACCAATTAAAAACTCCAGACCTGCAGGAAAATATAAATGACCTTTTAAGACACAAATTACATGCAGAAGTCACTGCTCTTGCCTCGTTTGAAGCTAGAAGTTGGATGCAAAGAAGCATTATTCCACCACTTTTCTCAGGTGTTATTAATCGGGGACTATCATTACAGATAAATACAAAAGTGTCCCGAACCACCATATCCTTCTCCAAGGGGATGGATTAAAACTTCAAAAACTGCAATGCACATACAAAGACCATTCTAATCATATTTGAAAGAACATCCCAGTCACATCCAAAGACCATACCAATCAAATCCAAAGACCATACCAATCACATCCAAAGACCACCCCAATCACATACAAAGTTAAATCCAGTCACAGTAAAAGGTCACTCATTTACATCCAAAGATCATCCAAATCACACCCATATTTCATCCTAAACACATTCACAGATCACATTCCAAACACATACAAAGATCATCCCAATCACATACCAATGTCCATCCAAATCACATCCTGAGATCATACCAATCACATACCAATGTCCATCCAAATCACATCCTGAGATCATCCCAATCACATACCAATGTCCATCCAAATCACATCCTGAGATCATCCCAATCACATACCAATGTCCATCCAAATCACATCCTGAGATCATATCAATCACATCCAATGTCCATCCAAATCACATCCTGAGATCATCCCAATCACAAACCAATGTCCATCCAAATCACATCCTGAGATCATACCAATCACATACCAATGTCCATCCAAATCACATCCTGAGATCATCCCAATCACATACCAATGTCCATCCAAATCACATCCTGAGATCATACCAATCACATACCAATGTCAATCCAAATCACATCCTGAGATCATCCCAATCACATACCAATGTCCATCCAAATCACATCCTGAGATCATACCAATCACATACCAATGTCAATCCAAATCACATCCTGAGATCATCCCAATCACATACCAATGTCCATCCAAATCACATTCTGAGATCATCCCAATCACATACCAATGTCCATCCAAATCACATCCTGAGATCATACCAATCACATACCAATGTCAATCCAAATCACATCCTGAGATCATCCCAATCACATACCAATGTCCATCCAAATCACATCCTGAGATCATCCCAATCACATACCAATGTCCATCCAAATCACATCCTGAGATCATACCAATCACATACCAATGTCCATCCAAATCACATCCTGAGATCATCCCAATCACATACCAATGTCCATCCAAATCACATCCTGAGATCATACCAATCACATCCAATGTCCATCCCATTCACAGATCATCCCAAACACATCCAAAATCACACCTAAAGATCTCTATTGACACCCTTCAGTATTCCCCATCATATTAGATGGTTTGGACACCCTTGTTTTCTAAATATCTGTGGTGTATTATTACCCTGTCCCACCTTTAGATCTTACTGTGATTGTGTTTTGTGGTTCACACCCAAAGACAATCCCAATCACACCCAAATACCATCCTTATCATAGCCCCAAGTTTTGTTTCTCTAAAATGGTTTGAAAGAAGTTGTTGTCATTATCACATGATCCCCAGCTTATCTTAAAAAAAAAGCCTGACGATCTTTAAGATCAAAATACAGAATGATGAAAGAAAAATCTATAATCTACAAGTGACTTTATCAACTTAGAAGACTTTTTAATGTCCATGATTCTGAATAAGGTGATAATACATACCAAAGTAGCTGTCATAGATATGGTATTCCTTGGGCCTGTGCTTTCTGAGAGAGCTAAAATTAGCAATACGGCCAATAGCTGGCCTGGGAGCACTCCAATCAGCCTGAAAAAATGACTAAAAATGTTGATTATGGTTTATAAAATTGATTTATTTTATGTTAAGCTGTAAATTATTTGATTTTCTAATTAAAATAATATTGATATTTCACTGTAGTGAAATAATAACAATATTTTTTCACTACAGGAACTACTTTTTTTCCAGTGACACGACAGTGAATAAAATACATTTGAAATATCCGCTTGATCCTGTATATATGTTTTAAAGTTTCTCACATGATCCTGTATTCTTGTTATTTTAGCTAAATTCAGCTTCATTCACTCACCGTTATCAACAATTCAAATGTTTAAAAAGGGCTTTTCGTCAATTCCACTTTGGTTTAATATTTTTAATATTTTCTTGTGCGCTAATAAATATATTATAATTATACCCTGATGGATTAATTGGGGTTGTTTTCTTATTAATTATATTTGAAACTTGTAGTTTGTTATTCTGGAAATATCATTTAATTTTCATCAATCTGATGTGGAACTATATTTGTGTGCATGTACACATAGCACAGTAGAACATGTATGGTAAATAGCTTACATTACTGTAAGAAATCTGCTAATTTACTGTATCACAAACATTAGGTAGCTAATGTATGTGAGCATAAGATCAAAAGAATATTTGCTTGAAATGAGTGAATAACGGATACATTTCATCTCGAAGGTTTAAAACTCTAGTATTTCACTCACAGCTTCGCCAGTTGTGAAAATACGGAGTTTTTCATCCACTTGATGAAATATATCCATTATTCACTCATTTCAAACAAATATCCTCTATATAATTAGGTTTTTCAATTTTTTTAAATTTGTCTACACTATGTGGTTTTGGGGCAATCTTGCTGAAATATACTTCTGACAGACATACATACACAATGAACAGACTTATGTATAGAAAACCCTACTGGGCCAATTCTAAATGCTCCCACTGCAATAAATGAGGACATGAAAAGTGATAAAATGGTCCAATGACATTCTTAGATTTTTTATTTAAATCTTGTTATACATAAAGAGAAATGTCTGTTTTACTTGGACAACTGAATGCCTCAATTTTCTTTCTAAATTACCCCCTCCCCCCAAAAAAGCTATTTTGTCACAGCATTTTCAAGTAAATAAGATAGACTCAGTCTGGTATTTTGTGTGGTTTGCTCAGAAATAGATACCTTTAAGTTAGGGTTAGAGCTGAATCATTTAATAATTTATTTTCAGTTGCACCAAATTTATTCTAATTACTATACATTATAAGGAGGTAAATCAGAAAAATGTGTGGTAAGCAGATAAAAAAAAAACAAGAAATGAGAATTTGTATGCTTCTGTCAACAAAATAGCAAAAAAACATGATGCATAAATCCTTCAACAGAATACTTGGATATTAGGCAATTAACTGTGGTATCCCTCTGGGTTCTAATGAGGATTCAATCAATCATTTGATGTTTTAAAAAATTCAAATCCACAGCTAAACCTGCCATGTTCAAGTTCATCTACATTTAGTACTTCTCTCTTATCTATAATGGTACTACTACTGAGGAGTTTACTTACATATTTGTCTCTGATCTTCTGTCGAATCTTATCATATCTGCTGGAAGGTATTCTCTGGGTGCGGTCACTGAAGTCACCCTGAAATTAACATAGATGAATATAGTAAATCAATAACAAGTTCACAGTAGAAGAAACAAAAATCTGTAAATGTATCATATTGCCTACCACAATGTTGCCACAGCCCTATTAACACATGAATAAACAATTCCTGTAATCTTGATCTCTGACCATTTAACATCTAATATGTGACAAATCTGATTACATTACATGAACTTAAATTGAACACATAGTCCCTTCATCCAGCTCTAAAGAACTCCCCCTGCTCCCCCCCCCCCAAAAAAAAAAGAACCTGAAGAAAAGTGTATGCTGTGACCATGATGTTTGACATCAGGATCCATCATTGCTCTCTAAAATACACTGGCTCAAAAGTTGGTTTGCCTATCCACATAAACTAATGACCCTTGAGTTCCACAATGGCAGTGCTATTTATATCCATTATAAAGCATCTTCATTTTGATGACAATTCCTTCATAGCAATAACAGATAATACTGCCCATTCCAAGAACTTTTATCATTTACCACCCAACCAAACTTTAAATAACTGTTGCTGTCACCTTGACCTTTGGTTCCATGAACATCATGTCCAGGATGTTCCTCTCACTCTCTTTGCATTTTTGGATACAGTATTGAAAACAAAAGACAGAAAAACAACAACAATTGACAAGTGGATAGATGGATGGGCATTGTGTCCAACATGTCTTAACTTTTGCAAATTCTTTACAGAGGAGTCAAAACATACTTGTCATTCAAGACATTTATTTATCAGACTGAAAAAAGTAACCGAGTCAAGAATGTGATGCTTCATACACATCTCAAGATGTCCCTCATATGAAATATTACAGGCATAGGTTTACAATCTGTCTCACACTGTTGCATAGAAAATACATCAATTTTATTTTTAAACACAATCAGTACATATTTTAAATAATAACATTCTGCAGATAAAAGATTATATAGCAAGATGGTTACCTTGAGCCATGCATGTTCCAAAGCCTGATGGACTGTCATTCTGTCACTGAAAAAAGGCAAAATCAATACTAATGTTAGGGTATATATGTATAAAATTGTATCTGCTAACCTACCATTAAAATAAGTTGGTTAAACACAGAATCTGAGCCAAGTAGACTCAAAAGCATCAATTCCCATTCTTTTACTTGCACTCTGGTTGTTTCATTGATTGATCATCTACATGAATGTATCAAAATTCTTTAAATAATGCTCAATTAATATCCCACCTCCCCCCCCAAAAAAAAAGAAATCAGAGTACCATGCTTGACCCCTATTTCAAAGCAATAGCTTAAAGTTTCATAATGTCACAGTTATGTGGACTTGTTAGAATTCAAGAGAGAGTGGCCAACCAATGTTGCATGTCAGTGGCATCAGAATTGAATGAATGATCACTGTTTTTGAATGTAAAACATAGTTATGGGTGTAAAACAATGTTTTAACTATAAAATATGGTTGCGTGTAAAACATGGGTATGTGTGTAAAACATGTTTTAACTATACAACATGGTTGTATGTAAAACATGAGTATGTGTGTAAAACATGTTTTAACTGTAAAACATAGTTGTATGTAAAACATGGGTATGTGGGTAAAACATGTTTTAACTATAAAACATGGTTGTGTGTAAAATATGTTTTGACTGTAAAACATGGTTGTGTGTAAAACATGTTTTGACTGTAAAACATGGTTGTGTGTAAAACATGGGTATGGGTGAAAAACATTGTTATGCAAGTTAACCTGGTTATGGGTGTAAAGCATGACTATGGGTAAAAAACACATTTTGACTGTTAGACATGGTCATAGGTGTAAAACATGGTCATGGGTGAACATGTTTTGACAGTAAAACATGGTCATGGGTGCTCTGACAAGACACCAATCATGTTGGTTAATTTAAATATCATACAGTCATACAGGTACAATGTATGTATGCACTCTGCACACAACTTTGGAAGATAAAGGTCTCCAAAAATATATTACTAAGTACATAAAACATAAAGATGTAAAAATTAGCAAAATAAATAGAAAATAACAGATAATGTTAACACATTTCAAAATCCTTAAAACATGATTAAAATTTCTTGTATAAATTACATTCTCATAATATTCCAAGATTTTCTTGGGTGCTTTATCCATGTGGAGTTATTCAAGCAGTTCATGTTCAGTATGCATGAGGCTGGTATTAGTGTTGGCATAAAGGACCCATTATATATCAATTGAACAAGTTATCTATTACAGTCAAAAGGCCTATGCGTGAGCAAGTCCATCAGCAGCTCATTATTTTTTGTTCTAATTATAGGCAACCAATGAAATTTGAAGAACATAAAATAGGTAACCAATGAATTATTAAACACTAAATATTAATCAGATTTCCAGTGTCTTTTTGGAAGTTTAAGATAAATATGCAATGTTTCACCGCTTGATCTTTTGTCAGGCAAATCAGAGCAACAAGGTAGATGTAGTGTTTTTTATATGTCAATTATTTTAATACAGTTCCAATTGGAAACTTAGAATCGGGGAGAGGCCTGGGTATTTGCTTAGTTTCATGGCAGTGCCTCAAAATGCATTCAACTAGCTGTACTCGCAAAAATCCTGTCATATATCTTACATCTAAGGGATATAACTCTGGTAAAAGAATCTTAAAAGTATGAGAACACGGTACTCTGCAGATATAACAATCTTCTGAAAGAGGGATGGGTGTAAGTTGAAGCTGTTTGCATTTTCAACATGCATAATGGACAGAATGTTGGTATATCTCTCTTATGTTCATGTTCTGAAGCTGAAATTCATTGGATATTGTACTTTGGAATTTGTAAATGATTGAAGTACACAGTAAATCAAAATGACTGTTCCCTTATGCTAAAAAAATCAGCCTGAATTAGTCTAAAGTACACTATCTTCAGCAGTTATTAAAACAGGTAAAATGCATTTTGCCAGACTAGACAATACCAGCTTCGGAAAATGCATTGAATGAATAAACAAATATGCAAAATGTTACAAACGTTATTGGCTCTTTTGTTTAAACAATTAAATTCTCAAGCCAGGAAGTGAAAATGACCAAGCAGAGCTAGTGTTTTGATATGTGCACATTTGAAGTAAGACCATGCTACATACTCTATAATCCAAACAACTGTAAATAATCATTCACCAAAATAATGGAAATTGAAGGTTCTTTAAACAATACCAAATATACACAAGGTCATTTTTAAAAAGCAAATATCACCAGCAAGGAAAATTGGGAAAATTCTTTATCTTTAAAAATCTACCCCAATGCAAAATATGAAACTGTAGAGTGCCATCAAAGTCATAGGTAATCTTCTATCAATAATGTCTGCCAAGCTTCAAAACTGTCTGTGAAAAGCTGGTAGAGATGTTACACACTAGGATTTTAAATATACTGGATGGACAGACAAGTAAAATGCTATATACCTGTGTCATAACCATGGCTGGGCACATATAAATTTCTTGAAGACTGAAATAGTCTGCAAATCTCAATGAGTTGTTACTTACAGAATTATAATTTTAAACCAGAAGGAGACAAAGAAACTATAAATTAAAGGACAAACATTACCATAACAGAAAGTTTCTGTTATGTTTAATGCTGCCAATTTAAAATAGTTGCAATCTTATTCTTTTAACCAAAACAGAATCAAAATACCAATGTGTTTTAGGAAAAATGACTTACTGCTGGTTCTTCAACAGAAGTTTCTTAATGAAATCTTTGCCCTCTGCTGACACATTGGCAAATGCATCAGCATCAAACTCCCAGTCACATCGCTTCACATTCTGGAGTGTCTCAAGGTCATCCTCTCCAGCAAATGGGGACAAACCACTTAACCTGCCAGCAAAACCGGGAAAAAATGAGCTCATATGTGCTTTAAGCGACAATAGCAAATGCATCAGATTCATTGTGGGTTTTATTGTGATGTGAGCTATTTTAATTAAGCACTGTAGAACAGATGTTTCTGAATGTAAAATTAAGAGGAAAGAACCCTCAGAACTGATTTTTACAAACAAATCTTGTGAAGAAAAAGCAAAAACTATCTCCAACACAAACATATTCAATACTTTTCAATACAGCATAGTATTGATCCTACTGCACAGGGTCTAAACTGCCATGTACTGCAGTGAATCAGATTACATTATTTGTCATGTACTGCAGTGTATCACATTACGTCATTTGTCATGTATTACAGTGTATGTACTGCAGTGTATCACAATACAACTGCCATATACAACTACCACATGTTGCAGTGTATCACAATATATCAACTGCCATGTACTGTAGTATATCACAATATATCATATGCCAAGTGTTGGAGTGTATCACAAATACATCATCTGTCAAGTTTTGCAATGTATCACAATTTTTTAACTACTATTTGTTAACTACTATTGATTGAAGTGTATCAAAATGTCAACAGTCATGAACTGCAGTATATCACAATATATCATCAGTTATGTCAAGATTAACTTTGGTGATTTTAGTATTTTTTCTAATTACTTTTTTCACAATATGTGAAATAGAAAATGTATCAGAAGAAACACAAGAAAAATGTTGATGTTCCCATCATGAATTGAAAGTACTTACAGGACATAGGCAAGAACACCAACAGCCCACATATCTGTATAGAATCCGACCGGCTCATGGTCGACAATCTCTGGAGCTGCGAACTCTGCTGTTGCTGTTGTGACCTTAACAATCTCATCTGGGTTCAGTTTTGTGGCCAGACCAAAGTCAATGATCTTGACATTAGTACTCTTCTGTGTATCACACATAATATTCTCTGGCTGTGAGAAAAAGAATGACAAAAATCGTATCGATGGTTTCTGTATGGTGTGCCATTTTGTTTTTCAACTTATGTTGTCATAAACATCAAAGGAATTAAATAGGCAATCAGGACCTCAAGTTAGGCCATTATCACGGGCAGTTTTACAACTGAATTAACAAATTGATGTCCAATTTTTTAAAATTGAAATTAAAACTGTATTTATTAGGGATAAATCTAAGATTTTCAGGTGAGGAGGACAATTTGGGAAGATGTAAAATTCAAGTGAACTACAATGTTTTATTATGTGATCCTTTGAAAGTTATAAAATCCAAAAACATAAAACATTATAAAGTTCAGTTCCATAGAAAAATAAAAATGCTAAATACCTTAATGTCTAGATGTACAATGCTGTTTTCATGCATCTGCTTGAGACCATCACAGACTTGTCTCATGTAATTTATAACCTCTGCCTCAGACATTTTGTAGTCTTCTGCTGCAATACGATCAAACAACTCACCGCCAGACAAACTGAAAAAGACATTAGTGTGCATTTCTTTTTATCCAGCAACTAGGTCAATCACATAGAATATATACTTGTAAGTGAAGTCAAACTGGAAACTTTAATTTCCCAGATCTATCATCACATGATAATCTGGCAGATCTGGGTCTGTGCAGTTTCTTGGGAGCAATCAACAGAACAAACACGATAGATCCTGATCTATAGGTGCATTATGCCATTGCAGATCAGGATCTTTGTTGTTTGTAGTTTGACTTTGATTTTAAGCATGGTCCCGAGCGGTCTAAAGTGTGTTCCAGTATCAGTTTTGGCCAATGTGGGTGTATGATAAAGCTTGCCAGTAGCTTCTCGTGGGTCAGTGGTTCATTCTGATTTTTTCCCAGGTTCTTCCGCCACCACTTATACTGGCTGCCATGTATAGCCTATCTTGTGCTGAAATGGTATTAAAACCAACAACAACAACAACAACAACTTGACTTCAAGCAAGTAGACATGGTATACAGCTATTTCTGCTAACTGGCATATGTGTCTTCAGCCAAATATTAATACACACGAAATTTAATGCATAAACAGTCAATTTTTAAATTCAGCATGGAAATATATGTAGTGTTTGCTCAAACAATTATTTGTCTACCAAAAGTCTTTATGGGATGGTTTCTTTTCTCTGTATCCAAATAGAAACTGCAAATGTTTGTTTTGAGCTTAAGCAAGCCCAAACATGTTAAAATCATTTTCTTTGGAAAATATGTTGGTAAAGTTTTCAAGAATTTTATTCTGAATCAAGTATCATTGCCAAAGATATTTGTCAAAGAAGTCTCATATCACAGTAAAATTTTAACTAGAAAATTGAAACTGACCCTAATTTTTGGTTTAAACAAAGCCCTATCTCAAATTTTTTTTCAATCTGTACAGCCCTTGAAAACTTATTGAGAGAAAACAAAATTCATGATGCAAAGTGAAAATTCTGAGTAAGACAGAGGACAAAACTTTGAAAAGTAAATAAAAAGAACGAAGATCAGGGGCCAAAACTCTAACTTTGATGGAAAAAATTGTGAAAATTAAATTTGTTAGAATTTGAAACATAAGCCGATAAAATATTTCTTTTCAAATCCATTAACTCAAAGTTATGATGTTGTAATTGACAAATGATAATACAAATGCATACATGGATGGACAAGGGGATTTTTTATGGGGACAACATCAAATCCAGGTGGCAACATTAAATAATTGTAAAACAAAATATGGGTAGGAAATTTTAGCTTACTGACATAAACAATTAGAGAATAAATGATTTGCTCAAGTCAGGACCTAAGGCTTTTGCTGACATAAACATTTTTTGTCTACCTCTACATCAACAAATGCATGAAAACTAATGTGGTATGCAACATATTACAACAATGTCGAGATAAGTGGGTAGGACTCTTTTTCTTTTCCAATTTATAAAGAAGCACCATAGAAATCAATTTAACTCCAGAAAGTATTACATAAATGGTGAATACTTCGATTTATACATCAATGTTAACCTTGTAGATGAAAAAAGTGTCTTAAATCTATATGAATAATACAAAATGAAAGAAAAAACAAATGGGGCAAGTGTAAAATGTTATCATTTTATAGCACTGTATTGATACAGGTTAGGGGAAGTAAAAAAATGAACACAGGTGTGATGTAATTATGGTCAACACAAAATAAAAATGTGGGACATTTTCAACACTTTAAAGTTTAATAATTTAGGAGGAAGTATATTCAGTCCATTTCAAGCTATTGAAACAAGGTGCTAAAAGACTTACAATTCCAATATGAGCACCATTTCGTTCTTGTCATCAAAAGCATCTTTAAGGGTCAGCAATTTAGGATGATGCAACTGGTTCATAACATTTATTTCATTTCTCACTGTAGCTTTGTCCAGAGGATAAGGTGTGTTAATGAACTTGGCCACAAAAACACGTCCTGTGGCTTTTTCTGTACAACGATGTACAACTCCGAAAGCTCCACTGTAATTAAAATAAAGAGGAAATATGAAGAATGTGCTTGTGCATTAAGTTTGGATAGAAACAAGAGATCCAAGTGGGATTAAATTCATCACCTAACATGTATTATGGCAAGGTGTTGGCAATTGAATGAAGCAATTAACAGTGCACATTTTGCATTCTCTGTTCTATTTATGGCAGTTTCTTAATCTGATACTGTGTATCAAATTCTCTAGTGAAATTATACTACATCTGCCAACTTCTAACTCCATAGAACTAGATCTGTTGTCACTGATTACATTGTTAGGGTTTGCTCTATTAATGATTTTAACTAAACAGCATATAGTCAGATCTGCCAGAGTATTTTGCCACATCAGGTCTTAGACATATTTAATACATGTCTAGGGGCCCCGAGTGGCCGAGTGGTCTAAAGCGCTGTCCGTTACGGACCACTGCCATCTCACCTCTGTCTGCGTGGGTTCGAGTCTAAGATTCGTCTAATGTAGTTAAGTGAGAAAGCTTGCCAGTAGCTTCTCGTGGGTCGGTGGTTCTTTCCGGGTTTTTCCGGTTTCTTCCTCCACCACTAATACTGGCCGCCATGTATAGCCTATATATTGTGCTGAAAAATGGCGTTAAACCATAAAAACAAAACAAACAATACATGTCTATATACAATATGAACAGGTCCAATACACACCTAATATATATACACACACAATATGAACAGGTCTAAGACACACCTAGAACATGTCTATATACAACATGAACAGATCTAAGACACACCTAGAATATGTCTATATACAACATGAACAGGTCTAAAACACACATAGAACATGTCTATATACAATGTGAACAGATTCAAGACACCTGGAACATGTATATAATATATGTACAACATGAATAGGTCTAAGAAACACCTAGAATATGTCTATATACAATATGAACAGGTCTAAGACACACCTAGAACATGTCTATATACAATGTGAACAGATTCAAGACACCTGGAACATGTATATAATATATGTACAACATGAATAGGTCTAAGAAACACCTAGAATATGTCTATATACAATATGAACAGGTCTAATACACACCTAGAATATGTCTATATACAATGTGAACAGATTCAAGACACCTGGAACATGTATATAATATATGTACAACATGAATAGGTCTAAGAAACACCTAGAATATGTCTATATACAATATGAACAGGTCTAATACACACCTAGAACATGTGTACACACACACACACACACAACATGAACAGGTCTAATACACACCTAGAACATGTCTATATACAACTTGAACATGTCTATATACAACATGAACAGATTCAAGATGCACCTTATAAATGAATATATATATATATATATATATATATATATATATATATATATATATATATATACATACAATGTAAACAGATCAAAAACACACAGATCTGACTTTTTCTTCCTTTATTTAGAAGAAAGCAAGAAATGCTTAAACTTTACATTACCTTCCCAGTTCTTCGAGTATGTCATAGTAGTCATACACACTGCCTTGTTTGATTTCCACTGGTTGAGGAACATATTTCTTCCACAAATCTTCATCTATAGGACAAAGCAAAGAGAAATCCTGAATTTAATATGTATTCAATTATAGGTAAAAGCACTTTTTAAAACCGTGTAACATAATTTGATTTGTCTTAATTATCTAACTCTGTTGCAGGTAAATGGTTCCCAAACAGTTTACAAAAAAACAGGTTTGTCATTGAGCTGAAAGCACTTGACTTGCTCTGTAATCTATCTGGCATAATTGCAATTTACCTATAATGTAATACATGTATTGCAGTCATGGAAAATGTAAAGTGGGAAAAGGGGAAAATTAACATCTTTAACACTATATCATACAAAATGGGTTTCCTTATGTTTGTGATTTCAATTCACAAATAAAGGATTGTATAAGAGTGCTAATTTTTATTGAAATGAGTCAATTATTATTTGCAAGCTTTTTGATGACCATTGGATGGTGTAGTAAAATGATTCTTAAATGTATTCAAATATCTCCATCTTTACACCTTTCTTTTCAATGATGTCATGATTTCATTTGTGATAGTACGATGTGCTATTACATATGCTAAATATATAAAAATGATGTATTATAATAAGAAATAAAGAAAATTTCGGTTTACAGTTAGTTCCATTAGTAGTCCAACTCCTTCTGCAATTTATCACATTTCAAATTCAAAACTTACAGAATTTATCATAATTGTCGATTCTAGGTCCATCGTATTTCCCTCTGATTTTTCGGCCAAATTCATCTACAAGAGTAAAGATAAAAGATCAAATTTAATTTTCATAAAAATACACTGAATACTGTTAGGAATATAAAGTGAATGTATCGGCAAGAAGATAAAGTGAATGTGCAGGCTGGACTATAAACCAATGTATGGGCCCATGTTCAAGCATTCACAACTTTGCTTGGACTCAAATTTGTCTACTTTATTATACTCAACTATTAGGCCATATACTTAATACACACTTCCCATGACCATGTATGGAATACTGGCTGATGTTTGTTACTATGGCAATCCTTGGGATCAGACGTATTAAGTTTCAGTTATGTGTCCCCATACATATCATATCAGCCCTTGCAGCTGTACATACAGGTGTCAGACACTCTACACAACCCTACAAACTCCCCTGTACATACAAGTGTCAGACATTCTACACAACCCTACAAACTCCCCTGTACATACAGGTGTCGGACACTCTACACAACCCTACAAACTCTCCTGTGGTATTCCTATGGAACAAAGGGTCACTGCCAAGTTTCATGTATTCACAACTTTGCTTCTGAACCTCAATTTGTGTCAGTACTTAAATGTACTCAACTATTATACCCACATACTTCATACCCGCTTCCTACAATGCATGTATGAAGTATTGGCTGATGTTTGTTATCATGGCATCCTCAGGATCAGACTTGCCGATTTTCAGTTATCAGGGTCCCTATATACTTCATATCAGCCTGTTATGGGTCCACATTGAGGTGCTAGACACACTTCACAACCCTACAAACTCCCACAAGTCTCTCTTCCTGAGGCATTCCTATACAACAAAAGATTCAGAGCTGGGCTCGTACAGTGTGCTGTGACAGGACTTGCCCCCATTATACCAAAGATTATTTTATATGTACAACAAAGTGTAAATTGAACCTATGTATTATTGTGTGTTATTTAAATCAATAAATTCATAGAGTGCAGATAAACTGACAGACTAAAAGACTGATAATAAATGGTGTAAAGATATTTGTAGATAAATAGAAATATTGACTAGTGGACAACTGAAGAGGTAAGACTATATGACAATTGTGTATCAGAGCTCTTGGTAGTGAGAGTTTCTCCTTCAAGGACTTCTAATGGGTGTTTTTGTGGGGGACAGTTCAAAATCCAAACTGCAGGTTTAAATATACTAGACTCTAAGCTTTAGATGAAATGCAACTTTTCAACTTCATTTTAAAAGTTCTTTTTTCAGAACTATGCATTTGATTGATAGCCCCAGTAAAGCTCTCAAGACATTAGGCAAATATTATTAAAGGCAGACTAATGGTGCCTGACCTTCACCAAGCTTTCTCCTTTTGACTTCATCTGGTTCCTCAGTTTTGATGGTGCCAGTTGGCTCACAAGGATCACTCCTTCCATAGAAATTGACTGCAAACACACGGAACTGGTACTCCTTGTTCGGCGAAAGACTTTGAACATTTTGGAAGCAGAACCTGTAGAGTATGTAAAGGCATTAGTCCCTAGCTGTGTTATTGTCACTGTTAGACTTATTGCTGCACACTACAAAAATGCTAAATGTTTTAGGGACTAACATCATACTTTTCAAGGAAACTTACAACTAAGTATATATGGTATATTCTTAACTGAAGCATCTAATTACCTATGAATAAAAACAAAAATGGAAGACTCTTGTTCACAGAGTCAATAAACAACTAAACTGGAATATTGTCAAAGCACTTGGGTCCCTTAATTGAAAAGAAACACTAAGAATAACACAAATTCCAAGAAACGTAGCATGTCTTTTTAAAATTGATTATTCATTTAACCCGTTACCTCATGCAAGCACCTTCGGACACCTCTACTTCATTTGCGTGGAAGTGCCTTTGGATGCCTCTACCCTATTTGCATATTAATGCCTTCTGATGCCTCTACACCATTCTCATGAAAGTGACTTTTAATGCCTACTGTAAATATCAGCCATTTTGAGCAGGTTTTACACCAGTGCATCTGAGGTAGGTGTGGCTGGTAAACTCGGGAGTTTGAGGAGATCAGATACTCACCTGATATTATTTATAAATTATACCATGCACTGTTTAGAATGAATCATTTGACTAATTGAATTTTAACACTTACATGTTGAATGACATTCAAAACTGTCCATATGTCCAGAAATATCTGCTAGACTAGTATTCCTTCTTCAATGGAACATTCACCCACAGATCACTATAAAATGTTCCAACCTGTTCTTTGGAACAGCAAACCATGACTATAACTGTTATTACATGTACATCTTACCCAACCTTATTTTCTTAACTTATAGTGTACCTTCAACAAACTAACATTTTATCTTGTTTAACTCTCATTCATTTAAACTCTTTCACATCCATCTTGTACAGGTTTTACTATAAAGACTTGATAAGATGTTAAACCTAGGTAAGGCAGAAGGGGGCCCTATAATGCAACAAAGGTACATAGTAGTTGACTGATGACATCCTTCATGCCAGTACTTGCCAGTAAGAATCTTATAACTCAAAACTATAATTCAAAGATACAGTAATATTCTAATAACTCAAAGAGCAATCAATTGTGTAGATTCTGGAATACTATAATAACTCAAAGAGCAATCATTTGTAGATTCTGGAATACTATAATGACTTAAATAACTTAACTGATAACTTTAATATCAATCACTTATCAACACACTAATGTACTGATAACTTTAATATCAATCACTTATCAACACACTAATGTACTGATAACTTTAATATCAATCACTTATCAACACACTAATGTACTGATAACTTTAATATCAATCACTTATCAACACACTAATATACTGATAACTTTAATATCAATCACTTATCAACACAATAATGTACTGATAACTTTAATATCAATCACACTAATGTACTGATAACTTAATTACCAATCACTTATCAACACACTAATGCACTGATAACTTTAATATCAATCACTTATCAACACACTAATGTACTGATAACTTTAATATCAATCACTTATCAACACACTAATGTACTGATAACTTAAATACCAATCACTTATCAACACACTAATGTACTGATAACTTTAATATCAATCACACTAATGTACTGATAACTTTAATATCAATCACTTATCAACACACTAATGTACTGATAACTTAATTACCAATCACTTATCAACATACTAATGTACTGATAACTTAAATACCAATCACTTATCAACACACTAATGTACTGATAACTTTAATATCAATCACACTAATGTACTGATAACTTAAATACCAATCACTCATTAACACACTAATGTACTGATAACTTAATTACCAATCACTTATCAACACACTAATGTACTGATAACTTAAATACCAATCACTTATTAACACACTAATGTACTGATAACTTTAATATCAATCACTCATTAACACACTAATGTACTGATAACTTAAATACCAATCACTTATCAACACACTAATGTACTGATAACTTTAATATCAATCACTCATCAACACAGTAATGTACTGATAACTTTAATATCAATCACTTATCAACACACTAATGTACTGATAACTTTAATATCAATCACACATCAACACACTAATGTACTAATAACTTAAATACCAATCACTGATCAACACACTAATGTACTGATAACTTTAATATCAATCACACTAATGAACTGATAACTTTAATATCAATCACTGATCAACACACTAATGTACTGATAACTTAAATACCAATCACTGATCAACACACTAATGTACTGATAACTTTAATATCAATCACACTAATGTACTGATAAGTTTAATATCAATCACACTAATGTACTGATAACTTTAATATCAATCACTTATCAACACACTAATGTACTGATAATTTTAATATCAATCACTTATCAACACACTAATGTACTGATAACTTAATTACCAATCACTTATCAACACACTAATGTACTGATAACTTTAATATCAATCACTTATCAACACACTAATGTACTGATAACTTAAATACCAATCACTTATCAACACACTAATGTACTGATAACTTTAATATCAATCACTCATCAACACACTAATGTACTGATAACTTTAATATCAATCACTCATCAACACACTAATGTACTGATAACTTTAATATCAATCACACATCAACACACTAATGTACTGATAACTTTAATATCAATCACACATCAACACACTAATGTACTGATAACTTTAATATCAATCACACTAATGTACTGATAACTTAAATACCAATCACTGATCAACACACTAATGTACTGATAACTTAAATACCAATCACTGATCAACACACTAATGTACTGATAACTTTAATATCAATCACTCATCAACACACTAATGTACTGATAACTTTAATATCAATCACTGATCAACACACTAATGTACTGATAACTTTAATATCAATCACACATCAACACACTAATGTACTGATAACTTTAATATCAATCACACATCAACACACTAATGTACTGATAACTTTAATATCAATCACACTAATGTACTGATAACTTAAATACCAATCACTGATCAACACACTAATGTACTGATAACTTAAATACCAATCACTGATCAACACACTAATGTACTGATAACTTTAATATCAATCACACATCAACACACAAATGTACTGATAACTTAATTACCAATCACTTATCAACACACTAATGTACTGATAACTTAAATACCAATCACTTATTAACACACTAATGTACTGATAACTTTAATATCAATCACTCATCAACACACTAATGTACTGATAACTTAAATACCAATCACTTATCAACACACTAATGTACTGATAACTTTAATATCAATCACTCATCAACACACTAATGTACTGATAACTTTAATATCAATCACTTATCAACACACTAATGTACTGATAACTTTAATATCAATCACACATCAACACACTAATGTACTAATAACTTAAATACCAATCACTGATCAACACACTAATGTACTGATAACTTTAATATCAATCACACTAATGAACTGATAACTTTAATATCAATCACTGATCAACACACTAATGTACTGATAACTTAAATACCAATCACTGATCAACACACTAATGTACTGATAACTTTAATATCAATCACACTAATGTACTGATAAGTTTAATATCAATCACACTAATGTACTGATAACTTTAATATCAATCACTTATCAACACACTAATGTACTGATAATTTTAATATCAATCACTTATCAACACACTAATGTACTGATAACTTAATTACCAATCACTTATCAACACACTAATGTACTGATAACTTTAATATCAATCACTTATCAACACACTAATGTACTGATAACTTAAATACCAATCACTTATCAACACACTAATGTACTGATAACTTTAATATCAATCACTCATCAACACACTAATGTACTGATAACTTTAATATCAATCACTCATCAACACACTAATGTACTGATAACTTTAATATCAATCACACATCAACACACTAATGTACTGATAACTTTAATATCAATCACACATCAACACACTAATGTACTGATAACTTTAATATCAATCACACTAATGTACTGATAACTTAAATACCAATCACTGATCAACACACTAATGTACTGATAACTTAAATACCAATCACTGATCAACACACTAATGTACTGATAACTTTAATATCAATCACTCATCAACACACTAATGTACTGATAACTTTAATATCAATCACTGATCAACACACTAATGTACTGATAACTTTAATATCAATCACACATCAACACACTAATGTACTGATAACTTTAATATCAATCACACATCAACACACTAATGTACTGATAACTTTAATATCAATCACACTAATGTACTGATAACTTAAATACCAATCACTGATCAACACACTAATGTACTGATAACTTAAATACCAATCACTGATCAACACACTAATGTACTGATAACTTTAATATCAATCACTCATCAACACACTAATGTACTGATAACTTTAATATCAATCACTGATCAACACACTAATGTACTGATAACTTTAATATCAATCACACATCAACACACTAATGTACTGATAACTTTAATATCAATCACACATCAACACACTAATGTACTGATAACTTTAATATCAATCACACTAATGTACTGATAACTTAAATACCAATCACTGATCAACACACTAATGTACTGATAACTTAAATACCAATCACTGATCAACACACTAATGTACTGATAACTTTAATATCAATCACACATCAACACACAAATGTACTGATAACTTAATTACCAATCACTTATTAACACACTAATGTACTGATAACTTTAATATCAATCACTTATCAACACACTAATGTACTGATAACTTAATTAGCTATCACTTATCAACACACTAATGTACTGATAACTTTAATATCAATCACACATCAACACACTAATGTACTGATAACTTTAATATCAATCACACTAATGTACTGATAACTTTAATATCAATCATATATCAACACACTAATGTACTGATAACTTTAATATCAATCACACATCAACACACTAATGTACTGATAACTTAATTAGCTATCACTTATCAACACACTAATGTACTGATAACTTTAATATCAATCACACATCAACACACTAATGTACTGATAACTTTAATATCAATCACACTAATGTAATGATAACTTTAATATCAATCACACATCAACACACTAATGTACTGATAACTTAAATACCAATCACTTATCAACACACTAATGTACTGATAACTTAAATAACAATCACTCATCAACACACTAATGTACTGATAACTTAAATATCAATCACTCATCAACACACTAATGTACTGATAAATTTAATATCAATCACTTATCAACTGATAACTTTAATATCAATCACTTATCAACACACTAATGTACTGATAACTTTAATATCAATCACTTATCAACTGATAATTTTAATATCAATCACTTATCAACACACTAATGTACTGATAACTTAATTACCAATCACTTATCAACACACTAATGTACTGATAACTTTAATATCAATCACTTATCAACACACTAATGTACTGATAACTTTAATATCAATCACTTATTAACACACTAATGTACTGATAACTTTAATATCAATCACTGATCAACACACTAATGTACTGATAACTTTAATATCAATCACTTATCAACACACTAATGTACTGATAACTTTAATATCAATCACACATCAACACACTAATGTACTGATAACTTAAATACCAATCACTCATCAACACACTAATGTACTGATAACTTTAATACCAATCACTTATCAACACACTAATGTACTGATAACTTTAATATCAATCACTCATCAACACACTAATGTACTGATAACTTTAATATCAATTCTTTGAAGAATGTATCATTCAGATGGCTAAATCAGTCATAGTGTAACATAACGTTATTTCTGTAACATCCAAAAAAACTCCTTATAATCACTGAAAAATCAAACCAAATTTTTGGGAGCCCACATCACATTAACAATCAAAAATTCGTACTGCTAACTCCATTCTTTTCAATGTCTTTGAATCTAAATTTCAATATTAGAAACAGATTTCCAACATTTGGAAATAAAAAATCTGGAATCTTGTCAATCCAAATGAAAGTAACGGACCTAAAGTGTCCAGATGGATTCAATTTCACAGCATTTGGAACAAAATACAGTATTTATCACAATTTTGTCAAAAAGTAGATGTGAGCTTTTTTTCACAAATTTATCTGTAGTATATTTGTTAGTTACATAGTAATGGCATGGGTTTTTCATTAGGCAAGGTCTTAAAATTGGAAAATAAAGTACTATTATTGGTAAGTTAATGTCTGAAAAGTTGTTTTTGCTTACCTTGTGGCAGCACATCTAATCCATTTGTTGGTGTCAGGTAATTCACATTTTTCCACAACATATTCTGTGATGAAACTTCCACCATCATTCATTGGTGGTTTCCAAGACAAGACAACTGAGTCATCCCGAATGTTCTCAACTACTGGGAAGCGGGGTGGATCAGGACGGTCTGGGAAATATAAGAAATAAAATCAGTATCTGAAACATTCAAAATCAATCATTTATTCCATGATCAATCGTTTTAATTTGAAAGGTACTAAAGCATATAATTTATAAATGCTAAAATAAAATCACAACTCAAAAAAAAAAAGCCAAACACAGATACACATATATACACATACATACACATACATACATACATACATACACACAGAAGTCATTCAAATATGTTTACTTCAAAATACATTAACCTAAAAGAGTACATCAGATCCCTATGAAAAACATACATTATCTTGCCAATTCACCAATCACACATGCAACAATGATATTAACCATGTCTTTTTGAGTCTTTTAGCACTGAAATGTCTTCTGTTTGATGAGATGCAAGTCAGATGGGAGTGTTCTCCCCTTGGATTGAGAAATTTGTGACAAATCTCTTCATTTGCCAGTTATTACTTCTGCCATAATCCTCTTGTGGGCAAATCTGCACAAAAAAAAAAGACTAATAGGCCAGTACTAACAGTCCTAGTCCTTGGCAACCAATCAATTCATGTACATTCATATACTGGCTATGAAAATCAATCTGTTGATAGACAGTACCAAAATTTGGGTGCCCATTTCATGCTTTTGTTTGCAGTGAGCAGGGTTTAGCCTCAAAACAAACTGAAGTGTTTGTGCTTGAATTACATCCTATGCACTCTTGATAAAATAATTGTACTTAGATTAGCACCAATGCAGAGATATACTACAGTAGGCCACATTCTTTGTTTTCTCTCTGCAACTCCAATGTTATAGTAATGGCTACAGTAAATATAAACTTTTTCCCTGATGCATGATTTTAATTAATTTCAAACATCAAGTGGTGTCAATTAGTCAAAACAGCTCTCTTCAATTGTAGCCAAAGAAAAGGATGGTTTAAAAAAATGTGAGGCTAATTGAAATTACCCAAAGTGATAGAGTTATTGAAGATCAAAACATTTCACTGAGGAAAGAGACTTTGAGCATGATTGGTAACCTAAATGATAACAGACATTTTGGTAGCAATTTCTATTAATCATCTGAAAGTTCTGTGCTGCTTCTTTATAGCATTGTAAAAAGAGTGAAAGAGGTTGGTTATATTCCAATGATTTTGAGCAATAATACTGCAAGAAACACAAAAAAAGGTGATAAATAAAGTAAGAACAAGTGAAACAAATTAAGAAGCAATAATGGATCAGAATTTAACCAGTTATATGAATCCAAAACATAAATTATTTATTGGCTGTAGTATACCAGGGACTTTAGTGTGAGGGATTACTTAACTGACTAATGAACAACTCACCATTGATTTGTATTTTGAATATAGCAGAATCCTGACCAAGTTCATTTTCCAGTTGAAGTCTATAGGGTCCATCATCCTCTTTCGTAGCTTCCTTGATGGTCAGGAAGGCATGGCGCTCTGTCACTTCAATATGGTACCTATGCCCAGCTACATCTTGTTGATCTCGGATCCATTTTACACTGGGCTTAGGGTTACCAGTAAATGGAATCTTCAGGATTACACTCTCTCCCTTCTCAAAGGTGCAAACATCTTTGAATCTGGGAGGCACATTGATTTTAGGTGGCGCTGAAAGTAAAGGCATGGATGCAATGATTAATTTAGGCTTAAAACACATTTGTAATAGATTTTACCTAAACTGTACCAAATCTTTTTGAAACGGAACTAAATATTATATATAATTATATTTCAAAGTAAGCCGTCAAATTCAAGGAATTTTCAAGATTGTACAAATCATGTAAATGTTTTGAAATTTATTACTCTTCAGATCAGGCTCTGTGTGAATATGTGTATCTGTCTGCCTGTATGTGTGTGTGACTGTCTGCCTGTGTGTGTGACTCTGTGTTTAATGACAGACCCATAAGTCTATGCTGTCAATAAATTCCCTTGTAATGACAAGTGTATATTTTATGGGTGAAAGAACTAAGTTATGAACTAAACTAGTCCCTAAGAGGCAGTTAGAAACCCGGGGACCTGTGCTAGCTGTGTTATTGAACTTGACCATTTCATGCTGAGAAAGTGTATATATGGTGACTGGGTGGGGATCATAATGGTTTTCAAGTTATGATGCCGGGACTGGGACAAATCCAGGGGCATGACCCAGAGAAACTGCTGCATTCAATGCATGTTAACTGTCTACTTATTCACGGGTCTAAAGATAAGCAAATGTATCATAGAAAAGGTCAACTATGATCTATGAAAATGTAGCACAGCTATTTCTCACATTTTTTTCTTAAAGAGGCAAGAAAATAAACTGCCATTTTTCAATGACTGATGCGTACAATGGCTTAAATAAATATTCAACAAGATTAACTGTATTGTTGAATTTGTTAAAAAGAATTATGGCTCAAAAATAATTTCTATTGACTAGAATCTAAAAAAATATTTTATTTCATGTTATTAACATTTTGACGAAATTGAGAAGAATTTTGGGTGCGTGTTATAAATTGTTCATGCAAAATGGGGAAGAAAATAATATCTCATGATTTCTTTTTTCTTTATTTTCTACAAAAACACTCACATCTGATCTCAAGATCAGCTCGACTAGTTTTGGTGCCGCCTCTGTTTGTAGCACGGATGGAATATTCATCTGCATCTTCTCCGAACACATCTTTGATAACAAGAGTGTGAATATCACCTTCAGTGTAAATTTCATACTTTGGTCCTGCAGACAACTCTCTGCTTCCTTTGAACCTAGCAAAATTAAAATTAAATTATCTTCTTTACAAACAGACAAAAAAGACAATAATTTAAAAAGCATTTTCTATCAGTGAAATGTATTCACCACTATAAATAGAATGTTGATGCAAATTTGTGTTTTTGTTTTAAAAAAGCTCTAGAATAAAAACTACCTGAACACTTTTTTGAAAAGACTTTTAAATGTGCCTATTCCCTATTTGAATAAAGAAGTGATTATCATTCTTTTGTTGTACAGATTCACATCAGTGTTTGTCTGCCCTTAGTTTTCGAACACTGCTTGTCTAATTAAAGTATATAGTCTTTTTATGTATTTTAAAAGTTTTAATTTTTTATTTTAAATTAAAATTTTATGTAAATTATTATCACATATGCTGATTGTAGGTAAAAGAATTTAAGACAAAACTGTTCTATCTGTAGCCGATCTTTCATGGTATGATTATTCCCATGAACAATGATACACAAGCAAATACAAATTGCTTGCATAAAATTTTTATGACACATTTTTGAAACAAAAATTTTCATTAATCAACCTATACCAAATTTATACCTAATAGCTCTGTAAATCCTAAAGAATGATTCTATGTTGTTTTACACTGTTTGAATGCTAACAGTTACAATATGTGCTTTACCATTGGATTTCTGGTTTGGGTGTTCCTGTAATCTCCACTTCAAATCTGACTGATTTACCTTCCACAGCCTGCTGCTTTCGCAGCTGAGTTACTAATTCTGGGGCAACAGCAGCTGTGAAAGAAGAATCAGCATTACAATAAATACTGGTACATGATGAATGATAAGCAAATGGACATTACAGTAAATATTGGTACATGATGAATGGAAAGCAAATTGACATTACAGTAAATATTGGTACATGATGAATGGTAAGCAAATTGACAAAATATTTAGTGTATAAATAAAAAAAGTATTTAACTCATTAACCTGTGGTAATTACTGTCTCCTTTGCCTGAAATGGTCGTATGAAATTCATTTGTGGGGTTGCATCTGAATAATGCATCCATATATGTCTGCTTCCAGGAGATTTGTATTTAACCAGAAGCATATTTGTTTTAAGATAATGTTTTAGTTATTTTGCTCATGCATGTGTAGAAGAAGAAAAATCAAGACTTTTTTAATGTGTTTTTTTAAATATCCTTATTGGATCCATCATTTTCAGGGCTGGGACATTTCTTAAACTCCAAAACCCCAATTTTAACCTTCTTTTTGTAAAGGTTCACCTATCTTTGTGCAATTCAGTCTTGTCTGCTTTTGATATCAAGGGAACAAGTCTAACATCTAGATGCAAACACCAATTCTGACAATTGGTAATTTTTGGCCTAAAGGAAATCATGTCTAAAAAATTAAGTTATTCCCACTGAATTTTTTAAGTAGAAAGTCTATAATATTTGGTATTATTGTAGAGCAACATCTGTCAACTTTTCTGTAATACCACCTGATTTGGTGTATCTTAAAATGATGCTGACAGTACAGAACTTAGAAGTAGGATACAACCTGATGATCCATAAATGTGGCACATAATGTTAAAGAGTTATGACATTATTAAAACAAATGTGACATAAATCTTTCAAACTTTTGCAGCCTCTAAATAACCACAGTTGGACTTTTTGAAGAAATACTGAGGCCAGGCTTCAACATTTCAATTTATCCAGTTTAGTTTTAAATCCAACGCTTTGAGGTTTTAATGACCTCAACTTTCTTTCCAAAACACATTCAGCACCTTTCAAAGAATCACAACAGAGCTTCAAATATTGTTTCATTCAACTTTTGATCAAGAAAAATAGCTTAAATTTTCTAAGAATTGGCTAAAATATGAAGTATACAGCAAATCAATTATTTAAAATGCAATCAGAGCTGATGGTTGTTCCAGTAAAACATATTTTGGACCCAAGGAAGGAACATCTGGAACAAAATAGTCAGTCAATAATGCAAATTTGAATTAAGTACCTTATTTGTACAAAAGTCTTCAAGCAATCAGAATACCATGATTTTTTTAAGAATCAACCTTTCATGGGTACCAGGTATGTTTAAATGAAACAGCCATGGAAAGAATGCATGGTTTATCATGTTTTCTACAGAACACAATCTTTTACAAAGATATGAAAATTTGACTTGAATAAATGCAAGGCAAAGCTGACCTATTTTCTACCTTTTTAATAATTCACACACCATGACCCTACCTGATGTTTAAGAGATGTTAAAATGTCACCTGAAGGAGAATATTGTATATTGTCATCTCTCCATTCCACCCATATCTCTTTCTCTCTCTCTCTCTCTCTCTCTCTCTCTCTCTCTATATATATATATATACATGTATAACAAATTAAATTTTTTGATCAAATAAACTATTGTTTATTTTGTGTGTTCAATTATGTATCATCATTTCATTCACACCATTGTCTTATCACTGTACATAGAATTTCAAAATTATTGCCTGCATAGTCAATGTAAATAAACAATTGCTCGCAATTTATGCTACCCATGATTCTTTGTGAATATTCTGAAAAGTAGTACTAATACACTGGGACAAAATAAATTAAATTTTATTCAGTTTATACTGGTGTGAACCAAAGAATTTAAAAGGTCTGAAAAGTAGTACCAATACACTGGGACAAAAGAAATTAAATTTTATTCAGTTTATACTGGTGTGAACCAAAGAATTTTAAAAGGTCTGATCAATCAGATTGGTGGAAATAGTAATTACGAAAGAAAGTTTTAAGTATTTTAAATGCTAACTAACTTATGTGAGAAATTGGTTAAAATTAACCTTTCATTTCCATATTGATTACTACATTTGGCAAGAAAGTATAAAGTATAGAGTTTTATCTTTAAAACAAGTTTAAATAAATTACATCAATGTATATCACATTTTGCACATATCAAGAGTTGGATTTTCTGCTAGTCATGTTCTATGATTCAGTTAAATGTTGTTAAACTTTCTGTGTAAGATATGCATAAAGTTGTATTAGTAATGATGATATCTTTAAAGAGACAAATGAGGAAAAATGTATACTGCTGAAATCATTATTGACAAGAAGGAAAAAAAAAAGACTGCCACATTATCTCTTTCTCTCAGATAGTGGACAGTACACTCACCATTTGGATCCTTGATCTTAACTGTATTTGAGGCAAAAGATGGCTTGCTCAATCCAGCAGCATTTTCTGCAAAAACCCTGAACTCATATTTCTTGTCCTCAATAAGGTTGGGGATGTTTATCATATTGGTAATGCAAGGTTGTGTATTGACACGATTCCAGACATCAGTGCCATGTTCTTGCTTCTCTATCCAGTATCCTGTGATTCTGCCACCCCCATCAGAGTTGGGTTTTGCCCAGGAGAGGCTGACAAAATCACTTCCAACTTCCTGCACCTCAGGTACTCCTGGAGCATCGGGAGCATCTACAATTAAGAACATTGATAAAAATGAGTTCAGTTATGAAAGGGTCAAGAAAGTAATTTTTAAAAGTATAATGTTTCTTTGCAAGTACTTACACAGTCATAAATACCTTTGGATAACTACTAAATCACAAATCTAGCCCTCCCAGATAAGGCTTTAGATGAAGAGGTAAGTTATCTGCCCACCTATGTGGTGGTCAGGCAGAGTGATCTCCCCTTTTTACCAGGGATTGGCTCTATAGGATACACAGTACATGGAATCACATCACAATTAATACTTCCAGTTCAGTACCCACGAATGTAGTTCCAGTCTATTTTTAGAACATTTTTTCCTCTCTCATTTTGGTGGTGATAGAAGAGTTATATTGATGCATATTTGGTAGGGATTTAAAGGTAATTGTTTATTCTTGAGAATAGGAGCAGAGAGAGTGGTTGTCAGTGTGTAATTTGGCGACAGTGCACATGGAGTAATAAGGCCTTGGTAATGATCCGGAAGTGAAATATGTGGTCTGTGTACATGCTGTTATGTTTACAGTGCAGCAGCTCAAAAAAATGCCGGTCAACCCTTGACAAGAATTTCACTGTGAAGTCATCTTTGGGGGTATTTTAGATTTTCATATGATTTGTATTGATTGTCACACTGTGGAAAGGTCAGTGCTGAGAAATATATGTAGAGAACATATAGTAAAATTAATTGTGGTGTATGGCCACATGTACTATTTATAAGGAAGAACTGTGAACCAATCTAGAAATGGGTGAAGAAATAATAAATAGAGTATATACAGGTGTAGTGGTCCATAATTGGTTAATAATGAAAAGTAAAAGTTTAGTAAAAATATCTTTTGAGAGCTTATCCTATCTACAAAGTAAAGAAAATATAGACAATATTCTATAAATGCAATTTTAGTATTTTTACAGGCTTGATTTAGGAGTACTCAAAAATGAAAGTAGCGCCTGATTCATTTGGTGCAGAATTTATAATGTGTTTCAATCACATGTAGATACAAAAAAAGCCATGGCTTATATGGTGTTCTCCACACAGAAGCTTGCACCAAGGATAGCTATGCAAGGAGAAATATAGATCTGATCATAAGCACCCAGAAATTTTAAGTTATTGAATTTTGAATATGATGGTGTTTTCATATGTTTACTATGGGAGTTGAATTAGTACAGTGACTCCTCCAAATCCCATGCATACTCCTCGAGTAGACAGCTACCTCTCTACAAGGATGTAACTGCAGGGAGGCTGAGAAAGTTTACGTGAATTATGATTGGGAATGTATTTGTAAAGAAACATTTTACAATAAAGAATAGTTCTTCTTTAAATAAGTTACCAAATCATAATACCTTTGGGAGAATATATAGAAGGTAGAGGGAGGGTCATCCCCTTACCCTGGAAATACCATCTCTGGTCCACTATGGTATGTGAAACAGCTTCTAAATAACTCATCTGGAGAAGACTCCATTTGTCATGGAATGGCTTCCAAATAGGAAAGATTTTCCCTCCCACAAATCTTGCAGAAGCCTCAAACTGTATCCTATGAAGCTGTTGAACAACTTGGAAAGGCCACCTGTTACACTACCTTTATAGGTTCCACCAGACTGAGTCAAGAAAGCTTGCGATAAAATAAAGGTAATGGCCAACACAGTGGCATTATGCGGATACAAAATTAATACGTGTGTGTGTGTTTTAACTTTTAACTTAGCTTTCAGTCATATCACTACAATGTTTGCATACATGTAGCATCATGCCCCACCCAGTCTCATTATCCTGACATCAGGATGACCAGTCCTAACACTAACCTCTTAAAATCTTAATGCCAAAGACTTGGCAAGGCAGGTAATAGTTCCATTTTTATAATTCTTTAATATGACTTGACTGGGGTTCAAACCTGCAACCTCCCACATCCAAAGCTGATGCACTAACCACATAGGCTACTGAGCTGTCCACAAAATTCGTAACAGAATTTGCAAACAAAATTTTAAAAAATTAGGCTCAAATCTGATTGCCCTAATGAAACAGTGATTATACAAAAAAAGTTAAATTTTTTAGATCTACAATTCCCACAAAAAGAGGTATCAATGTCTGGTTTGGATACAATCTTAAGATACATTTACATCCAAAGACAGTCATCAGCAACCTAGGGTACAATCAGTTCATGAGGATGTATAACTCTATTTAATCCTGTATCTAAGCTCCTTTGTGTGTTTTTCAGGTAAGATCCGACACATAACTTATCTTTAACATAAAGAAGATGTTATCATTTACATGTAACTTTGATATACTGTATCTTAGTAGTATCCATACAAAAGCCTCCAACTTTATATTTTGGAAGCTACAAAATATTGAATACGGTAAATTACCTTTGAAACTTCAATGTATTTTGAGTCAAGACTAAACTTGAAAACTCCATGTGACTAAGTAATTGATAAATCTATTTTCTTACCATGCAAATGATGCATTTGAAACCCTGCATGTTATGACAAAAATGGTCCTTTTTGTGAATTTTAAAAACTGTTTCTTCAAAGAAGTTATATGATTAGAAATCATCACAGCAATCTACATATTCTCTCAGATACAAGTTATATTCCACTGCATAAGGTCAGAGGTCATCTGGGGTTAAAATACATTAAGCCCAATAAGACATTCAATCAGATATGTCATGAAGGTTATATAATAAAAACATATGCAAGAATTTGGTCTCAATTTTCAGTAAAAATGCCTAAATTTTCAGCTTATAATTGTCAAAAGACATTCCTAATGAATTTAACTTTACCACAAATGACATCTCTGAACTCTGAAGCCACTGAATCTGTATGTTGCAAATTTAATGGCGTTTTTAATACAGCATCAGCTATATCATGGTGATGCAATTGAAGCTAAGTTACTTTTCTAAGTACAAAAATGAGGCAGCTAATCCAGCATTACCTGGGCTGGTAATGAAACCTGCAACCCCAGCTGCTCTCCCAAAATGTTGAGTCACATATGAAAAGAAAACCTATAACATGAAAAAAAAAAAAACTCTTACCAAATGGCATCTTGGCAATAATGGGACTTTCGGCTGTAAGGGGTTCAGAGTTTCCAAATTCATTGACAGCACTAATGCGGAACAAATACTGGTTGTTTTCATAGAGGCCATGCACATCACTGCTTGTGTCCTGAAAATAGATACAAATTTATTTATTGTAAGAAAACATGAGCGTGCATTCTCAAACAACTGATTTATGTTTAAAATGGTCCACTAACTATAAAGGCTCTCATTTTAACATGGTACATGTTCATGTATCTCTTTACAATGACTGAATAAAATTTTCCATGTAATGTACTCCAACATAAAGTAGCATTCTTTAAAACATCATATGCCTAACTGAACAGCAATACACAGAATGAGCACTGTACTGATTAGCTTCCTGATTTGTTGAGTAGAAATTATTTTGTTTCATATGGCAGATAATTCTGCCATCATGTGCTTTGATAATCAAATAATGCTTACATTCTTAAAAGAAAAAAGAAAGTAAAAATTTGAACTACCCCCACCCCCTTTCAAAGATATGCAGCTAGGGTTCTGTTTCACTGAAATGATATAAAGCACTGTCTTCTAAAATTGTGAAGAACTACTATTTGTAATTATCACTTGATTTTGCATAACCATGTACAAGGAAAAAGCTATGTTAATATCAATGACATACTTCGTGAGTCCTACTTCTGGACATTTATATAAATTATTTAAAATAATACATATACAATAAATGCATCTTCAAAATATATTAACTGATATTAACTTCATATTTTTAAATCTACCTTGCACATGGAGGAGACGGTTGACCAGTATGGCTTTCCGATTTCCTGTTTCTCAACCAAGTAGTGGATGACACGTGAACCTCCATCATCTTTGGGTGGCTTCCAGGACAGTTTGCATGAATTCTTTGTGATGTCTGACACATTAAGAGGACCAGTTGGTACACCAGGTGGACCTGAAACAGTGAAAGAATTGTTGTAAACTGTAACCAAGCCTGAAGCTTAACTGGCTTGCATCCGATTCAGTGTATAGTATCTTGAATCTTCACCCAGTTAACAAATTCAATACTTTCATACTAAACATGCAGGGAAAAGATTTATGTTCCAAATTCTGATCCAGAAAGATAAACTTCCCTCTTTAAAGTTAGTTTATCTAGTAACAAATATGGTTTTGTTGCCTCATAATCAAATGATTGCTAAGTACCTGACAAAAAAATAGAACATTTATCAAAATTGTCCTCTTTTAGGTAAATACAAAGGTTCCATGTACATTATATGTCACATCCCAATTTTAATAGTTCTTGATGTAGGCCCTAGTAAGGTATTGGTGACTCACACAAAGTATGCAGCCTTGAATAAAACTTGCTGTGTAAGACCATTACTTTCTTTTTATACTTACCATGACCTTGACTTTTGACCCTAAAATCTACAGGTTTCTTCATTACCATGTGTGCAAATATGATTCACATAGTTTCTTGGAATGTACACCCTGTGATATTTAGCCTTGTTATGTTTATTTATTATGCCCTACAATAATTTTGTATTTTCCATATGTTATGACAGTCCTCTCATAAAAAAGTGTCATTCAGAGATGAGATATCCCCAAAGAAAACACTCTGAAAGTGCTCAATGCTCCAGCACTCACAATCTTTATATTGCTATTCCCTTAAAAGTTCAGGTGCAACAGCGTCCAAAAACAGAGATTGCAGTATAAATGGGTTATTGAGTTATCTGGGCACAAGTCAATGAGGGAGAGGTGTAAAATATGCTAAATACTAATGTAAAAGCTGCTATGAGCGTCCTCTGCTATGACCACAGGTCATTTCCAACCACAACTGTAATGCATGGATCGATTTTATTATATAAACACTATGTTATGAGTGACAACAATGAATTGGCAAAATATGCATTTTGACACTGCTATGAACAACTGCATTGCAAAAATGAGGATAAACACCACTGACTTGTACTTGACTCCTGTAAAAACTCATAAAGTTCTAAATTTTAAAAAAATAATTTAAATAAATAGGCTGGCTACCAATGTCTGGGGATTTTTAGCTATGCCTATAATGTTTTATTGCTTATGTCATAAACCAGACTAAACTAGATTATTTCCAAGTCTGGTTCCCTGCTTCAAATGCCCACTGCATTGTTCTCCCCTATTATTATAGGGGTGAGCAATGCAAGAAACAAAAAGCAGGGAAGCAGACTAATTATTCCTGCATTTAGCCTGCTTCACGGCCTTATCGAAGGATACAGCATCCCTATCAATGACAGTGTCAGAAGAACAGACAGACACCACTGACTTATATTTAATCAATTGTTACAATGACTGCTTGTTTAGTAATGATTGTTCTGATTAAATACAAACATAAAATTAATATTAAAAAACAGAATGGCTGCTACTGGTGATAGATGCTCCAGTCTGTAAACCAGGCTAATGTACATGTCAAGAATTGCTGTTGTAGTGACAAAGTTGACGTAGTGGTTGCTTATATTGTCTTTAGACCATATTGCCTGGGGAGGATAAGGTCATTGTCTATTAAACCAGCAAGAGAAAATTGTTTACGAGATTCGATTGATTGTATTCAAGATTTGTGAAGTTTGTTGTATTCCCACCGATGTTAAATTATTAATCCCAATCACAAAGCTGTCGTCTATTCAAGTTGGTGTGACCTGTTTACATACTTTGCTTATAGAGTTAATCCCTGTATGTCATCTTTGAATGAAGCCATTGACTTTTGTTTCTCAGTAAATATATCTGTTTCTGGATGAGATAACTGTTTCTTTTTATTTCATTAATTGTTAGATATGCAATGCACATATATAAATTTTTCATGTTTTGCCACAGCCCAGTCAAAACATTCTTTACGTTTGATTATTAAAACTGAGCAGTAATAATTTTAACACCTAGAACCTTAGTTATAATGGACAAACCTCCAACTAAAACGAGACAAATTTTATGGCTAGAGAAAATAATTATTGTAACTTAAGTGAAAAAAGAGAAGACCACTTGCAAAAAAAAGCAGTTTAAAACATTGGTTAAACAAATTTAGGTTGTTATAAAGTAAAATGAGTAATTCAGAAACAATTTCATATGCTAATTTGCTAAAATATATGGTCTCCAAATGTAAATGTGATTTCATGTTTAATGATAGAAGTATATCTTTATTGCTATATAATTTTGTTTATCGATGAATGTATACAATATTTTAGCAGGAACTATTAACAAAGAATAGAATATATATGTACAGTGATTGTGGTTATTTTTATTGAAATTGTGCTGGCAGTTTGTAGTTGGAGTAAATACGGTACATAGTATTGTTTCCTTCCTGTTTTGAGCTGTCGTGCAGAAATGAAAGATGAAAGCCCAGAAATAGAGGCAGAATTATAGTAACATTTAAACTTACTGACAACTTTCATGTTAAAACCACCGGTTGCTGTTCCACTTCTGTTGGAAATCTCAAATTTGTATGATCCACCATCTTCCATCTCAGCATCTGTAGAAGAGATCACAAATAACATTAAGATGAAGAAAAAAAAAACCATTGAAAATATTCCTTCAAACCTCTCTATCTCTGAAAGGTTAGAAATTCTTAAGAATGTTACTGGTTATTTCAACAAAACGTTGGTGAACTTTCAAAAAGTCGATGATTAAGATGGATTATCATAACGTTCCAAACAATGAATGATTGTTTTGAGTGGCCCCTAAATCCACCAACTAAAAATGGTCTCATAAGACACATGGTCTGTCATTAGAGGACACCATTATACAGATGAAAACTTATTTTTTGTAAAGATGGACTTGCTAGTCATGAATGATAGATGGATTCTAGAAAAAGTGGTCTTTTAAGTAAGGTTTTAAAATATTCACTATAATTTCATGCCATCTCAATGAAATATACAGAGTCTATGTCGGAAATAAATATTGGAGACAGGCAATGACAAATGCAACAAAAATAACAATAACTAAGTATCCCTTACCTTTGATGACAAGTGTAGCAAAATCATCAAACACAGATAACTTGATCCGGTCATTTTCAGGAAGTTCATGGTTATCCTTTTTGACCTTAACTTCAAAGGGCCCAGTGCCACTGATGGGAATTTTCAGCTTGAATTGCTCCCCCTTGCTCAATGTCTGATCACGCATCTCCTTCTCAAGTTTTGGTGGTGCTAAATGAAAAAAAACCCCACATAGATTATAAGTGCTTAATTGTCTGATTGTGATTTGTCATTTCTTCAAGCATTCTGAATGTACGTAATATGAGTCAGATATCAAACACATTCCACTACAGTCAAACTTACTGTAGATATACCTGGATGTAAATTGAGTCCAACTGCAAACAACTCAACTGATTACTCCTCGCAATTTCCATAGTCCTAGATTTGCCAACACTTAATGTGCTGGCAGATCAGTGTCCATGCAGTTTGCATTTGGATTTCACTTGTATATGGTAGATTAATGCAATGCATACATTAATATTTTTTTAATCTTCTAATTGTGGTACAGAAAACTTTATTTTTTTGTTTAAATGTTATGTACCTAAACAAATAACATTACTTTTAATTATTTGTACACATACCAGTATATAATTATTAATAAAATATTGCATGGAAAATGGCAGACAGCATAGTATGTTGACATAGTATTACATTCCAAAAAAACTAAAAAGGCATCTATGTAGTTCATATAACAATCCAAGTACTCAGAATGCTTGAAAATTATAATATAGTTTAAGCAAAATAATTTTGTATGACCTTAATAGGGTCATTTTGTTTTCCCCATAATTCTCAGTCATTTTAAATGGACAAATATGGAGACAGATATTCCTGGTTGACAAAATGTCCCTTTGACATGTCCTGCATTTAGAGTCAAAATTGCTATAGCAGTCAACTCTAGGAATTTTCTGAAACTGATATATATATTCCGTAAGAGGGAAGCTTTTAAGTGCCAACAGTCACTATGCAATCAGCAATTGTGTATGTGGAGAAAGTGGAGAACGAAATCCTGGAAACTGATAACCTATGTAAAGACAATTCTTCAAAAGGTAGGATGTATGTTTATATGTCCTATGTGATTAACTCAAGCAAGATTGATATCTGTTGTAGAAAATCCTCCAGAGACAAGGTTTACAATCTAAAAATAGGCATCAATTTGAAATTGGAAGGATATTTAAAACATTTCCCTTACAAAGTGTACTGAACTTCAGTGTGTCAAACCATAAATTACTGGTAAAACTAGTCAATGGAATAATATTCCTTATGAAGAAAGAAAATGTATCAAGTGTTGTTAAAATAAAGTTAAGAGTGATGAATAACCTCTTTGAGTGAATTCTTCAAGAATGTTATCTGGTAGTCTGAATTTGATTAAGCAATAATTTTATGGTCTGAATTGATCAAGCAAAAGTATTAAGTCTGAATCTGATTAAGCAATATTATTATAATCTGAATTTGATTAAGCAATATTATTATAGTTTGAATTTGATTCAGGAAAGATTAATTTTCACAGGGGGAAAACAAAAATCCAGCAGTATACGTTTTTATATCTGTAACACCAAATGAATGAAACATACATTAACCATTAGGAGTCAAGTTTGAAATTAAACCTGAATCATCTTAAACATTTCTTAAATTATACTCACTTTCATTAAATTCTTGGATATCACTTGGATCCCCACTCTCTCTTCAGTGATATTACATACTTTTAATTACTGTTTGATTCTAATATTTATCTTTTTTAAGGGGCATGCATATTATTTTTGACATGATCTTAATTTATAACTGGTCCTAATCATTTGTGTGATTAAAACATTTGTATAAAAATAATTCTTACATTCCACCTCCAGGTTACACTTGCAGCTTTCAGTGCCAAGTGGGTTGCGAATTTCACATTTAATCTCACCAGCATCACTTTCGTAAATATCTGACAGGGTCAGTGTAACAAAGTCATCACGTGGAGTAATTCTAGACCTTGTAGCATTCGCAATAGGAATTCCATTCTTGTACCTAGAAACAAACATTGAGGTAAAGCTAAATTAAATGAATAAATATAGCATTTTTACGTTTACTTAACCATATCTATGAAAAAAAAAATTGTTCTTTCATGTAGAATTAATGGAATAAATGCTGCTTAAATAATTATGCTTGTAAGCATTTGTCCGTCAAATCAAATAGTCTTGTGACCATGGCTGATGCAGGTGCCTGAACTGTACAAGAAGGTAATTAAAAGGACCAAATTAACCTTGCCTAATCTCTTTAGCACTTTCTGATTGGGTACAAGGTTTCAGAAAATCACCAAAACTATTTCTAATGTTCCATTTTCAAATATTAACGGGCATTTCTCCGAACTTTAATGCTTTTCAAGTATTACAAAGAGGGCAAATCTATGTATGTCCCTTAACTATTCCGTTACAAGCAAAATCTGATCTATATGAGCATTTTTAATTTTTGCAAAATCTTTTGTGATTTAATCTTATAAGATGTGTATAAACAGCTACCATGATAAAAATGTTCCCATATACAAATTAGAAGATGCCATTCTTTTATCGGCTTTAATTATTTTTAGCAAATCTATGAGTATACTTAAACAGGTCTTATTCACTTAAGAAACAAATCGGATTATCAGCAGTCAAACGTGTTTGATACTACAAGTGTCAATCTGATTTCCTTTCAACTCTAAAACCAAATTAAAAAACTGAAGTAAGAAAAGTTGAATAAGCATAATATTTATGCAAATCAAGCAAGACATTTAAAAAATTTGTATTCCTGGTTATAGCACCATCGACACAATGAGAATATTGTATTTAAAAAAGTAGGTTCAAGAAATGCTGAATTCAGAAAACTAAAATTTAACAAAGCAAAAATGTATTAATTTACAAACATTTAAAAGTAACCAAGGCATGTTACTTACCAAATAACTTCTGGTAAAGGTTTGCCATGAACCTGAATAGTGAAAGTGGCCTCACCTCCAAGTGAAGCACTGGTGTTGTGCAGCTTTTTGATAAATTCTGGGGCAGAGCCAACTAGAAATAAGATGGGATTGTTTAGCAAAATTGAAGTGTTTTAAAACAACATCAAGATTACAAAACAAACAGCCTGAACAAAAACTGTATATGAATAAATATTGCTGTCCATACCTACTTTAGAACATATATATATATATATATATATATATATATATATATATATATATATATATATATTTCTTCAGAAGATTCCATGATGCATGTTAACAAGTTTTTAATACAACTGAGTAAATTATAAAGGATTATGTATCTGATGTTAGACAGATTTATTTATGCTGTCATTGGCTAGAAAGAATAAGCACCATTTATACTTGCTTATAAGTCAGATCCACCTGCAAACAATAAAAACCCTGTTATGCTATTGCTATTGGATCCAAGTTGTATGTGAGTATGTACAGTATATTTTGATTGCTTATGAACCAAAATTTCAGAGACATGGATTTTTCTAGAATCACTGGAAATGAGGTCTAGACCCATTTTGTTTACATGAGAAACAAAATTTTCAATAGTAAATAGCATGTTACTTATTCAGCCCCTGTAAAAACCAAAATAAAAATCAACTGAAGCAATTTTTTCATTCTTCTCACCAATTTTCTCTTTGACTTTGATCGGCTTGACAGTTTCAGCCCAATCTCCAGATCCTGCAGCATTTATAGCAGCAACACGGAATTCATACTCAGAATTCTCAGGAAGACTAGAAACGAGGAACCTTGTATCTATGACAGGATAGTCTGTAGCCTTTATCCATGAATCGCTGCCCTTTTCTCTCTTCTCCACAACATAGCCTGGAAAATATAAAAAAATCATAATGACTCTGCAGCAAAAAACAAAGTAACAAAGAGAACAGAATGCTAGAAGATCGTCATTCTGTGACAAAATTACCCACAATTCATCTTGTTTGCAATGATGTCACCACAGCCATGTTGACCTATCAATAAACAAAGCCTGTGATACTGACCTGACTTTTTTGTGCCACCGTTCCCTGCTAATACAATTAAACCCTAAATGAGTAAATTTTAACAGTGAAATAAAAACAGAATGTAGAATAAATACTAACAAAAAATTAAATGTATTTTGAACACAATGACAAGCACAAATGCAAACTACAGAAGAATGATGAATTTCACAAATGGATTTGAAATTTAACATTTTCAAGCTGTTGCTAAATTCTACAGACAAAAGCCATTTCTCATGATAAACTAGGATCAGATTCTTTACAATGACAGACAATATTTCACATTTTCCAGTTGTTGTATTTGTTCATATTAAGACAAACAAAGCAACCATCATTGCTGTGATGACTTCATCACCAGTTTCTGTATCTAGACAGTTTTCATTTCAATGAAATGCCAAAAAAAAAACAACAAAAGGAACATTTGGTGCCAAATACATGTACCATATTTTCGCGCATTTAAGACGCACCTAATTATAAGACGCACCCATATATAAGACACGGGTATTGACGATTTGTGTAAAAAATATTTTAAACAAGACGCCCACAAATATAAGACGCACGCGGCCTAGCCATCTTCTGAACTGAGCAATTTATCTCCAGTGGTTACCTTTCCTTTATCATAAATGAAAATTTGTCCAATGTTCCATCACCCGTTGGATGTAAACAAGGCTTCATTACCATTTTTAGTTAAGATCAAAGGCCAATAGCGGATGGGTTTAGTACCTGGTATCTAGATTCTAGAACAATAAACGCTGGATGTAAAGGCGGCTTCATTGATCCGCTAGGCTAAGTCTTCAGCGGGTGGGATTAGTACATAGAACAATAAACGCCCAATGTATGCGGTTAGCATATATAAACATGGGAACAGTCTCTTGTTATATATAAATGAGTGATCAATTTGCTTAGCATTTTAAAAATTTATAAAATTGTCACTATGTCGAAGTGAAAATCATATACGGCCGACTTTAAATTAGACATCATCAAGTTTGCCAAGGAGCGTGGATTTGAAATTTGAAGTAGCCTGCATTGGATTGGTACACATGGTAATTACTGAACACTTACCCAATTGTTTTTACAACTAGGAATGAAAATCGTGAAACGTGAATATCGACCGCAAAAATCGTCCTTCAGTATCACACACTGTACCGTTCGTTTGTGTTAAAAAATAGATAAGAAGCCCATTAATATAAGACGCACCCTGGATGTGGAGTACGTAAAATTTTGTATAAGATGTGTCTTATATACGCGAAAATATGGTACATCTATATTTTGCATTCACATGTTTTAAAAATATTTCTTGCAATTCCAGTGTTATTTATTTTCAATTCAATGCTATCTTTTGCAAATTTACTATTTTATTAAAGCCTACTAATTATAATAACAGAAGATGTGTAAAGAGTAACAATTCTCTTCTCCTAATACCTATAAACAAACAAACTCTACATTATATGTGCACATGGTTAACCCTGGAGATTACTGACTAATTTCAATGAGCAGGACCTTGGGTCCAGGTATGTTGGTTTATTTTATGTCTCTGTACAGTAACAATTATTTTCTTACAATGATGTCTAATCTCCATGTTTCTTTATTACTCAAAGTACATACATCCACAAAGCTTTGTCAAGGAACTTACTCAAGAACAGAAGTCATTCTGCATTACCCATTTTTGTTTCAGGCACTGAAATCTAGAGCTCTGACCTTTTGATCCCAAAATAAATTGACCTCTTTAATACCTTAGGTGCAAGACATCCAGGTAAATGGTCAAGAGCTAAGTTAAGATGCAAAACCAATTTCCTTGTCTCATTTATAGTGACCTTGACCTTTGCCAAAGGTTGGTGCTCTACAATTAATTTATCATGTAGAAAAAGACGCCTTGATGGACAGAACACCAAACTGACAGGATCACAGTATATAATGCTGTACTATAAAAGATGGCTGATAAAGATGATAGCACTGCTGATATAACATTCAAACTGGAATGCAAACAAAATAAAATCTGAATGCGTTTAAATACATCCATAACAGATGAAATGCAGGTTGGGTAAAATTATCTATTTCAGTGTCCGGACATGCATAGAGCCTTAATACAGCTATTAATAAATTCTCACAAATATGTTTGTAGTAAATAAATGCTTTATAGCAGCTCAGCCCAACAATGACTATATGGTGTCAACTAAAGATAAAGTCCAAGATTTTTCCATTAATTTCAAAATATTTCTGCCTTGTAGGCTTAAAATCAACAAACTCAACAAGAATGAGCTTCACTGCCAGTGGACACTAGCAGGGCACATACTCTGGTCAAGGTTATATGCCCAATAAAAAAAACTAAACAATTAACCCTGTGATCTAACCTATTGTTCCATGAATTCCAGGGATGTGCCATATATACTGGTGAACCTGGTTACAAGGTCATGCTTATTCACAGACACATGATGCCATGTCATCTACTCCATGAAATGGACCAATGTGACCATGATCTTTTGCCTGTTGCCTTCCACACCTGTGGCAATAATTTTACATATGGTAGTAGTCTTTACTTTTCAAGATGGCAGTTCATCCCTGACAGTAATAGATAATACTGCCAGATAGCAGTTCATCCCTGCCAGTAATAGAAACTACTGATAGACTACAGTTCATCCCTGACAGTAATAGATAATGCTGCCAGATAGCAGTTCATCATGACAGTAATAAATACTGCCAGATAGCAGTTCAACCCTGGCAGTAAAATAGATAACACTGCCAGAATACACTTCATCCCTAGAAGTAAAAGAAAATAATGCCAAATAGCAGTTCATCCCTGACAGTAATATATAATACTGCCAGATCGCAGTTCATCCCTGACAGTGATAATACCGCCCGATAGCAGTTCATTTCTGACAGTAATAGATCAGTAATAGATAATATTGCCAGATAGCAGTTCATCAATGACAGTAATAAATACTGCCAGATAGCAGTTCATCCATGACAGTAATAGATAATACTGCCAGATAGCAGTTCATCTTTGACAATAATGTATAATACTGCCAGATCGCAGTTCATCCCTGACAGTGATAGATAATACCACCAGATAGCAGTTCATCCCTGACAGTAATAGATAATATTACCAGATATCAGTTCATCCCTGACAGTAATATATCTTATATAGTATTGTCAGATAGCAATTCATCTCTGACAGTAATAGATAATATTGTCAGATAGCAGTTCATCTCTGACAGTAATAGATAATATTGTCAGATAGCAGTTCATCTCTGACAGTAATAGATAATATTGTCAGGTAGCAGTTCATCTCTGACAGTAATAGATAATATTGTCAGATAGCAGTTCATCTCTGACAGTAATAGATAATATTGTCAGATAGCAGTTCATCTCTGACAGTAATAGATAATATTGTCAGATAGCAGTTCATCTCTGACAGTAATAGATAATATTGTCAGATAGCAGTTCATCTCTGACAGTAATAGATAATATTGTCAGATAGCAGTTCATCTCTGACAGTAATAGATAATATTGTCAGATAGCAGTTCATCTCTGACAGTAATAGATAATATTGTCAGATAGCAGTTCATCTCTGACAGTAATAGATAATATTGTCAGATAGCAATTCATCTCTGACAGTAATAGATAATACTGTCAGATAGCAAATTCATCTCTGACAGTAATAGATAATACTGTCAGATAGCAATTCATCTCTGACAGTAATAGATAATACTGTCAGATAGCAATTCATCTCTGACAGTAATAGATAATACTGTCAGATAGCAATTCATCTCTGACAGTAATAGATAATATTGTCAGATAGCAATTCATCTCTGACAGTAATAGATAATATTGTCAGATAGCAATTCATCTCTGACAGTAATAGATAATATTGTCAGATAGCAATTCATCTCTGACAGTAATAGATAATATTGTCAGATAGCAATTCATCTCTGACAGTAATAGATAATATTGTCAGATAGCAATTCATCTCTGACAGTAATAGATAATATTGTCAGATAGCAATTCATCCCTGACAGTAATAGATAATATTGTCAGATAGCAATTCATCCCTGACAGTAATAGATAATATTGTCAGATAGCAATTCATCCCTGACAGTAATAGATAATATTGTCAGATAGCAATTCATCCCTGACAGTAATAGATAATATTGTCAGGCAAAAAAACCTTTAACTATTGACAATTACCTATGATTTAATCAACTGCTCTCTGTGATCCTCGAATCTCTGGGGATATACCTTCCCGCTGATGCATATCTGGGCAATATATGTTATTGATCCACTGATTTAAAAAAAAGATATTGTCCTACAAAAAAACCTTTAAGCAAAAGCTGATGATTGATTGACATGTGAATGATCATTGTGATCACTATTTCTTGTCTTTGGAATAATTTCTTAGAGGCAAAACAAACTGTCATCATAAAGCAATACTAAAATACAAAGACCTATCACTTATGTGTACACATGACCATTCCATGATACTCGGATCATAAGAGGATTCCATGATACAACAATCACATCAAAAGGGGCTCAACGATACTAATCATATAAGGGGATTCCTTCATACTCTGATCATATCATGTGGGGATTTCATGATACTCTAATTATATCATTTGCTGCAAGATTACTTTTTATATATCACTTGACAGTTTTTCAATCTGATAATGCTTGTTTCATTAGTGTCCAAAATTAGCTCTGACTTTATTTAGAAAGCTTTTTAGGTCATACTTCAACCATGGTCATGGTGATAGTAATCTACATTACAGTTTAAAAATGTATTTTAACTCAGGAGGCATAGAATAACTGTTTTATGACTGCTACAAAAATGTGTGTAAGATTGGCAAATGTAACAACATTGATTGCTATTTTAAGAGAATGAATACAATTACTTAACATATTTTTTTAAAAACTCTAGTCTTACCAGTGATTTTGCTTCCACCATCATTCCTAGGTTTGTCCCAGGTGAGTTCCACAAAGTTTCTGCCAACATTTGCTGCTTCAGGAACACTGGGGCTACCAGGTTTCGCTGTAAAAAAAATTACTTGACTTTTAACATACTATTAACTTTTAACATACAGTCCTGCCCATTTATCTCGACATTCTCGGGACCAAGGAAATATTGCCGAGATAAGCGGATGTCGAGATAAGTGTTTTTTTTTTTTTTTTGTTTTTTTTTGGGGGGGTGGGTGTCTGCCCCCAAAAAATGCAAGTTAAATTCTTCAGTAAGGGGTAACCGGTCATCAGTGAGTAGTATTTACACTTTGAAAAAAACAATGTAAATTTTTTAGTATGTGAGGACAAAACTAGAGTGAAATACACTTGTATATTGACAAATAACATTTTGGTTACCTTTGTGTAATAAAGTCCACAATAAAATATTGCATCGGTCAAATCCTGATATGAAAAACATGAGAGATTCAATGTCAGCATTAGCACATGTGTGTCTAGTTGTTAGCTGCATACTTCAAGTACATGTACTTAAATCAGCCTTGATTTCGGTCAGTCTGTTCCCATGTTATTGAGGCTACCAAGGGGATGGGGCTTTTCATGGGGAAATGAAAACCTGTCAACACGTTTGTTTAAACAGTACATGTATTTATTTATATATAAGTCATCGTGAAAAGTACATCAAAGAAAACAAGAGATACGTGGCTGATATGAATAATGAAGGTATAATATTGTATTAATTAACCACAAAAAAAGTATTAAAAAAAATTATTCTTACAATACAATATTATAACAAGTGGTATACATTTAAAATACGTCTCAGAGATAGCAGTTCAAGCTGTCATGTGTCTGCTGAGTTTGCTTCTCCACAAATCCTTTTGTATCCAATATTATGGCGATCTTTAAAGTGACTGAACCAACCACTTGTTGCAGCGAAGTTCTCCACACAAAGTTTTTTGCAAATTCTTTCGCTTTTTCGATGAAAATTTTTCGCAGACATCTTTGCGAGATGCTCCACCCTCAACTTCAATAACAGCCAGATATTTAGTTTCAAGAGAATGTAAATTTAATTTGTGTTTTACACTGGTATTGGTAGCCATCATAAATATAAACTTAAAAAGAAGCCTTTCACAGCACAATACTCTTTTTTTAATCACTGATCACTTTGGAAAATGCAATAATCTATCAGAGATCATTACTTTTAAGTTAGTTGCCATGAGAGGCCAACTTAATAACTTCTAGCCCACCACGACATTAAAGCCTGGCAGCAAAATCAACTAATTGTTGAATAAGTACATGTTGTAACTGGCCTCTTGCAAATATAAATGGTTAGGCTGGAAAATTAAAATTGGTGGCAAGATCAACTAATTGTTAAACAAAGTATGGGACAGGAACTCGCAGCTGGTCGACATGAACGATTAGGCGGTAAAATTTAAACCTGGCGGCAAGATCAAACTGTTGTTGAAACAAAGTATGGGTCGGAACTCGCAGCTGGTCGACATGTAGTCTGGCGGCAAGATCAACTAATTGTTAAACAAAGTATTGGTCTTAACTGGCAGCTTGTCGACATAAACGTTTTGAAAACAAAGGATTTGTTCAAGCTGGGACCAAGGGCTTCTGTTGACATAAACGTTTTTTTTTTTTATCTCGACGTTGACATAGGCATGACAATTTGATAGTAATAGTAGACCATGGGACCAGGACTTTGCTTTTTTGTCGACATAGGCGGCTTGTTGAGATAAGCGATGTCGATATAAACGGGTAGGACTGTACTATCAACCCTGTGCTTAACATAACTATGAGAAGAATGATAATGCTATTTCAAAACTACAGGAGTCTGATTCTCCAGAAAAACAGAAACAGAAATATCTTTTGAATGCAGAACAGATACTGTATATTAATATTGGTGTTGGTGTTGATGGTGTTAAAGGGAGGTTTCTCCAGCCAGTTTCTCTCATTAAAGTTTGTTTCAATAATGATTTAATAATGAGGGCTGTAGGTCTGTTGTCTTTTTCCTGGAAGAAATTCTGCACTGAGGCAGTGTGGTAGTGTGCAAAAGCTATGGCAAGGTTAAAACATCTGGAAAAGATGTGTGTGCATTTTACAAACTGGTTATCATTCTGCAAAACATTTACCAGTGTAACATTAGAAGTTTTGATTAGCACCGTGTAAACAATGGAATAGTTAACTTACTATATTTAGGCTTGGTCTTGATAACATCTGTTGGTTTGCTAGGCTCCCCAAGTCCAGCCTCATTCTGAGCTCGCACACGGAATTCATAATCTGTGTCCTTCTTCAAGCCAGTTACTGGAAGAAAGATCAGTTATATTACATTTTAAGGTAATACATCAGCCTCCCTCCATCAATGTAAGAAAAATAATTTATGTTACAAATATAAATGGCATCAGACTACCCCATCAATGTAAGAAAAATAATTTATATAATATTATGAGACAAGAGACTCTCCCATCGATGTAAGAAAAATCATTTATATTACAATTGGCATCAGACTATCACATCATTTATATTACATATAAATCACATCAGATTTCTCATCAATGAAAGAAAAATCATTAAAATCTTTATATTACAATATAAATGACATCCGACTACCACATCAATGAAAGAAAAATAATTTATATTACAATATAAATGGCATCACTCTTCCATCAATGCAAGAAAAATCATTTATATTACAATATAAATGACATCCAACTACCACATCAATGAAAGAAAAATAATTTATATTACAATATAAATGACATCCGACTACCACATCAATGAAAGAAAAATAATTTATATTACAATATAAATGACATCCAACTACCACATCAATGAAAGAAAAATAATTTATATTACAATATAAATGACATCCAATTACCACATCAATGAAAGAAAAATAATTTATATTACAATATAAATGACATCCAACTACCACATCAATGAAAGAAAAATAATTTATATTACAATATAAATGACATCCAACTACCACATCAATGAAAGAAAAATAATTTATATTACAATATAAATGACATCCAACTACCACATCAATGAAAGAAAAATAATTTATATTACAATATAAATGACATCCAACTACCACATCAATGAAAGAAAAATAATTTATATTACAATATAAATGACATCCAACTACCACATCAATGAAAGAAAAATAATTTATATTACAATATAAATGGCATCACTCTTCCATCAATGCAAGAAAAATCATTTATATTACAATATAAATGGCATCAGACTACCACATCAATGTAAGAAAAACAATTTATATTACAATATAAATCTCATCGAACTACCCCATCATTATAAATCAAATCACTTATATTACAATATAAGTGGCATCAAACTCTACCCCAACCCAGCCATTGTTGAGCCTTCCTATTGTTTAGCTAGAAAGCAAGAGACATTCACATAATCTTGGGTTTTAATTAACATAGAGATGAATGGACACACACATGGTCAGTAAAGTGACCTCTTTGTAAATATTTTTGGGGTCTTTTATGTGATCAGTATTGGTTTAATAAACTTAAAACTATGCTTTCATGAAAAGTAAAAACATCATCCATTAAAAATATCCAGACATCCTAAAACAAAATATATAAGGCATATTTGATTATAGTAGTTTCTGTCTGTTGACAGAAGCTGACATAATTCATATGATATGTTCCGACTGTTGACAGAAGCTGACATAATTCATATGATATATTGTCTGTTGTCAGAAGCTGGCATAAATCATGATATATTCTGTCTGTTGACAGAAGCTGACATAATTCATATGATATGTTCCGACTGTTGACAGAAGCTGACATAATCCATATGATATGTTCTGTCTGTTGACAGAAGCTGACATAATTCGTATGATATATTGTCTGTTGTCAGAAGCAGACATAATTCATATGATATATTCAAAGCAATTTATTGTTTTTACACCAAATATATTAACGTAAGTCTGGAGGCGTAAGGGCAAGCAAAACACGACAGCAGAGGATAAGCCCATGATACATCTTGGGCAAACCTCAGATTCCCATAACTAGATCATTAGGTAGTGAAAATGCTTCTGACAAGCACTCCATCTAGGTTTAACATGGCATAAACTCCTTTGCACTTTTTACAAAGATGATTACAAAATAAACAATATTATAACTGACATACTGACTGACACAGCCCTTTCTGTAAAAAAACCCAGAAGTTTTTGTTTTTTGAAAATTGTACTGTTTTATCAGATACATAGTTCTGAAAACTTCATTCAATTTAAAAATAGTTACCTAAAATTGATTTTATACATATTGTATATCCAAACTGTCCGGGTGTCTAACCATTAGGGCAGAAAATATTCTTCTGTTGAGACAAGTGTACCACAAGTGTCAGATCACATACTGCTATGGATAAGACTGTTTATCGACCAATTGGAATGTATAATAAAAAATTACTGACTGATAGGCAGTTACCGACATGCAAAGTTAGGTGATTTATAAATAGGTCCATTCCTACCCTTGAATGATGTGTCATTGACAGGGAAATTATTGGCCTCCTTCCAACGGCCACTGGATGGCTCCTTATATTCAACAACGTAACCTTTAATCTTGCGACCTCCATCATTCTTGGGTTTTGTCCAGTTGAGTGTTACTGAATCTTCATCAATATCTGCTGCTGTTACATTACCAGGAGCATCTGGGGCAGCTAAAAAAAGAAAACAAATATTGGAAAACATTTTTTGGCAAAACCTGCTAACCATATTACCATTTTCTATCTTTAAGTTCATAAACTACTAATAATTAAAAGAGACTGTATAAGCTAGCTACCCAATACATTGATACATATGTGAAGAACTAGAAATATGTTCATCAAACACAGATGCCCCACCAAAGTGTTCTTAAAACTGACCCAAATGCAAAACCTAATCAAAGGTGTGATGGACAGATGGATTATAATGTGTATACCCTTAACACTGCCATTGTGGTTACACAAAAATATCACCTGTTGTAAAGAATTTTGAAAGTAAACAAAATTGCATGATTTAATTATCTAACATCAACTCCAGAGTGATTGATATGTGTTACTAAAATGCAGAAACAGATTATCCTGAGTACATGTCACATCATTATTCCTAACACAATTTTGCACATTTACTTGTAAACAATTAATTGATTTGCAAATAGGTCATGTATCAAGAGCAATAGTACACTGCTCAAATGTCTGCTTGAACAAATCAGAAATTGTTTTATTCTTTATGTATCTGCTTTCAAATAATTCAAATTAATTTTTTTCTTCCAGTTACATGTGTGATCAATATATGATATGACTTACTAAAAGGATGCTGAGCAGTGGTAGCTTGCAAAGTCTCAAGGGGTTCACTGACTCCATACTGATTTTCAGCTGAGACACGGAATTTGTAATCATGGCCTGTCTCAAGGCCGTAAACCTCCTGGCTGGTACTACGTGCAAACCGACTGACACCCTCCCACTTTCCTGTGCGCTGATCTTGCTTCTCAATAATGTAGTTTGTGATTGGTGAACCTCCATCCTCCTAAAATGGCCAAAATTTTACACCTGTATAAATGATGTGTTCTATTCTTTCTGTTGTGCTAAGATGACTACTTCATCGCAATACAATTTTCTTTCAAAAGTTTCATTTGACTGCTTTTTTAGCCATGATAAGTAATTTTAGTTTTGACCCATCTCAATCTCTGAGTTTACCAGACTGAGAGTGACATGCAGATGAAGTAGTCCAAGTTATTTTATATCCCAATCAAATGACAACAGCTTCCTCAAATTCCCAAAATAATAATATGATGTATATACAAATTTAAAGCAGAAAAGCTCTTGATGATTACCTTTGGAGCATTCCACTTGAGTACACAGCTATCTGGGGTTACATCTAAGACTTCAAGGGGTCCTTCAGGTTTGGAGGGAGTATCTAAAGAAAGTATTAGAATAAAACTTAATAATGACATTTTGGTGTTTGTTTGCTGGTAAGATGTGCCAATTGTCCTAGGTAGTTTTTAGTTTAGAATGAGTTATGGGCTTTTCTGAGATATGCACAGAAGATATTTATAAACTCAAAAGGAACTTGATAAAGAGATATAATACATGTAAAACCTGTATAAAGTTATAAATATGTAAACATATACAATATAAGTTTTTCATATGAATCTAGTATAAAGTTATGATATACCTAGCTGTCTTTAAAAGATTGATAAAGTCCTTTTTAAATTTTTTAAATGACTCAATAGTGTCTGTCAAATCTGAGTGTCTTTGCCAAGTCAGCTTGAAAAAATATAATATCTAAAAGTGTTAATGAAAATTGTGACAAAGGGCACAGTTAATGATAGCAAGAAAAGGTCATCTCTGTCATAAAAATGTATAATGACGGAAAAAAATTGCAAGTAAAATACTATTTCAATTAATACAACCCAGAATCACTTCCGAAATACATACAAAAAAAATGCTCTATTACAAATTTCTTGATTAAATCAACACCCACACTGGACCCCAAGAAAGCACTTAAATATATAGAAAATAATTATTTTAAATGAATAACTTGTCTTAACAAAAATATTTGTAGGTACAACAAATTGTTCATTATTACAATGTTTGTTTATGGAAAACTTTTTACAAAGCTTGTTTAAGGAAACCTTTTTACAAAGTGTGTTCATGGAAACCTTATTACAATGTTTGTTTATGGAAACTTATTACAAATTTTTTTTATGGAAATCTTATTAAAAATTTTATGGAAACTTAATATAAAGTTGGTTTATGGAAACCTTGTTACAAAGTTTATGGAAACTTATTACAATGTATGTTAATGGAAAACTTATTACAAAGTTTATGGAAACTTATTACAAAGTTTGTTTATGGAAACTTATTACAAAGTTTGCTTATGGAACCCTTATTACTAAGTTTGTTTATGAAAACCTAATTACAAAGCTTGTTTAAGGGAACCTTTTAACAAAGTTTGTTCATGGAAACCTTATTACAAAGTTTGTTTATGGTAACCTCGTTACAAAATTTGCTTATGGAAACCTTATTACAAAGTTTGTTTATGGAAACCTTATTAAAACAATTTGTTTATGGAAACCTTTTTACAAAGTTTTTTAAAAGACAACCATGAACATTATTCAAGTTGTACTACCTCATTACAAAACTTGCTCATGAGAGCTGTGAACATGACTTGTATTGTGCACCCTTATTACAAAGCTTGTTTATGGAAACCATCAACATGATTCATGGTGTGTTCACTCCTTACAAAGCTTGCTTGTAAGATCCATGAACAATACATGTTGTGTTCCCTCATTACAAAGCTTGTTTATGGAAGCTGTGAATATGACTTCATGCTGCACTCCCTCATTACAATGCATTACAATGCTTGTTTAAGGAAGCTATCAATGAGGTTCATGTGTTCTCTCTCCTCCTGGGATCATATCAAGTGGCTCCTGGTAAAACTTAAGTTATTTTCTACTAATAGATACTGATAGAAGATTGTGTCAACACAGTCAATATAACATAAAAGTATGGCATTTATTGTTGTTGTTGTTGTTGTTGTTGTAGGGTTTAATGCCATTTTTCAGCACACGATAGGCTATACATGGCGGCCAGTATTATTGGTGAAGGAAGAACCCAGGAAAACCCATGGAAAGAACCACCAACCTACGAGAAGCTACTGGCAAGCTTTCTCACATAACTACATTAGCCGAATCTTAGACTTGAACCTACGCAGACAGAGGTGAGATGGCAGTGATCCGTAACGGAGATGCCTTTAGACCACTCGGCCACTCAATATTATTGTAATAAAACGCTCAGGGCCCCTATGGCATATAATAATGTGAAAACAGTTTAGTGACTGGTTTAGATTATCCAAGAACTAAAATTATATGCAACGAAAACATAATAATAAATCAAAATATTTACATATTTATCAAGATTTGTCACCATGTCTGAAATCAATAATGAAGGCTCACTGTATCTTCAGCATGGCAAGCTTTTCATTCTTACCTACAACATTTACATTAACGCTGGCTGTGTCAAAACCCTTCTCATTGGTGAGAGTGACAATATATTTGCCACCATCTGATTTGTCGGCTGAGCTGTTCAATAGTCTGATCTCATTTGGAGTGGACTCAAACTTTACCGTTTTCCCTTCAAGAACAGGGTATCCTTCCTGAATTGCATAATAATAAAAATGAATTACCATTACAATGAAGTCTTTTTATTTCAAAATATAAAATAAGAAAAAGTGAACTGGGTGTTGTACAAAAAGCGAAAACAATACCCTCAGGTCATGGAGTTTATTTAGCATCAACAATATGAGACAGAAGAAAAAAACTGAAGAGAAAAAACATACAACGAAACAGAACAAATACTTAATGTACGATACTAAAACAGAACAGAATAAATAATTAAATACTACAAATGAGACAAATACAAATTGTAGTCATCATCATAAGCATAGACAAAATGAATGAGATGTCGGTCATCAAGAGAAGACACAATGAATGAGATGTCGGTCATCAAGAGAAGACACAATGAATGAGATGTTGGTAATCAAGATAAGACACAATGAATGAGATGTCAGTCATCAAGAGAAGACAAAATGAATGAGATGTCAGTCATCAAGAGAAGACAAAATGAATGAGATGTCAGTTATCAAGAGAAGACACAATGAATGAGATGTCGGTCATCAAGAGAAGACAAAATGAATGAGATGTCAGTCATCAAGAGAAGACACAATGAATGAGATGTCAGTCATCAAGAGAAGACAAAATGAATGAGATGTCAGTCATCAAGAGAAGACAAAATGAATGAGATGTCAGTCATCAAGAGAAGACAAAATGAATGAGATGTCAGTCATCAAGAGAAGACACAATGAGTGCCTGGGGCTTTTATTAGGTGCTGAACAAAAATGTGGGAGTGTTCAGCACATCCATTTTTAAAAAAAATGTTTGATTGTGCTAAATTCAATGAACCTAATTCAATGCCATATCATACTCTTTATATGGTATAAATACAGCATGCCATGTCAAGTTAAATGACAATATTTAATACTGACTTTTACATAACAAGCAAAGATGTTAAACAGAAAATTAATCAGAGGCCTATATGTCCAATAATGATTACAGTTCTACATCAAAAGAAAGATCTTTATGTCGTAATACTACATTAAATGTATTAGACGGTTTATGTCTTGCTACTACTGTAACCTCTGACCTTAAACCAGAGTGATGGCAATATACATTCACACCACTGTTAGAATATCTTTAGAGGAATTATCACAACCAAAGATTATATTTGTACTTGTGAAACATTTATGCCTCCACAACAGAAAAAGATCTCTTAAGGTTAGGAAACTTAAAATAAATGGATAATTGTTCTAACAGCATGAAAATCATATCAAGTCATTTACACGTTAATAACAAATATGCCTCCTGACTATCATTTCTCTGAATTAAGTGGTGTTTGTGAAATCTTGCTATAAACTGTTTGGGACGTATGGCTGTATCATGTATGGATGTATGGACAGATGGGAACAAATACATACACCTCTGGTACAGGCACTGGAGCATAAAAAAAATTTGCTGACTAGGCAAGCAACAGTCATGAAAGCCTGGACAGCAGACTGTAGGAAAAAATCCAAAATGTTACCTGTCTATTTTTGTAATATGATAATCTACATATCTATTCCATGACAGCCAATTATATCTTGACTTACTTTCTTCCATGCTACAGTTGGTACAGGATTGCCAGTGTAAGGTATTACTATCTTGAATGGTTCTCCTTTCTTTACTGTGATATCTCGGCCACCTACAAAGTCTGCTCCAATTTTTGGGGCAACTGAAAGAAGAAGTTGGTTGATTTTAACAGCATTCTGAGCATTTGATTTGCCATAAAATGAAAAAAGAAAACGTCAGCTGTCTTTAACAAGGATAAAATTGAGGTGGTTGACTGGGTGGGTACTGAACCTGCAACCTTTGGCTAACAAATCTGATGTTATACAAACTATACTAGTCTTCCCATAAATGGATGTCTTTGGAGTGATACAGTTTGTGTCTGGAATGACAGTTTGTTGTAAAATCATCTTTTTTCAAAACTAAAATTATTTATGAGGAATTCTTGAAAGGTGAACAGTATGTCACAATGACCTTGAGCTTAGTGTTGTACTGTAATCTTCTTTACCTAACATTTAATTCTAGTCATCCAATATATTTTGCACAATTTATTTGCAACACAAAGTATTTATTCAGTTTAAATTTCTAAAATTTAATCAACTGCATTGTACATATTCTTGTTAATTTTCGCTGTATTTGAGACTTATTTCTAGCCTTAAAACAGAACAGTCACTGTAAACTGGCAGACAAACAGACTTCAATTTACTACATATTTTGAAAATTAACGAGAAGGAAAGACAAGCTGCGAGTTCAAAACACAGACAATCCCCACAGCATCAGTTCCATATGTTCTGACAAAGGGGAGTTAACTGTTGTAAAACTTGTCATATCATTTTGTCTAAACCACAAGGCAAGATTAAAATACAATGTAGTACAATCTGAAAGCTACAAGAGCAGTGCCTTGCAAAATATATTTATGGTTTGTCAGAAATAATAATAAATAAATATATGAACAGAAATATGAACGAACAAACAGATGGAGTGTATGGATGCATGGGCAGAAATATGAATGAACAAATAGATGGGCTTTATGTCTGCATCATACTCTCCCCCCTCCCCCACCCCCACAAGGTATAAACATAACTATTGCTAATGAAAGTGGCAAAAAGGTAAAAAGTGTCATCTACACATATTACCATATTACTTGCCACAATACATCATGTATACAAAAGAAACACTTGTATGACTACCGTATTTTCCGCCCTATAAGTCGCTCCTGGGTATAAGTCGCGGGAGGGGGAAATCCAGATAATTTTGGAAAATTCAACAGATAAGTCGCTCCTGCGTATAAGTCGCTCCTGCGCACTAACCGTAATCACGTTTTTGATACCGCCGGCCATTGCATACGACTTGGTAATTTCCAACAACGTGTAAGTATATTCTTGTTTGAAATTTTAAAAATAGAAATATAAGCAAATAAGATTTATAAATAATGTTTATCAAGTAAATAATAGCGCCACTCGTCTTCTTTTTTTACGCCAGTCACGCACAAGCTTCTCGCTTACGTTGAATTTTCTTACTGCTGAACAATTTCCGTTTTCTTTCGCAAATGCTTAACTTAAATTCTGCATCATAACTTTTTCGCGTGGTAGTTGTAGGTGCCATGATTAAACTGTATTGACTTACGCTAATATAACAATTTTAAATCATACAACGTTATTGTGAAACCAGCTTTTTTTGATGCTCCATGGTATGAACGGTCTGTATTTATATACCGGTCAATTCCACAACCCGAGCGAACTTCAAAAGCACTTTATAAAACAATTGAAGTTGTTCGCCAGCCTTCCAGTTTTTTTTTTATTAATTACTTTGAAGTTCTCTCAATGAGGCCAGTCTCAGTATTCCGGTCAATTTCCACAACCCGAGCAAACTTCAAAGGCACTTTATAAAACAATTGAAGTTGTCCGCCAGCCTTCCAGTTTTTTTTATTAATTACTTTGAAGTTCTCTCAATGAAGCCAGTCTCGGTATTCCGGTCAATTTCCACAACCCGAGCGAACTTCAAAGGCACTATATAAAACAATTGAAGTTGTCCGCCAGTCTTCCAGTTTTTTTTTATTAATTACTTTGAAGTTCTCTCAATGAAGCCAGTCTCGGTATTCCCGTCAATTTCCACAACCCGAGCGAACTTCAAAGGCACTTTATAAAACAACTGAAGTTGTCCGCCAGTCTTTTAGTTTTTTTTTATTAATTACTTTGAAGTTCTCTCAATGAAGCCAGTCTCGGTATTCCGGTCAATTCCACACCCAGAGCGAACTTCAAAGGCATTTCATACGACAACTGAAATTGTTCGCCAGCCTTCCAGTTATTTTTATTAATTACTTTGAAGTTCTCTCCATGAAGCCAGTCTCGGGTTAATCCAGAGTTTTGATAAACTATTGAAGTAAATTATGAAGCGCTGCCGGTACATTTAAATACATATATTGTAGCGACATCTGACCAACACTTTGCTTGAAGCACGTGGTGAATAATAAAAGAAAAACAATGGCAATCGTAATTTCAATATTTTTTTTTATTAATAACAACAAATTTTAACACATATATATTATAACTAAATATTATTTGATTATTTAATTTGATATTCTTGTAGTCTAATACTTACGTGTATGTAAGTTTCGAGCAATTGGCTTGCCGGTATACCGTAGATATATTTCGCTATAACACAGCATCACTGCGCATCAATCATATCAGTCGTTAAAAAAATTATTTATCGTATAAGTCGCTCCTGCGTATAAGTCGCACACGTCATTTGAAAGAAAAAAAAACGAAAAAAAGTAGCGACTTATACCTCGGAAAATACGGTATACTGGTTTTGCAACTGGTAAAAATTCTGTCACAATGAGCAAAATCTATATGGATTAAAATTAGAATTCAAACACAAAATATACTGAAAAAATTATTTATATGCAGCACCCACTTCAACTAGTTACATGTGTAACTTTTGCTGAATGATTGTGAACTGGAATTTATTTTCTTGGAAATGGGTCATATACAGTTGCTATAAATAGCAAGTATAGAAAGTACAATTGATACTATTCTTATGTAGCAGTTAACTTTTTAAGAATGTTCTCAAATTCATGAGTGGAATTTTAAAAAAATGATTATACAATTACAGAAACAACTTCTTATTGCTTTTTTTTATTTTATTTTTTAATGTAGCAAAAAAGTATAATCCATATGCAGTCCTGCGGGGAAAAAATATGCTAAAAAAAAGCATCATAATTAAGCCAAAAGCATAATGGTAGGCATGTATGCTGCATGGGCAGAAATATGAATTGACAAACAGATGGGCTTTATGGCTGGGCAAAAATATGAATTGACAAACAGATGGGCTTTATGACTCGGCAAAAATATGAATTGACAAATAGATGGGCATTATGGCTCTGCCGAAATATGAATGAACAAACAGATAGGCTTTATGGCTAGTCAAATATATCAATGAACATTTAGACAAACATTCATAAGGCTATATAGCCTATGCTATTTACAAGCCTGGGACATAGAAAATGAATTTCAATATCCAAGCAAAGAGACAAGTATTTGCATATTCACCTGGTGGTGGCAATGCTTTAATGCTGTTGGAAGCAGTGCTGAAATCTCCAACACCAGCAGTGTTAACGGCTGCCACACGGAATTCATACTCCTTACCCGATTGCAGACCCTTTACTGTGAACTCATTGTCAAGGATATCAGTAAAGTTGGCCCTGGAAAACATAATATGTTAGGTACAGAGATTAGGCAGATAACAATTTAAGAAATAGTACATACACTTATGGAAGTCTTTACCACTGAAATTGAAGTTATTTTATTATTTGCCAATTTATCAAACAAAGAAGTAATTTAACATTTTCTCACTTTGTCCACTTGTCATCTCCCTTTTCTCTCTTTTCAATCACATATCCCTTAATTGGGTTTCCTCCATCATTCTTGGGTGGGGTCCAGGTCAATGTGATGGAGTCTTCAGTGGTCTCCTTGCATTTAGGTGTACCAGGAGCACCTGGCTTGTCTATAGTTTGAAATTAAAAAATAAATGTTGATGAAACCTTTATATTGTTCATATTAATGAGTTTATATGCTTTACTTATATATTATCAATAATATAATGTTTATATGGATCACCACAAACAAAACCTGTGATTATTATTATGGGTGTGTTCATCTCAATGCATTTCTTGCTTTTTTTTTTTAATCAATATCAATTTAAACATGCAGTTTTAAACTATCAAGAACATCTTTTACAAAAAATGTACAAAAGCTTTCATTTAGATACAGATAGGTTATAAAAATAATGTCATCACCCAATTTTAGAAAATGAAAAGGTAATAAATGATAAAACACTGTCTACACATATAATTTTACTGACAAAATGAGAAAAGATCGATAAAGGTTTGATATGCTGGATATTTCATCTCTTCTTATGGAGACTTTGGTAAAAAAAATAGAGATATAATGAGTATAGTTGTTATTTTTTTTTGGTGTTATACATTGGAAGGGGCATAAAGTTCTACATGCTAATAAGTATCAAGAAAGAAGATGAAATAAATAAAATACCATAGGGAAGTTTGGCCAGTATCGGAGTAACCGTCTCCAGTGGCTCACTGACTCCCTGATCATTTTCTGCAGACACACGGAACTCATATTTTTCACCAGGCTCAAGATTACGCACTTCACACTCTGGACTTGACAGGAAGCTACTGACTTTTGTCCAGCGATTTGTGCCCTCTTTACGTTTCTCTACAATGTAATTGTTGACCTTTATACCGCCATCATCTTTAGGTGGTTTCCAAGACAGCATGAGTGATTCACCTTTGATATTTGAGGCTTCCAATGGTCCCACAGGTGGCCCTGGTTTGTCTGAAAAACCATGAGCAAAACCTTCAGCATGATGAATTAAGACCAGCATCTAAGTATACAAAATATACTTTTTCACTGAATGAGACACTCTGTGATTAGCAGCACAATAACAGCTGATATGGTACATTCGAACAAATAAAAACATTAAAATCAGACCTGTCAAAAGACATATGAAGAATCCCAGTTTTAAAAAAAAAACACTTTCATATATGTCCAGGCCGTTTTAAGACAAGTCAAGACTTTTCTGTTGCCAGTATTGTTTTAAAAATCCAACTGAACTTATAAATGTTTCAAAATGCATCAGAAGGAGCAGGCTGATAAAGATATGTCACTAATGGTAATATTAGTTTTCGAACCAGATCCATCACTAATAATAATGCTAGTTTTCAACCAGATCTGTTACTAATGGTAATACTGGTTTTAAAACTAAACCTGACACTAATGTTAATACTGGTTTTCAAAAACATTTGTCACTGATGATAGCACTGGCTTTCAAACCTGATATGTCACCCAAAAAATGGCAATAATGATTTTTAAACCAGATCAGTCACTAATGGTAATACTGGTTTTCAAACTTGAACTGTCACTAATGTTAATACTGGTTTTCAAACTTGAACTGTCACTAATGTTAATACTGGTTTTCAAACTTAAACTGACACTAATGGTAATACTGGTTTTCAAACTTAAACTGACACTAACAGTAATACTGGTTTTCAAACTTAAACTGACACTAACAGTAATACTGGTTTTCAAACTTAAACTGACACTAATGGTAATACTGGTTTTCAGACCTGAACTGTCACTAATAATAATACCAGTTTTCAAACCTGAACTGTCACTAATGTTAATACTGGTTTTCAAACTTGAACTGACACTAATGGTAATACTGGTTTTCAGACCTGAACTGTCACTAATAATAATACCAGTTTTCAAACCTGAACTGTCACTAATAATAATACCAGTTTTCAAACCTGAACTGTCACTAATGGTAATACTGGTTTTCAGACCTGAACTGTCACTAATAATAATACCAGTTTTCAAACCTGAACTGTCACTAATGGTAATACTGGTTTTCAAACTTAAACTGACACTAACAGTAATACTGGTTTTCAAACCTGAACTGACACTAATGGTAATACTGGTTTTCAGACCTGAACTGTCACTAATAATAATACCAGTTTTCAAACCTGAACTGTCACTAATGTTAATACTGGTTTTCAAACTTGAACTGTCACTAATAATAATACCAGTTTTCAAACCTGAACTGTCACTAATGTTAATACTGGTTTTCAAACTTAAACTGACACTAACAGTAATACTGGTTTTCAAACTTAAACTGACACTAATGTTAATACTGGTTTTCAAACTTAAACTGACACTAACAGTAATACTGGTTTTCAAACCTGAACTGTCACTAATGTTAATACTGGTTTTCAAACTTAAACTGACACTAACAGTAATACTGGTTTTCAAACTTAAACTGACACTAACAGTAATACTGGTTTTCAAACTTAAACTGACACTAATGGTAATACTGGTTTTCAAACTTAAACTGTCACTAATGGTAATACTGGTTTTCAAACCTGAACTGACACTAATGGTAATACTGGTTTTCAGACCTGAACTGTCACTAATAATAATACCAGTTTTCAAACCTGAACTGTCACTAATGTTAATACTGGTTTTCAAACTTGAACTGTCACTAATAATAATACCAGTTTTCAAACCTGAACTGTCACTAATGTTAATACTGGTTTTCAAACCTGAACTGACACTAATGGTAATACTGGTTTTCAGACCTGAACTGTCACTAATAATAATACCAGTTTTCAAACCTGAACTGTCACTAATGTTAATACTGGTTTTCAAACTTGAACTGTCACTAATAATAATACCAGTTTTCAAACCTGAACTGTCACTAATGTTAATACTGGTTTTCAAACTTGAACTGTCACTACTAATAATACCAGTTTTCAAACCTGAACTGTCACTAATGTTAATACTGGTTTTCAAACTTAAACTGACACTAATGGTAATACTGGTTTTCAAACCTGAACTGTCACTAATGTTAATACTGGTTTTCAAACCTGAACTGTCACTAATGTTAATACTGGTTTTCAAACCTGAACTGACACTAATGGTAATACTGGTTTTCAAACCTGAACTGTCACTAATGTTAATACTGGTTTTCAAACCTGAACTGTCACTAATAATAATACCAGTTTTCAAACCTGAACTGTCACTAATGTTAATACTGGTTTTCAAACCTGAACTGTCACTAATGTTAATACTGGTTTTCAAACCTGAACTGTCACTAATGTTAATACTGGTTTTCAAAAACATTTGTCACTGATGATAGCACTGGCTTTCAAACCTGATATGTCACCCAAAAAATGGCAATAATGATTTTTAAACCAGATCAGTCACTAATGGTAATACTGGTTTTCAAACTTGAACTGTCACTAATGTTAATACTGGTTTTCAAACCTGAACTGTCACTAATGTTAATACTGGTTTTCAAACTTAAACTAACACTAACGGTAAAACTGTTTTTCAAACTTAAACTGACACTAACGGTAATACTGGTTTTCAAACCTGAACTGTCACTAATGTTAATACTGGTTTTCAAACCTGAACTGTCACTAATAATAATACCAGTTTTCAAACCTGAACTGTCAATAATGTAAATACTGGTTTTCAAACCTGAACTGTCACTAATGTTAATACTGGTTTTCAAACCTGAACTGTCACTAATGTTAATACTGGTTTTCAAACCTGAACTGTCACTAATAATAATACCAGTTTTCAAACCTGAACTGACACTAATAATAATACCAGTTTTTAAACCTGAACTGTCACTAATTATAATGCTAGTTTTCAAACCTGAACTGACACTAATTATAATGCTAGTTTGCAAACCAAATGTTTAGAATACTTATATAAATTGGATTGAAATACTACAGTATATGGTTTTGATGATTATTTCAGAGAAAACAGTGAAGTAGCACTCAAATAAATCAATAAATCAAAACCATTGATTAATAAATAAATCAGAGGTAAAACTGTAAAAGAAAACTGCTTACCAAGGACATTGACATTCACAGAGCCCTCTCCAACACCAGATGGATTTTTTAGAGTCAATTTATAGATGCCTGAATCCCCACGCTCAGCCTTCATACATACAAGAACTGCCTTGTCTTGTGGAAGCTGAAAACAATATAATGAAATATAGAATCTTCCATCACTAGAATGGACTTAAAACTGTAATCTTTAATCTCTGAGAATTAGCTTTGCCATCTGTTTGCCATACATTTTTTCAGAGTTCAAGTAAAAGCCATTTTTTATGATCTTAAAAAATAAATCAGTTTCGTAAATAATTGCTTAAAATGGTAACTGTGTTACACTGAATGGAAACACTTTATTAATGATACAAGAGATCATGCTGTGATACATGTTACACTAAATGGGAAAACTCAATAATTATACAAGAGTTCATGCTATGATACATGTTACACTGAATGGGAAAACTTAGTAATGATAAACAGTTCATGCTAAAATACATGTCACAGCATTAAGCTTATCCTGAAGTGCACTTACCATATTTACTTGCTTATAAGTTGCTTCCAATTGCAAACTTCATAAACCCACATCTGCCATCACATGTGGAAGGAGATATGGATCTATGCAATTTATCAAAGGTATAATAAGAGAATAACAAACAACAGGATCTGATCTGAATTATGCAAAGGAAAATCAAGGTCTATATTGTTTGATTTTGGACCCAACTTTTAAGAAAGCAGATATGGTAAATTTTTCTCTAGGTCACAACTTAACAGCCATGATATTTTAAGGATCATTTTATAAATGAAATTAAACTAAACTCTGCAGGGAAAACAAGATATTCCAAGTAGTCCCTTGACATGACTTACTCTCTACTGGGTGTCTTGAATTTGTGCAAATTCAAGACCATTCCTTCCTTTTAACTGTCAAGTTTAGAAACCATTTCAGATACTCTTTAGTGCCAAGAAGACACATATGGTATGTCAGCTTGGTACCATTTTTGTTTAGGGCAATGTAGACATCATCAGAAATCCTTTGGTCAAAACCCCATAATGATCATCCCATTCTGGGCTTGTAGTGACAACAACAATTTTGGTTCATATGACCTCCACATCAAAAAGACAAAAATAATGCCGGTAAGCTACATGTATTTATGGACATAATAAACAGACAATTTTCTAAGAACATGCTCCAACCAGTTACATTGGGCATGTACAGTAAAATAAAGTGAGACAATAAAGTGGAAGGTTTGAGAATTTATACTTTATATCGGTTAAATGAAACAGGTTCAACTTTTCATCCACTGAATTATATTATAATTGTTTGCTTTCATATTTGCACTTGCTCTGACTTATTTTTGGATTCTGTTTCTATATTATTGACCATATTTTAAATATTTCCTGGATATAATGGTGCCATGATGTTTGAAACTGAATAAGTTTAACCTTGCTCACTTACCATTAACATTTTAATGTCATTCACTTCATTTGGAATGTTTTCACCATTATGTAGTTATAGTCTGCATGCAGAATAATTTGAAAATATTCTTGACAGAAGTCCAAAATAATATTTCTTTGGTCACACCCACTGCAGCACTTATTTGTATACACAGTGATTAGTAGTCTGTTAATATGAATAATATGCCAAGAAATACAAAGCGAAAATGATTCATTGATATGCTAATCTTATTGTTCTCGGCTTGATCAAGAATGCAAATATTATTATCTCACTAAGAACAAATATGCAATGCTCATGTTTCAAAATCAGGAGTGGAATGTTGATTAAAATCCATGCTTTAGGAGATATAAATAGATGATATAACCTGATTTAATCTTCGATTGAAAAATGTTTAAGCTCTTGGAATGTTGATTAAAATCCATGTTTTAAAGATAAAAAAGGATGATATAACCTACGACTGGAAAATGTTGAAGCTCTGGAAGCTTTTGATATGTCATATGTATTCCTCCACATAATTGAAATTCAAGCTTTTCCTGAGTTTAAATAAAGTGTCTTATATTTTCAAATATTTCAACAAATTCAATCAATGTTTTTAGATGATCAGTGTCTTTAACTACATTCCAATAATTACATTTTACTCAAGTAATTTATCAAATGAAGATTTTCTTCACTTTATTGTTTTCTGTCTCATAAGCAAATTCTTAATTCACTTTTTTGTTCAGAATATTGGCCAAGAAATTAGCATAAGCTGAAAGCACAAAAAGCCATCTATGAAGCAATCAAATAATTAAGGACAGATTTGATCCTGTGATAACAAATACAAATATTATAAGAATAATATTAAGTTTGTAGTAGTTGTTACTGCAACTTTTGTGTGATGGGTATTTTAAACATTACCAAAATTCAAACATTTTCCACTATTTAGTTTAGTATGTTACAACAGTGACACAGCCTCATTAGAGACTAAAAATATGGAGAAAGAAAGACGAAAAATAAATGGAAAGAAAGTGGGATATAAAATAATAAACATTCCGCCATTATATACACAAGTATAAAATCCCATAATATGGTTATCATTGCAAAAGTTAAATAACAAAAGACCAGTCTAGTCTTTAAACTGGTTCCCAATTTAAGTTAACATGCTACTCTATTTTTGGAATTAGCAGATTAGCATTTTTCAATCCTGTCAATACAAGATTACCAGTAAGTTTAAACAGTCTTACCAGATAAATCAAGTAACTGATTCTTACATTCCAACTGAGTCAAAAAATACCTCATAGTTATCATCTCATCTGTGGTGATGTTGCTGCAGCCCTAGTAAAGTATGCCCAAGCAATCCCTGTGCCCTTAGCTATTCATTACTCCATTCTTCTGCTAATGTTCTTGTTTGGGGTTTAATGCCTTTGTTCAGTACATGATAGGCTAAACAAGGCAGTCAGAATATTTTGTGGAGGAAGAACAAGCGAAAACTCCAGTGAGATCAATGACCTACAAGAAGCTACTGGCAAGCTTTCTCATGTATCCACATTGGCAATGCCCTGAGACTTGAACTCATACAGACAGGTGAGATGGCTGTGATCAGTAAAGGCAAGCACTTGGACTACTTAGCCATAGACAAATTATGTGAAGACATCAGAGTGGTGTTGTGGAGGGTAATTAGCAATAGCAACAGGTTAGTATTACATAATTATCTCCCCTCTAAATTTTAATGGCAATGACACATAACCTGTCACTATTGTGTAGCTGAATTTGTCAGATGGATTGGCTGATGTGCTTAAAACTGATTAAAAACACAGAAAAAACAGAATGTACCATTTGGGAGAGAAATAAGCTTTACTGTATGTTTCTTTGGGTCTGATGTCGTGCTGCAACTATGGGTCACAGAAAGAAAATGCTTGTATTCTGTTTCCTTAAAGAGTACAAGTGAAAGAAGAAGGTAGAAGGTGACTGTCAAAATGCTGCCTTCATGACATCCTCCAAGGAGGAATTTCTTTGGCAGATATATGAGATAGCTCAAACCTCTTGGGCTTTTAGTTTCATAAAGGAAACATCTCTATCAGCATGGGACTGTAATAGCAAGCTTTAAAAGCATGTTTCCTTTGAAATGGTGACCAATACAAAGCATGTTTCCTTTGAAATGGTGACCAATACAAAGCATGTTTCCTTTGAAATGGTGACCAATACAAAGCATGTTTCCTTTGAAATGGTGACCAATACTTCGCATAAGAACATATTCTGTGCTCGAGTCATTTCCTTAAAAATTTATACTGACTAATGTAAACTATGCCAAAGATATAAATTCCAAGGAAAAATAAAAGTTTTAGAACCTACGGAACACAGTAAAGTTAAATTACGAATGAATATAACATGATCAGAATCGTTGGTAATCATGATAACAAAATAGGCAACCAGTTCACAAATTGTATCCCAGCTAGTCTGTGATTATGTTATGTAGAAATAAAACAGCATAAATTCATACTGGTACAAGGATGTGACCAAGTACTGGGATTCAGATTTCACTTGTGTATATATAAAATAAATGGTTTCTATCTACCTCTACTTGATGTTTTCTTTCCAATATCTGTGCAAAAATATGAAGGTAAATAAAAACTTTGTGAGAAAGTAGATTAAAATATTCTGTTGATGATTCCAACAATCGCTTACAGAAGCTACAATTTTAAATGTCTCCTTTGTATAAGCAAACTTTTATGCTACACAATCTGTCATTATAGGACCTAACAAGAGGTACAAGTGGTCCTAATATCACTCACCTGACTAAAATAAAAGTTGACCATTTCAGTAAGCAGGCTTATGTTGTATTATAAACACATCCCATCTATATCATCTCCCAAACATTATATCATGTAGATATTACCTGTTTTACTTTTGTGCTCACCTATGAATAAGTCCAAAACCCAACCCACCTCCCCCAAAAACTTCAAATGAACAAATAAATGGTATATCTTTATTTACCAGTGCATACTTAAAATTAAGTTACAATGTATTTGTGTACATAAATGATATGATTGTTTCGGTTCTTTTATGGAGTTTTTTCTTTTTATAATCAAATCGAATGCCCTTCATACACACAAGCACACATTTCATCCCATTTGTATTGTTTGCATTATGCAGTAGTTCTGTACTTAATGCAATCAGCAGTTGTGGACTCCAGATAACACTTTATAACAACAGAGTGCCATATTTACTGAAAAAAAATGGGTTAGTGGAATTAATGAAGACCATTCCAACTAGTTTTTCATTTCTAAAGAAGAAACAAATTAGTGAACCAGTCTCAAATTTAAATCTGATACCAGTAGTAAAACCTTGTGAATCAAAACTACAAACTCAGGTACCAATATGTATGATCCAAAAGCTGTCAGGACCATCTATATATCTATCAATCATCTATGTATTAGCTAACAGGCTCTAATTGCTACACTACTGCAAACAAATTAGAATCAAACATTTCTGTGGATTTCCATTTATTAAAACTCCATTTCCATTTTAAGTAACTAAACCTGGAAGAGATTAAATGGTCAATTATCAGATTTTGGTTTAACAAACTTCACACATAAAATGGACTCATGCAGCTTGGAATTATAATTTGTATAAATATCATAAATCTAAATTTAAAAATTACTATCGATTAGAAAAAATGCTGCCAAAGTTACCAAAAAATATATATAAAGACAAGATGGGTCTCTTTCGATCTTTTTAATGTTTTCTTTGCTTTTGTTGGTTTTAATTACACTTTTAACACATCATGTGAGCTTAGTGGACATTCTGAAGGCAACACCAAGGCGGCTGAAACACGCTGGCAGATCTTTAACCTGTGCCATTGGATTATCAGTCCAGCACTCAACCAGATGAGCTGCTCTGGCTCCCATTTCTTTAGCAGGTATAAACTTACATTCTATACTTATATTCAGAGGGCATAACTATGATTTATGTACTTATATTCATCTAAGGAAAAGAAAAGTGTTTTAGACAGGACAAGAGTGGATGTTTTGAATATGAACATAGCTCATTAATGTATGTCAAGAAGTCAACAAATCATAAAACATGTATTTTAAAGCAATACTTTATATCACTATATTCTAAAGTGGATAGAAAAGTCTAATTTGTCATCCATACAAGAGGACTGAAGATTAGTCAACAATAAGTTCAAAACGATGAAATCTCAAGCAAATTCTACAAATAAACATTGTATGGGAATGGATTTCTGAACAAAATCAGCGTGTATAAAACTATATGGAAATAACAAGACAAATAATCCAACTCATTTATAGTCCCATTATCTGACCTGCATTCATCTCTCATGGTAAAAACTGAACATGATGGATACAATTCATTTTCTAGGTTATTTAAAATCTCAATTGTTTACTGGAGTTAATCTAAAAATATCTGCATCTGAGTATTAAATTTGACTTTAATTTTAAAAAATATTGGCTTCACAGATTCAAACTTAAAGTTATTGTTGTTTTTTTTTTAAATTATCAAGAAATTGTTTACTGTCCAGAAGACAGGGACCAAATGTTTAGATTTCTTTGAATAAATGGCATTGGTCTGTAATATGATTATACAATTTTAAGATGTATGACTGTCACTCTCACGGATTGAAAATGAAACATAGACCTGTTTTTCAGTTTAGAAACAATATTTTATGCTGAATCAAACATGAAACAACAATTCTGGATTGAATATCAAAACCTGGTAATGCAACATGTTCAGGAAATATTTTAAATTGGGATATAGTTCAGTTATCTTAGTCCTGGAATCCTTGGACACAAATCATGCCAAATAAGTCATTACTAACCGTTGTAGTGAGTCTAGGCATAGTGGGTAAATCTCCAGGTTCCTTGCTCCATGTAGCTGTAGGTTTGGGAACAGCTGTGTACGGTACCTCAATACGGAACTCTTGTCCTGCTTTGACAGTGATGTCCTTCACACCAGTCATTTTAAGACGAGGTTTGTCTACAAGTCCAAGTAAAGTACAAATGTAGAAGCAAAAGAGATAAATGGTTAGAAATAATGACAAAAAACATGGTTATTTGAAATTTTCAAAGTCTAAACACATGAATCTTAGATAAAATCAGATTTCATTATATAAAATGTTTTTAAAAATTCATGAGCTTTAAAATATGCACAACTAGGAGTGAATATAATTTTAATACAACCAGCCCCTCTGTAATCTGGGTTCATCAGTAGGATGGTCACATATTTTTCCCAATCAGGCCATTCCAATATTGACTGAACCTCTTTAAACCAGTCACCTCTATAAAGCAGCAAATTTTCTGGATATTATGAGGTTTTGAGGATCCTAATACTCATCTTAAAATGTTTAAACAGTGACTATTTAAATATTTTAAGAACCTTATTGTCAACTTGGTCTTCAATGTGTTTAAACAGTGACTATTTAAATATTTTAAGAACCTTATTGTCAACTTGGTCTTCAATGTGTTTTTGTTTGGTGGATGCCATTTCTAGAAAATGATGCAATACCAACAGGCATTTTGCATAAAACATATAGGCAGTTTTGGTACTTCTGTAAACATTCCTGGTTCAACTCCACTGAACCCAATATGAAACCTGGATCCAGATCGAACATGGATAAGAAAAGTTCAAAGGCATGTAAATCCATCCAGAATAAGGGTTAGCAGTTGTGTTGATGTGTTAATTCATTTAAATTCACTAATTAAACAATCAGTATTGTATCATAATTAAAGATTCTAACATTAATTCATTTGCCAGTGTTATCAATGATAGCAAAAGAACCAAGTGAAAGGCACATTAGGTGCAAAGGATCAAGCCAGATGCATATTGGATGCATAGGAAAAAAGAAAAAGGCATATTAAGTCCATAAATACCAGGCAAAAGGCATATTAGGTCAATAAAAACCAGCCAAAAGGCATATTAGGTCCATAATAATCCAGGCAAAAGTCATATCAGGTCCATAATAATCCAGGCAAAAGGCATATTAGGTCAATAAAAACCAGCCAAAAGGCATATTAGGTCCATAATAATCCAGGCAAAAGTCATATCAGATCCATAAAAACCAGGCAAAAGTCATATTTGGTGCATAGAAACCAGGTGTACTGGAACCAAACAAAAGCCATTTTAGATGCATAGGAACCAAACAAAAGTCATATTAGGTGTATAGGAATCAAACAAAAGGCATAATAGATGCATAGGAACCAAGCCAAAGGTATATAAAGTGCATAGGAACCAAGTGAAAACCATATTAGCTCCATATGGACCAAACAAAAGGCGTATCATTAGTTTCACAGATAGGCTTAATTATGGAGAAGTGTGTTCTGAAGCTCATATAAAATGTGAGCAGAAATTTTGCTATAACTTGCAATAAAATTATAGTGTCAGTATTTGACTAATATACCAACAAAAATAAAGAGTCTTGTTTTATTCTGAATCTACACTGACATTAGAATCTATCCACATTTATATGCAAAAAACAGTGACATAATATACCATGTTTTCACAATTACACATTTTGTGTTTGTTTTTAATGTTTCAAACCATCTTTTAGAAATTGGATATATTGAAAATAAAGATAATTTATATAGAAAAGTGAAGAACTTCACAAACAAATGTATTTATTGACAAATATTCCCAACAGGATTATTAAATGAGTAGTCAAACACTAACCCCTCACCTCCACCCTTCTGTTAATATTCATTCCTTTCTTAATGTTTCAGAGTTCCCTTATGCTGCTTATTTGCCATGATACCAATTTACTGAATATCTTACGCCACTAATACCAGTAGTTTCCCTCAATGTAAAAGCCACAATTTGGGCTGCTGGAAAAAAAGCATATTTTGGCCACTTCTTTCACATATGCGACATCCCTTCATCTCTTCGCCAAAGAATATGGATGTATCTGGTTAATATTATTGTATATTGAATATCCTATGACAAGATTTTAAAAGACAATAGGTTATTTAATATGATACCTGGTTGATCCTCTGCCTTGACAGCATTGGTTGGTTTGCTAGGTTCCCCAGGTCCCAGGCTGTTGACAGCACGAACTCGGAATTGATATTCTTCACCCTCTGTCAATTTGGCCACGGTACAGTTATTTGCAGTCGCTGGGACTTCAGTACATTCGATCCACTCATCGCTGCCCAGTTTCTTCATTTCCACAACATAGCCTGTGATTTTGCTGCCACCATCACTAGTAGGTTTCTTCCAGGATAATTCAGCAGAGTTCTTGGTCATCTTATCAAGATTAAGACCAGATGGAGCTCCAGCAGCAACTAACAGATATAACATAATACAAATTTCTTAAGTTCCAAGAAATATGCCATGCTAATGGTTTGAATGTTTACAAAGAAATTTGCATGATATGATTACATGTGATTATTTACTGAGTCTAGTATACTTTTTTGTATTTTTAATGATTAAAACTAATCACATGTTTGAAGACCCAACAAACAATGATTCATCTGTGAGACAATACAAAAACTCTTCCCCATCAATGGTGTTCACAAATTTGAGAATTGATGAAATAGTTATTTTCACTGAAATCAACAAATGTCTTCCAAAATCAATGATTTCACAGCATAATTATTCCAATGAGAAGTTAACAAAACAAACAAGTGAAGCAAAGTTGTGTTAAAGTCTTTAGTTTTGTAATGATAAAAAGACAAAACCAGAGTTTTTAGTTGCTGTGAATAAATCTGATATTGTTATTACCTGGATAGGCCACATAAAAAATACTTACAAATGGCATCTCGGACGGTGTGGGGTTGTGTGGCCTTGGAAAATTCTCCTAGCCCACCATCGTTAACAGCACAGACACGGAATTCCATGAGTGAGCCCTCCTTAAGGCCCATGACAGGAAGGGTAGTATCTTTGATTGGAAAATTGTTGACCTTTGTCCAGTCTCCATATTTGTCTTTCTTCTCAACAACGTAACCTAATATTAATGTTGAAAATGGTAAATAAAGTTTCAATTCTGCAGCTATTCTTGACTTAAGCTCTTTTAATTACAAATAGCTGATAGCTTCTGATTATTTTTCAGACAAATGAAAATGAAAATCTCAGATCTCTAAGACCAGGAACATATTGAATAGGTAAAAAATCAAGAGATTTAGTCAGAACTGTTCCTCTTTACTTACTGTATGCATGAATTGCCATCTGTACTCGCTTATAAGGCGAGTCCAACAGCAAAATGCACTGGCTGTCACATACTGCACTGCCAGATCTGGATCTGTTCAGTTTGTTAGGGGTAATCAGTAGAACAAACAATGCAGACCTTAATCTGCAGAGAAGTATGCTATGGTTGGCCAGGATCTTTGTTGTCTACAGTTGACTCATTCATAAGCAAGTACATATGACAGTAATTACGTTTAAACATGTTAATATCAAATAGAGATAACATACAAAACACATGAACAGCTAAAGTATCAATGAAGGGTGGGATGGATTAAGGAGTGTTCAGCAGATGAGCTGTATGGTTCAGATGATCATCATGCTTTGTAATCTAGGTTTCGATCTCAGTGATGTTGAATTTATCATGCACAAAATAAAACTTTACATGAATTTGTTATACCTTTCACCTGAATATGTATTACTGCCTATCCTAATCAAATGTAGGAAAACAAAAATGTATACCATATGCACTCAATTACAAGTCAAACCCAACTGCGAGCAACATAAAGCCTTATCTGCCATCGCATACTACAGAGCAGATCAGGGTCCATGTTTCTGTTCTACCGATGCTCCTAACAAATTGCACAGACCCAGAACTGCTGGTGAAATGGAAGATCTTGGTCTACCTAGTTTAAGTTGGATTCGACTTATAGGTGAGTATAAGTAGTACTGGTAGGCATGTAAAGTGAGTGCTAGATGCAAGCAACAAAATTTAACTAGACCAATATGTAAAACAGAACCTAATTTGTGATTGGTGCTGGCCCACATGAATATTAAAGAAAAAGGTAAACCAGGGCAGTCAGATTAATAGGTCATTTCTGTTGAAAACACCCTCCATTTTCAATATACAGGTCACCTTAGTTATAATGCACTAACTGGGGGTCCATAACTACTGATCACATTATTACAAAAATGATGTTTCAAAAAAGTACATCAGACACCACCACTAGAAACGTAATTTTTATATCTCATGTATGCTTCATAGGCATGATATAAATACAACTTTCTTCCTAACAGAAAGCCTTGTACCAAATCTGATTTTAATCAAAAAAAATCTTTGAAAGTTGTTTAGCAGAAATTAAAGAGCAAAGTTCTAAGACAAACTCAGGCTATAGCTCCATAAAAATTCCCTGGAAAATGGTAAAAATAAAACTTGGTTTTATGTAAAGCCTAGGACCAAATTTGAGTCTTTCAGATGTTACTGAGCAGAAAGAAACTAGTGGAGCAAAATGTTATGTATATCTATATCAAGTGAATTATTTTTTATAATAGTTTTTGTAAGGGTCATTTTGTTAACGACATTTGTGATACTAATATCCTATGATTTTAGTTTGCACTTTGAAGATGAGTCATGTATCAAGTGTGTCGATTCATTCAATAAGTTCCAAACTTGAGATATACTGTAATTTAAGTAAAGATCATATGACCTAATTCCAGGACACGAGTTCTGTAAGGGACCAAGCTGACCTAATTTAGGATTAGATGGCATTAGAACTTCTGATATGTTACTGATATAGTGATGCCAAGATCATTCATTAAGGCCTTGCAGTGCATTTTCTTTAATGCTTCTTGATATTCTATAAAATATAATTTTTTCATTCAATTAGGCATTCTTAGTAGTACCAACAATCTTGAAAGCTGTTTAGTTACATTGGTAGGAATTTATTTAATTAATCATTTGTTGGAATTACAGTGCTTAAAATTTTAAGAATAAATGTAAAAATAGCTGCACAGAATCAATGGGAATTCATTCCAAGGCATTTGAATATATAAAGGCTGTAATGGGAGTACTGTGAATTCATTTAAAGACATTTTGGAATTATATCCTAGTATTCTTCTGTATTGTGGATACATCAGTACATTATTGACCATCTTTTGGAATACCTTTGGAACTCATTCAGATTACTTTATAGAACTATTTAGGATTTTTGGATTTCATTCACCATACAGTTTAAAGTTATTCTTATATTTTCACTTTGTATTTAATTAAGGGAAATAAAGTATATTTTTCAATTATACAAAACTTGTCCAATTTGATCTTTCCTGTTACTTATTTTAAGATGGTCACAATAGAATCATATCAAAACCTCTAAACCAAACAAGGGCTGTAACCCAATAAAGAGTTGCACCAAAATGATGAAAAATCAGTTTTTTTTAAAAAGTACTTTCCATCCAGGACCCACCCATGTTTGGAACAGCCCTTTACAAACAGTTATCATGTATCTACCTTTAATTGGATTGCCTCCATCACTGATTGGTTCTTTCCACTTCAGGGTGACAGACATCTTGTCATATTTCTCAATCTCGAGATCTTGTGGAGGTCCTGGCTTATCTGATGTTAACATAAAATATGATTAATAAAAAATAAAATGTGATTATTAAAATATAAAATATGATTATTCACTCAAACAACTTTCTTTAATTAACATAAAATGTATAGGTTTATTTTGTTTTGTTTCACTGTTTCTTAAGGAAAGGTAGTTATTGTTATGTGATCTCACCTATACAGATGTGCATGCATGCATTTATGATGTTCATGCAAATCTTACATTGGTAAAGAAAGAAAACTGAAAATGTTGGGGGATGATAAAGGATGATATGTATACATGCACACTTGTTTTTAAATCCTGATCATTCCAATGAGTAAGAGTTTTGGAGGGTGAGGATAGGAAACCTTTTGTAGTGTTGAGGTAGTGCTTTCTGAAGGAAAATCCATTGGAAATAACAGGAATATGAAGACACTGCAGAATTTAATTTTCAATATCATTCATAAAAAAAATGATTTTTTAATAGTTAGCTACACATAATAAAAGATTTCTACTGGAAATTAAAATCTACTTCTCTTCAATATCTGCAAAATACAAGGAAAAGAATGGTCCATAAAGAAAAAATGTCTGAAATGGTGCTAGAGGTCAATGGGTCCTGTTGGTCACTGGGCCCTTCCAAAACTGTTGCCCTTCTTGAGCCACTCCTGGCCAAAAATGATTTTATGCATACTTTTGTGGTATTGGAAGCATCTTACAATTAAAATCTTGGGATAATTATATGCTTAAAAATTTAAGCTGAACTTGCTTTTAATAATCAGATAAAACTCTGTTCACATATTGAGATTGAAGTCTACTATTATGCCATGAAAACAAACAACACTAGAGATGCAGATCAGAGTTCAGCCAAGAAAAGTCTGAGTCCACTACAATGCCATGAAAATAAACAACACTAGAGGTGCAAATCTGAGTTCAGCCTAGAAAAGTCAGAATCCAATACAATACCATGAAAGTTCAGCCAAGAGAAGTTTTTAATTCAAATTGTTTCCTTTATAACTTGTAATATTTTTTTCAACCAGGGAAAACATTAGCTGAAATGAAGGGTGAAACCATGCTAAGGCTAGATAGAATGCAAGCGTGATAACAGGATGTTCATGCTTTCATAATTTTCATTAAATCTGATACTTCAGAAATGGAGTTTTGACTACAGAGGAGCTGCTCTGATCACTTTGGTTGAAGCTTTGCTTTACCCTATCTACCATCAAGATTTCTGTCTAGCTCTGTAATGGGAGTCAAGTTCCCTGCTGAAATATTCTTGCTTTAAATAAAAGTATAAAATTCTCACACATAATTTCTCTATGTTAATGATTAACTCGCAGCACCCTTCCAAAAATGTTGCCCTTCTTAAGCCACAATTTGTAAGTGTCTGATCAAGCATACCTATTGTTTCCTCTTGACTTGTACAATTTTAAAACCCTACAGAGTGGAAATTTTCAAGTTCAATTGATAAATCATACCTATTGTTTCCCCTTGACTTGTACAATTTTAAAACCTTACAGAGTGGAAATTTTCAAGTTCAATTGATAAAGCATAAGTATTCCTAGACTTGTACAATTTTAAACCTTACAGAGTGGAAATTTTCAAGTTCAATTGATAAAGCATAAGTATTCCTAGACTTGTACAATTTTAAACCTTACAGAGTGGAAATTTTCAAGTTCAATTGATAAAGCATAAGTATTCCTAGACTTGTACAATTTTAAACCTTACAGAGTGGAAATTTTCAAGTTCAATTGATAAAGCATAAGTATTCCTAGACTTGTACAATTTTAAAACCTTACAGAGTGGAAATTTTCAAGTTCAATTGATAAAGCATAAGTATTCCTAGACTTGTACAATTTTAAACCTTACAGAGTGGAAATTTTAAAGTTCAATTGATAAAGCATAAGTATTCCTTGACTTTTACAATTTTAAAACCTTACAGAGTGGAAATTTTCAAGTTCAATTGATAAAGTATACCTATTGTTTCCCCTTGACTTGTACAATTTTAAAACCCTACAGAGTGGAAATTTTCAAGTTCAATTGATAAAGTATACCTATTGTTTCCCCTTGACTTGTACAATTTCAAAACCTTACAGAGTGGAAATTTTAAAGTTCAATTGATAAAGCATAAGTATTCCTAGACTTGTACAATTTTAAAACCCTACAGAGTGGAAATTTTCAAGTTCAATTGATAAAGTATACCTATTGTTTCCCCTTGACTTGTACAATTTTAAAACCCTACAGAGTGGAAATTTTCAAGTTCAATGTCTATGATGGGATTTTGACCTTACACTTTATTATGAAAGGGAGATTTTGTTTTTATAACTATGTCAATATCTATTATTTTCTTTATCAAAAGTGTAAGATATGACAAATAATACTGATCCAGTTCCCTCACATTTGGTTATCTCTGTGTAAACGGATAACAAGGGATGATCCCTGGAAAATTCAGATCCTACATTCGATTTCTTGCACTTTGGAAAGACTGGCATTGAGAACGATTGAGACTGCTTTTGTGTTCTGCAAACTATATCCCATACATGTATGGAAAAGAAACAGTAAACAGTCCAGTCAATAGATCAGTGTCCTGTTGCTGCATTGCCAACTTCAACCCCACCAATTTTGTCTCTAGATTTGTATTGTTTTAATGATTTAAAAAATGGTTTCTCATTTCTGAAAATGAGGTTAGAAATGTATTGTACATACATGAATATCTGAAATGTTAAATTCTGTTTATGCATGCTAGAATTTACACCAAAAAATTCTCAATATAACTTGATCTTCAGAATAAATCAAATGACAAACCTATTGATGTATTTGCATGTAATCAACATACTGGTCATAAAAATCCTGGTACAAATCTTTATAAATCGCTAATGAACACAGACAGGAACTACATATAAACTAAATTAATTTTTCAATGTGTCCTCCTTTTCAGCAATTTAAACATAGCATACATTTTGCTCCAAGCGAAAATAATAGTAATAAGAAAACATGCATGGTCCATCAAGCTGTCTTAAAAGTCCCATAAATTTCACATGGCCAATTATTCTTTTAACAGTGCATTTTGCGTAAAAGGCAGCTGAACTATTAGCTAGTTTTCTGATTTAATTGTTGTGATGTGATGAGCACTTACAAGATAAGAGCATGATCAATACCTACCAAATGGATTCTTGGCAAGAACTGGAGCAGTTGTCTCTAGAGGTTCACCAAGTCCATACAAGTTCTCTGCTCGGACTCGGAACTTATATTTTTTACCATCTTGTAGGTTCTTAACTTGCATAGTCTCACCAGAAGGACTGCCAGGGACTTTCTCCCACAAGTCTGAGCCCTCCTCACATTTATCCACAACATACCCTGTGACAAAATTAAAAAAAGGTGTTTGAGTAAAGATCAAAATAAAATACATTTCAAGCCAAAGACCACCTCTTGTAAATTGAAAATCTGTTCTAAGAAAGTACAGAATTTATTTCCATATAGGATGCTGTGAATCTTTACAAAAAAGAAACTTACTAGAAGAAGCCTTCCTCAAGTCAGTACCCTGACCATGGTCATTTTGGCTCCAAAATCAATAGACTTCATTATTACTGCGATGCAAATAATCCACAATGTTGTCTAAGTCTGTAAAAGTTAATATGCAAAAAAAAAAAACCCATAAAAAACATTTTTCTTCTTAATCATTCACAATGAACTAACTTTTACCCTTTGACCTTGGAATCAACAGGGATCATCCTTACCCCAGATGCAAGCCATCCACAAAGTTTAGTAATTAACAATGGTGGAGAACTCAAGTTTGTGTGCAGAAACCAGTTTTCTTCTTCAGCCATTGACATTTTCCTTTGACCTTTAATTCAATCTGTAGACACCATGCTTACATTTTAGCTCTTTTCCAGGCTTAATGTGTCACTCTAATATTGAGACTGATTGCTAAATTAAAACAAAATGTAATAAAAATAAAATAAAGATACTTAGCTAAGTTGTAAGTACAACGCTTCGTAATATCACTAACATGACAGCTCATAGTTTGAACAAGTTCTGTATCTGTGATTATCTTAATGATGGGATTATCTTAATCATGGGATTTATTAATTGTTCTTTCTTTATCTGCAATGAGTAACAACAAGGTTTAAGAATAGTGTACATGTTGCAACTTAATAAACTATATCAGCAAGGATTCTAATTACTATCTGCACCTGCTTATAAGACAAGTCCAACTGCATACTTCACAGTCCCAGATCTGCAATCGCATTTTGTCCCAGCATATCTGTGTCTGTGCAGTTTGTTAGGAGTAATCAGCAGAACAACCCCCCCCCCCCATCTACAGGTTCATAATGCTACAGTTGATCAGGACCTTTGTTATTTGCAGTTTGGCTCAGCTTACAAGCGAGTATAAATAGTATGTAATTTATCAAGATTTACATCTAGGTTTATATCTGGGTTTAATAGCCATACCTGCTACAGGGTTTAGTAAATTTTGTCCCCACCCCCTCACCCCCCACCAAAAATAAAAGTGTAAAAAAGAGAGGGACAATCTAAAAAAGGGAGACCAATCTAATCAAAGTTGGGGCCTCTCAACCAAGCATAAAAAGTAATTAAATGAAAGCAGAACAATAGATTAAACTTGAATCCATTTTTTAAACTGATGTTAAATATCAGAAAGAAAATCTATATTCTTTAGTTTATGTCTCAAATAATTTGTTTTCTTTTTCTTTGATATTAACCAGTAAAATAAATGGCTACATTTCTACTTTAGTCAATCACTCATATGTATATCCTTACATTTTTAAAGAGTATGTAATGTTTGAACTTTGCTTTTCACAGGAAAGTACAACTGAAATGCATTATCTCCAATGATATATTCAGTACATACTTGAGGAGGGGTGCGGGAATGTCTTGCTGCCATATAAATCAATGTTGTTCATACTGAGCTCTGTTCTGACAACTTCAACTAGTAAACTACAGTCCAAATCAAATTTTCAAGAATAACTCCCATAGCTAGCAGTCCATGATGATGCTGTTGCACAACTTGGGTCTAATTGCTTTGTTTATACTACCTTTAATCTGATGCATTTTCCGTTATCATGAAAAATCCAAACACAATCTAGTTCTAACATTTTTGTAACCTTATTGAATGCCATTTCAGTTGTTTGAAGAGCAGTTGTACACAAGAAATGTCAAAGATGGTTAAACAAGTGGTATGATCTCTTTAGCAAAACAAATGTCTAGTCAAATTTACTATTATGTAATTATACATTATATTTATTTTGTTAAATAAACTTAACTGGTAGTTTAACCCAATTCAACATTCCTCAGCCAACATTGTTCTTCAATATTAGCTATACTATACCAAAGCAAAATGGATAATTTCTAGATTTAAAAAAAGAGCATATTATTTGTAAAACTTTGCACCCAATCCTTATTTTCTGCATGAATATGCCCACACAGATTCAATTATTTTGCCCTAAATTTAATTTTTTTGCAGGATTCTGGGTATGGGTTCTTGGCAGGGTCTCATCAAACATAGTAACTATTTTTCTATAACCATACAAGTAAAACATGTACAATTTCACTGACTGAAATGAATAAATTTACCTGTAACAGGTGCACCACCATCATCTGATGGTGGTTTCCATGAGAGTTTACAGGAGTCTGCAAACACATCAAATACTTCCAGTGGACCCCGAGGAGCCCCAGGCTTATCTGCAAGGGATATAACTCAGGAATAAATAGCAATACCCAGCATATGTATGAAATTTGTAAAAATGTGCCTTACAACAAGCCTAACAGAGATCTTTTATTTCAAAGTAACAAGTTTCATTATCACTAATAAACTAAAAATGAATTTAACTCTTGCTCCAACAAAGTATATGATTGTCTCAAACCTGCTCAAAGTAATAGTTCATTTCTGCATATGGAATCGCATCACAATTATTATTTCCAGTTTAGAACCCACGAATGTAGTTCTAGTAAATTTTTAGAACATCTTTTCCTCTCTCATTTTGGTGGTGATAGAAGAGTTATACTGATGCATTTTTGGTAGGGATTTAAAGGTAACTGATTATTCTTCAGAATAGGAGCTCTGAGAGTGGTTGTCTGTGTATTTTTGGCGACAGTGCACATGGAGTAATAAGACCTTGGTGATGATCCGGAAGTGAAATCTGTGTTCTGTTCACATTGCAGCCACAAAAAAAGTCAGTGAACCCTCGACAAAAACTTCACCGTGAAGTCATCTTTGGATGTAGTTTAGATTAACATATGATTTGTATTGATTGTCACACATTTGAAAGGTCAGTACTGAGAAATATTTGTAGAGAACATACAGTAAAATTAATTGTGATGTATGTCCAAATGGAAATCTTTCACTTGATTAGGTCACACTTAAAAAGATTAGGTAACTAGTCTGCTTCATTTACCAATACAAATCTGGTCTGGACATCATAAAACTCAAAGCTTGAGTTTTCACAATGGGTTTCTCATTATTAGCCAATCAGAAGCAGTCTTTCAAAAGTAATGAGGGGCCCCAAGTGGCCGAGTGGTCTAACGCGTTTTCTGTTACAGATCACGGCTGTCTCATCTCTGTCTGCGTGGGTTCAAGTCTAAGATTCGGCAAATGTAGTTATGTGAGAAAGCTTGCCAGTTGCTTCTCGAGGGTCGGTGGTTCTTTCCGGGGGGTTTTCCCCGGGTTCTTCCTCCACCAATAATACTGGCCGCCATGTATAGCCTATTGTGTGTTGAAAAATGGCGTTAAACCCTATAAAACAATAAATAAAAAAACAATAAATAAAAAAGTAATGTAATTTGTGTAAGGTAAAATAAAATTCTCAGGCTCAAATTCCAACCCAAGCTTAACAGTTTTGTTTTCTATACCTGCTGTCACATTAAGGAGAACGAATTCTGCAAAAAATGAATTTCCATATGACAACATATGGCAAAAAGTCTTTTAGATATGCACCTGCCAATCTATGGAATGAGTTACCAAATCACTTTAGCGAGGAATCACAATTTTATTTGTTTAGATCATTAATTATTTTTGTTCTGGAGTGGAAAAGAATGTTAATTTAATATCCTCAAATAATAAACCCAAACCAATTTTCTTTCGATGATGATGATAACTAATACCATTATATATAATCTATTTTAAATGTTTTGTAACCTATATTTTGAAACTGCTATAAAAAAAAGTTATAACAAACATACCAAGAACAATAACTTGTATGTCGGCACTTTCAGTTCCAAAATCATTGGATGCTGTGATGGTATATTTTCCAGTGTCACCTCTCTCTGCCTTGGGAATAGCCAATTTAGCTTCCTGATCAGTATTAGTGTAATTAGCCTGGAATATAACAGCAAATATTAAAGGAAGAAAGTTCTAGGGGTCAGTTTGCTTTCTGAAACTCCGACATTAATACTTGGTAAAGGTAAAAAAATATTCAAGTCCACGGATTTTCTGATTTGTTTAACAGACTGTCTCATGTTCTGTCACTGTTGTCTTCATTTTAAAATAAATGTCTGAAATATGCATCATTTATTCATTAACCAGATGTGTTGCAATGTCATGGTATGGTCAGGTGTGTTGCAATATTATTGTATGGTCTGGTGTCTGCTATGCTATAGTATGGTCAGGTGCAATATTATTGTATGGTTTGGTGTCTTGCTATGTGATAGTATGGTTAGGTGTGTTGCAATGTTATTGTATGGTTTGGTGTCTTGATATGCTATAGTATAGTTAGGTGTGTTGCAATATTATTGTATGGTTTGGTGTCTTGCTATGTGATAGTATGGTTAGGTGTGTTGCAATGTTATTGTATGGTTTGGTGTCTTGATATGCTATAGTATAGTTAGGTGTGTTGCAATGTTATTGTATGGTTTGGTGTCTTGATATGCTATAGTATGGTCAGGTGTGTTGCAATATTATTGTATGGTTTGGTGTCTTGATATGCTATAGTATGGTCAGGTGTGTTCCAATATTATTGTATGGTTTGGTGTCTTGCTATGCTATAGTATGTATTGTCAGTTGTGTTGCAATGTCATGGTATGGTGAGGCGTCCTGCTGTTATATTGTGTACTCACAATCATGAAAGAGAAGATGTATATTCAGTGCAATTCAGATATATTGTGGATCCTTACATTCAGATCAGAAATCTGACCTACAAAGTTCATATTCAAAGCTTGATCAAAATTAGATTTAAAAAATATGGCTGCCAGAGAGGAAACATACTCCAAAAATCCAATCCTTATTGCTTCAATTATATGCATGGATCTAGCTCATTACTGAACTAATTCTAGATCCTGATGATGTAACCAATATTGCTATTTTAATCAAAATGAGGCCTCTAGAGTGGTAACAAGTTCAGCCAATCAAATGCAGATCACTTCAGTAACATCATTATATCTGGCTAATTGCTAAATTCATCCAAGATCTTGACAAAATAAAATCATATTTTGAGTCAGATTGTGGAACCAAGGCTAATCATATGCAAGATCAGTCATTAGTATGCACAGATCTCACTCATTAGTATGCACAGATCTCACTCATTAGTATGCAAAGATCTCACTCATTACTGAATTCATCTGAAATGCTGACATTTCAAGTTCATATTTCAAATCTGATCGAAATTATTTTCGACAATATGGCCTCCAGGGTTGTAAAATTTTCAAACAGTCAGACCCTTTCATTAGTATACATGGATCTTGCTTATGGTGTTATAGGTCAACATTGCAAGTTTGATCTGTAACATTGTTGACAGACTGATGAAGTATGATAAACAAGGCTATATTAAAAGCTTACATGACCTTTTGGTGTCCATATGATGACTCATTCAGAAAGACAGCAATAACAAGACTTTCAAGGTGGCAATAATAGATGTAAAAGCAGTACCATTTTTACTTAGTGCATATAGACAGCATTAGACTGAAAATTCCATATCACGATGTTTAGCACAAGTAGAGATAACCAGATTTTCATGGCTGCTGTGTTGTATGTCAGATTGGTACCACTGTTATTATAAGAAGTCTTTTAGTGAAAACCCTGTCAAATAAATAACTTGTGATAACAAATTTTTCAAGATGGCTGTTAGGAAGAATATTTTCATTCGAGACCATCAAGACATAAGAAATTTTGAAGTGAAAATCCCACGACAATATAACCGAACATTCAGAAGCAAAAGAATTACATGATTTTCAAGATGGTCACTCTGTTGACCATACTGGATGTCACAAGGCCACAATTTTCATTTAAAACCAACAATTTATGTGAAGTTTCATGGAAATCCTCCAAGCAGTAATTAAAAACTTTTGACAATGAACAGACATTAGACAACAGGAAGATAAACATAGGGATGAAAGACAAAAGGTCACAGCACAAGCTCATCAGGTTTTTGACCAGCAAAGAAATGAAAATAGGTCATTTTAACTTTCTTTTGCTAATGATGAGAGAAGTCATCAATTTTCATGATTATAACACTAATTATATTTAAAGTGAATGCTGACAACCAAAGCAACAATCTGCACATCTTAAAAGAGAAACCCTTAAGATCAAAACATTATACCTCTGTCTTGCCCATGTTTTTCCCAGGCAAAGCAGTATTAAAATAAGTTTAAAAAATCATTACAAAAACTAATGAACAAAATAAAAGATCTGCGCACCTTGTTACTAACTGGCCTACCAGTCTTGTTCCATGTGATAGTGGGTGTTGGGGCTCCAGAGATGCCCATGGTAAGGTTAAGAGGCTCTCCTGCCTTCACACGAATTTCCTTTGCTCCGAACAAAGCATCAAGTTTGATCTTAGGTGCCTCTGTACAAATAAAATAATTAAAATGTTTACTCTATTTACAAGACTAGAAATACAATAATCAGGAAAATGATAGAATATAAATCAAAGCCAGGTTGCAATGAAAAGAAGCAAATTCTTTGAATTTTATCCCCTGCCTACTATGTTGATGCCACAAATGAAAACAAGGAAACCAATATGGAGTAAAATATGTCTTCATAATACAGCATGACCACTACCTGAAAATTCAAGTTCTCCCAAATTAAAATTTAGCCATTTAAAAGTTAAAGTTGTCTGCCCACATAGTTGGGAGTCAGACAAGAGTGATCACCCCATGGATATAGGGACTAGTGTCAATTCAGTCTATACATTAGTTACTAATGTTGTCAGTTGGATATAACTGATAGAAAATTGGGGGTGGGGGAAGGAGGAGTGCATGATCAGAAAAGTATAACTGAATAAATGTTACTTTCTCTTCTTGAAAATACATTACCTGATTAAAACACCTTAGGAGTACAGGTAAAAAAATGGGGGGAGTTGCATTGCCTTACCAAGAAAGGCAATAAATATCTTTATTCCCCAAAGGCAGCTTGATTTATATATATATATATATATATATATATATATATATATATATATATATATATATATATATATATATATATATGCATATATATATATATATATATATATATGCCAGATGGTTGGAAAGGTATTTGTTTGGTTCTATTCTCCCTTCTGTGAAGAAAATATGCGTGGAATGGTAACCATTTATAGTGATGGGTGCTAATTTCTTAACACCACATGAAAAAGTTAGGTTCCAAAAGAGTAAAAAGCTTCATCTCTGATAGAAAAGAGAAATATTACTTCTCTTGTGTGAGAAAAACTCCTCAAATGAAAAGGCACCACTTTGATAGAAGGATTTTGCATTGTCTCTTGAAGAGTGTTCATTCTAGTACAAGTGGAAGTTCATTCTAGTACAAGTGGAACTGGTAACACCTATGGATAGGATTTGGCACCAAGGGAAAGTTATAAGAGCACTCTTCAAAGGGATTACTGTGTTTTTATGTCTAATTTCAATGGGCACTTCATTCCAAACTGCTGGGCTCTGGTATGCAAAATAACTTTGTCCATATGACTTCGTTTTCATAGTGGGAATAATAAGTATATGATTGTCAGAAGAGGAGTGTAATTATCATGCTGGTGTGTGCACATGGGTGAGGCCAGTTAGGTATGTTGGACTGGAGTCCATGAGTGAAACGTAGCAGAGAAAAACTTTTGTGTTTGATTCTGGATTGAATGGATAGCCAGTGTAGTGTACAGAGCAGCTTGGAGGTGTACTCTGATCGTGGTACTCTAAGGATGATCCGAGCAGCTGTGTTTTGAACTTACTGAAGTTTCTGGAGTAGATATTGAGACAAACCAGACAGAATTGAGTTACAATAGTTGATAATACATAAGGTATTATCAACAGGTACAATATCTGAAGAAATATGTTCTTGAGCAGTAAGTTTCATGTAGGATTCTCATTTAAACCCTCAAATATATCTTTCTAAGTGACAGAGTGGAATATACAATATGTTTTACTCAAGTTTTTAAATTCTGATATGCATTTTCACAAGTTAGTGATATGGCAATTTGTGCCATGTAAGCAAATAAAGGACATAAAATTGACTTTTATGTTACTAAAATTAGGTACAAATTGGCAAAAAGCAACCAATCTAACCTTTGGTTGGCTTTGCTATAATGGGTATTGAAGGCAAACTTGGTTCAGATGGTCCAGCTTCATTGATGGCTGTTACTCTGTATTCATATTCCTTGTTGGGCATTACCTTGTCATCAAGAAACTCATTTTCCTGGAATGATTGAAAAAAGTATAAAATGTGACATCAACAGTACTTGTTTTCACATAAATACAGCATAAATTCTCCCTGTTGCAATAGCCAGTGCCCTGCTGCATGTTATCTTGACGGCCATTGCCCTATTGCATGTTATCATTGATAGCCATTGCCCTATTGCATGTTATCATTGATGGCCATTGCCCTGCTGCATGTTATCATTGACAGTCATTGAACTGTTGTGTGTTATCATTGACAGTCATTGCCCTGTTGCATGCTGTCATTAATAGCCAGTGCCCTGCTGCATGTTATCATTAATAGCCATTGCCCTGCTGCACGTTATCATCGATAGCAATTGCCCTGCTACATGTTATCAAATAATAGCTAAGTGTGTGTGTGATTTGGATTTTAAAAGGTAGCTTAAACAATCATTATTAACCGTTGCCCTGTTGCATGTTATCATTAATAGCCAAGTGTGTGTGTGATTTGGATTTTAAAAGGTAGCTTAAACAATACTTGATATCCTTATCCCTGTTGCGTGTTATCCTTGAAAACCATTGTCCTGTTGCATGTTATCATTAATAGTCAAGTGTGTTTGTGTCTGTGAGTGATTTGGATTTTTAACATAGCTTAAACAAATTTTCAGTCACATGTCTATGATGTCTGTAGCATGTCAGTTTATGGTGATGTCCAGCACTGGGGCATCATGCTGCAGACATGCAGCATGATGTCCCATCCTTTCATAGTATCCAGACAACAAGCCGACCAGTCCTAACACTAAACTCTTCATGCTGAGCACGTAGCAACGCAGATGTTAGTACCACTTTTTTAAAAACGTCTTTGGTATGACTTAGCCTGGGTTCAAACCCGTGACCTCCTGCATCTGTGGCAGATGCTCTAGCCATTAGGCCACCAGAGCAGTAATAACCCAGTGAATGATACACATCAGATCTTAAGCTGAAAATGTTTGTTTTGAGTTCAAATGGCAGATTTGTATTTTATTTTTGAAGGCCTTAGCTAAAATATTAAGTTCCAAGAACATCAGCAACAAAAATAGCTACCACATCTTGGTTCTCACTGATACATATATTAAAATAAAAAAAATTAAATTCATGTAGTAGTGAGATGGTGAGAAATTCGCTGATGTAAATATACCACCAGAACTTACTCAGAGATGAGTTCTTTAAATTATAAGTGGGCCTGTTATGAAAACTCAGTTGAATAAGTACATGAATTTTATAACTATTACATCACTAATTTTACTTACAATGGTTTCAGAAAAGGTTGCATTGTTTGCATGCATACATATTTATGATTCTTCTTTCCTATTAAAATCTTCAGTTTCTTGTTTTAATTTGTACCCACCTTTACAGGTGCCTTTGTGATTTTCATCCACCTGTTACTCTTAGGCTCCTTCCTTTCTACCTCGTATCCTGTGATTGGAGCCCCTCCATCATTTTCTGGTGGTTCCCATTTGATCTTAATGTGATCACGATCTTGTTCTGCAGCCTGTGGCTGTCCCGGTGGATAAGGCTCATCTGAAATTCACAAAAATTTCAAACTTTTCTTTCACTTATTGAGTCCTCTCTGCATGATATTAACTCATCAACTCCATGTGCCACATTCATGCATCATGAGCTTGCACCACACTCTGAGTTCTGTTTCATCAAAACTGTTTAAGATACAACAAAGTGGGTGATAACAACTGAAAGCAACTGTATTTGTATTAATAAATGCCTCTTGGCATCATTAAATATACTACTCGTCTATTTTGTCACTAATTACATATTGCATGTATACTATGTGGGTTCAGGGCCCCGAGTGGCCAAGTGGTCTAAAACGATCTCTGTTACGGATCACTGCCATCACACCTCTGTCTGCCTGGGTTCGAGTCTAAGATTCGACTAATGTAGTTATGTGAGAAAGCTTGCCAGTAGCTTCTCATGGGTCAGTGATCCTTTCCGGGTTCTTCCTCCACCAATAATACTGACCGCCATGTATAGCTTATCATGTGCTGAAAAATGGCGTTAAACCCTACAACATCAACTATGTGGGTTCAATATGAATGGGGAATTATCCATCTAGTTAAAGGAAAGAAAGTAAATATAATGTGTCTATACTATACATGTAAATGCTACTACATATAAGTATGTGTGTTTATGTGTGCATTTGTATATAAATAAATAAGTTCCTTTGATGATGGCCTCAAAGTACATCAGTTATTCAGCTAATTGTGTTATGCTCTTTAAACAAAGGCATTATTATTAATAATATTACAGGAAAGTAGTCAAATGTAGCTCTAAAATAATAATAAATAATATAGACATTTTACTTGCATTAAAAGATATAGCAGGAAAAACTAAATTTTTTAGACTATGCTTTTTTAGGCCATAAATTACTAGTTTTCCGAACCAGAGTTTGTATTCTGATTTTAAACTTTTTGACCTCAAATCTAAAGAAGACTGGTCCAAACTGCAAAAGGACAGATGAATCTTTGCAAATAAGTAGGATAAGTTTAAGATTTGGAGTAAACAATGGCCAGGACACGAAAATGATGTATCTAAAAAGCAAAAAAAAAAAAGGCCAATTTGTAGCCTTCTGCAAAACAAAAAAATCTCTTGGAAGCAGATGTATTTGTAAGTATTCAAAAGTAGCTCCAAAATACATTTCCTATTGCCATTTCAGGCAAAAATGACAAGAATCTCATTGGTTAATGAGTTAAACCTTAATATCATTTGAGAATTAAGCACCATCTTAGTTTTGTTAAGTCTTAAGTCTATTATTCTGATTTTTGCATAAAAATTACACAAGAATGGGAACAATCAACTTCACTAGCCATGGTACTGATGTGTTAATCCTATCTAAACCATGACCGATCGAACAAATATTTCAGTGCTTTGTCCAAGCAACATTAGAGTTCATGAACTGTATCACATAGTATGTAATGCCAGTTAACCGATAGTGTGTTACAGCTGTTTATTGTAAGTCAGCCAAAAATGGAGGCAAGTACCAGGTAGTACTTCCTGAGCTAAGTACCAGAGAGAAGCCATTACAGGTGAAAGGATGCATTTATACAAACATGGACCAACAGTGGAAAAATGCTTATTTATGAGTCCATTCCAGCTGTGTGCTCACCTTGTCTCAGTAACATAGGAATACTGTTCAAATGTGAACAAAATGATTTTGATCGGTTGTGGCGATATGCTGCTGCATCCCATTAAATTCACAGTTCACAAGTACTCAAATATCTGTTCAATCTGCCAAGGTGCAGATAGGGTTAAGAAATCAGAACCTCGACTCACGAAGATGGGGAACAATTTATTAAAAGGCATTCAAAATATTTGTTCTTATTGTAATAAAGGTTTATTATAATGCATTGATACAACTTTATCAATGTGAGGTTGAGGTGCTTCATGTCACATACTGTATAGGCATTGACCATGTGGATTATCAAAACGAAACTGGTTTTAACCCTTTGCTTCCCATATAAAAATCTACCCCCCCCCCAGTGCCAACCACATGATGTTCATGAAGTCATAATCTTGCTCCCCCCCAAAAAAAAACCACAAAAAAAATAAACTGTAAGGCAACATCATCTTGAAGAAATTATATTCTTGCATTGCTGGAAGAGCCTCAAAATATGCTAATCCTTTCCACTGCAAGTTATCATTTGTTATCACTGCCGGATTTCTGCCAGTTATTTTTTGACATCATTTCATGATTGAAAACAAGTTTCGAAGCACAACTTGCTTTGTTTTAACAACAGCTTGTGTTTCGACACTTAAAATATCAATTTGTAAATATCAATATACAGTGGGACCCTGCTATAACCCGCCCCGTTATAACATGAATTCAGATATAACCCAGTCATGGCATGGCTCCCGAAATTTCGGGTAATTTATTACAGGTATTTTTCTCGAAGACCAAAAAAAAAAATAAAAAATATTTAAGTATAAAAAAAAAATACGTCAAGAGTTTAATTATCATTCTCATATTTGTCTAAACAGTGCGAAAAAGAACGTGTAGAAAATGTATTATCAAATCTCTTCTAGTTTTGTGCCAAAATAAATGTCGGAAATATGAACCAATTGCTGGGCCTACTGAGAACTTTGATCTTTGTTTATTGTTAAAAAATTACAGCTCATAAGTGTCAATATTATAATTACTGATTCCTGAGTAATGAAGCCATCGTGTCTACTTTTTTGTGTTTGTCTTGAATGCATTCCGAATACAATCGTTGCTCTAATAATCTCTGATATATGTTCTCTTAATTTCATACACAACTAAGCAACAGCCAATGCGGCGGTTGATAAAAGATTCTCACCCCCCTCCCAAATTAAATCCAAAAATGTGTTGGTATTGTACATGGTTGCTTATAACACGGTTTGGTTCATAACACGGTCGGATTCTATGGCTCCTAACTACCGTGTTATAGCGGGGTCCCACTGTATATTTAATCAGCATACTTGATGAAAATATTTCCAAAAATATTATAGTGAAAATTTTCACTGCTGTTCTTGCTGTAATATCAGTCTGAAACCACAAGTGAACCTGTCAGAGGGCAGAAAGGTAATAATGGTAGACATTGTGATATCAAGGCAGTACCACTTCATTAGACTGGCCATTTTCAAAATTCATTTGGCACATAAATGAAGGAAATATAGAATTCATAAGTAACATCATATAAACCGTTTGTGATTGAGTATTTAGTTGTTTTTTTTTTTAAAATTATGGTCGAAATATGTTAGACGATGTGAAGCTGGATATATCAATGTGCTGTGTATGGTCAAGGTAGTTTTCTTACATCACTTATTTTGTGATAACAAAATAAAATAGCCAAGCAAATCAAACTTATAATTTGCAATTATTTTTTTTAACAAAATTAAAATGTGATGTCATATTTTTTTTAAAACTAGTTCAGTCAATATTTTGTCGTCAACAAGGAAATTAAACATAAAAGTTTTGAGGTTATTATATTTTTAGAGCTTACCATATGGATTTTTGGCCAAAATGGGCCTAATCATCTCCAAAGGTTCACTTTCACCATTGGCATTTTCAGCAATGACGCGGAATTTATACTCGTGACCTTCCTGAAGCTTTGGCACTTTGCACTCATTGCCAGTGACAGTTTTGACTGGTTCCCAGCGTCCTTTCTGTGTGTCACACTTCTCTACACGGTAGCCACTAAAATCAGAAAACCAATCTAACAAAGAGAACCTATAACAAATGCTATACAATATGGCTTTAACAGTACATTTGAATGAGATCTATTATGTGATATCAAGAAATCTCAGAATTACAATTTCCATGGATAACATCAATGATATTAATTTCGAGTTTTGATGCAGATATGACATGAAAAGTGAAGCCATTGCAAAAAAGCCTGTTATCTTTTTTTCTTTTCATATTCCAGTTCTTTCATATAAAATCTGTACAGGTGATATTTCATTGTATTCATAGTGGTTGTTAGAACAATGTCACAGTTTGTAAGCAATGAAAAAATGTCAATGTACAGAATTTTATTCAAAATTATAATGCAAAATGGCATTCAACCATAGTAATTTAGTGACAACCAAAGTACAAATAAATAGATTTCAAACTCATTTATGACATGCATGTTCATTTAATTTCATTTTCATTTCAAATTCATTGTTCTGCATTCCATGATCTGTCTTAAGTTTGCATATTCAGTTTCCTTCAAAATGCATTCATCATTTCATTTGTCTCTAGTTTGCATTTCATTTGTGTTCACTGTTTTGACTTGTAAAAAATGGTCCATTTTAGGTTTGCATTTAAGGTACAACTAAAATGACTCCACGTAACCATTCCTGTTGTTAATATCACAGCTTTATACACGCAAGCCAATACTGGAATAGTCTTCTTTGAACCCTCAAGCTCAACTGCTGTGAAGTCTGATAAATGACTGTGAGGCAAAACTCCAGTTATTGTACTGGAACAGTGTGTGTGTGTCGTTTGGGTGATTTGGAATGTTAGATAGCTTTAACAAATTTAGTCATATCACTACAATGTCTGCAGTTTAGTTAGTTTATTGTGATGTCTAGCACTGTGGCATCATGTTGCAAAAACATGTAGCATTATGTCCCACCCAGTCTCATTATCCTGACACTAGTCTTAACACTAACCTCTTAATGCTGAGTGCCAAGCATGGCAGCTCTAGTACAATTTTTACAAGTCTTTGGTCTGACTTGTCCAGGGTTTGAAACCTACAACTGCCTGAATCCAAGGCAGATGTTCTAACCACATAGGCCACCAAAGTGGTCTGTACTGGAAAAAACTTAATGGAAAAATGATTTGACAAACCAACAGTGTTGCAAACAGTGGCAGATGCAGCCACACAGAAATTCAGAAAACATTAGGAGTTTAGTTGAAATGCTTAGTTTGCAAGGAACGTGATCTCAATATTCTTCCTTCTCCCCAATAGCTAGCTAATTGGTAGGTTTTTAAAAACAACATTTAACTTAGAGAAAAACTGTATGATTTACAGGGAAACACAAGGATGGATGACTATAAGTAACAATTTTGTCCAGATGATAAAAATGTCTCACTGGAAAAGCATTATCATCTTACAGTGGAATTTAAAAAATATACATGTAATAGCTGGCTTACGTGACATCTTTATCTCCTTCAGGTGGTGTCCAAGTAACGGTGCAACTATCCTTAGTAATATCCTTGGCTTCGATTGGACCACGTGGACGGTTTGGCGGACCTAATGAAATTATATATATATATATATATATATATATATATATATATATATATATATATATATATATATATATATATAATGTAACAAAAAGTTCATTGAAATTCACTTTGTAAACTCTCTCTCTCTCTCTCTCTCTGTGAGTGGGACATCTCCAGGAGGGTTGATGGAACACGCTTTTCTGGCTTGCCTCTGATCAGCTGATCAGTAGTTCATGCTTGGCACAGGTATGGAACAAAAAGAGACTCTTGCTGTTACAGTGACTAACTCTGTGCTTTCCTAGCACTCCTTCCCAGGCGACATGATCACTAACTAACTATATTCACAAGTCATCAAATGGCAGTGCTTTCAGTGTCCAGGGCACTGTTTGCAGAGCTCTATCTTGGTTCAAACCAATTTTCTTTTTTAATATATATGAATAATATGAATGAAAATAGAAGTTAAAACAATAAAACAAGAAGCAAATTAATTTCAATCAAGACTGTACTGCAATATTTTAGTGAGACATTCAGTAGAGATGTGAAGAGTTAACTCCCATTGTCAATACACAGCTTCTTGCAGTTGACTTGAACTCCTCTGGAAATGTATGTGTATTTGTATATGATATAAATAAAATATATGTATAGAATGTACACTGTATCTTTGATCATTATCTTAGCAAGCCTTGTTTCCATTTAATGAAAATTAATACATCTAGTAGTATATCATAAGTAGATCACACATACTATTAAGTTTTAATCAATTATTTATTCATGAATACAATCAGTTACCACATTATCATGGTGATACTGTACCATGATGCTGAGGAAGGAATGAACAAATACTTTATAATCTTGCCAAACACATACCTAAAACAACAACTTCAACTGTAGCGGAGTCAGAGCCATGCTTGTTTTCGACCACAACAACGTAGTCTCCAGATTCTTTCTTCTCTGCCTTGGAACATGTTAGGGTGCTGTTTTTCGGAACATTCTTCACCTTCATGATGTCATTGAGAGTGACAGGAGTCTCAGTACCATCCTAATTAACACAAGTTGAACATGAATGTCAAGTTATGAAATTTGATGTAAAACTTTAAGTTCTGGATTAGACAAATAAAGTGGCTCTCTAATTTCCATCTGAAAAAAATTAACAACAATCAATCCAACAATCTGGAACCAGTAAAAGACCAAATGTTTTACAGAATTTTAAAACTGAACACCTAAAGGGCATAGTGGATATTGCTGTATACAAACCTCTCATTGCATGTGTGATCATTAAGAACGGAAGTAATTTAATGTTTGTTCAAGAAACAGTGGCAAGAAAAATGGATTATGGAGCTTTACAGTAATAGCACAGCTCTCCCTTACCGCCATATGGTATTAGTGGTCGATGCTAACTGTGGTATAATAATGAGCACTGCATATTTACTAAATAATGGTGTAACGAAAACAACAAAAAATTTAATGGAATATTTTAAAAATATAAAAAAGATATAAGATTAAATTTCATGTTGCTCTTTCATGAAAGACCATTGCAATGAGACCACCGGTCTTGGGGAGACTAGGTTCTTCAGGCACACATTGACTTGACTGAATTTATAGTATTTTTACCCCCAATGGGGAGAACACTGGTCTTGACAGGCCTTTCTAGACAGTTCTACTGTCAGAAAGGGAGAACTGTACAGATACTGTGGCATTCCATCATTTCATACACAAACAAAGTGGCCAAAAAAGGTGTTTTTGTGCAAAATTAAAGTGGGAAGGAGGAAATGTGGTTCAACAGAAACTACTGACAAAATCCCTGTTGCACAAACTTTATCAATGCACAACAACTTCTTTATTTATGAATCGATTTCATGAAAATGTGGTACTGAAATTGATAGGATCTTTTGGTTGAACTTATTATCATTATATATTGTCTGCATCATTCATACTGATTGAACAATGAAAACATGAATACAGAAAATGAAACTCAGTCAAGGTCTCATGAAAATCAAGCTGTATACCAACTTTAGCTGAAATGTAAAATTGATTAATGGATTTACTCCGAAAAAACAACATTGTGTGGATCTAACAATCAGGAGCTACAACTCCAGCAAAAGATGACACAAAATGCTGTCAATATAGCCAAGGTCTCATCAGTATTAAGTGTCAATGTGTGATTTGTATTTTTAATGAAGCTTTAAAAGGATTCAGTCATATTGTCATGTTATCTGCTGTGTGACAGTTTCTATTGATGTCTACAATGGGGCATCATGCTGAAGACATGTAGCATCTTGTCCCGCACTGTCACATGATCCTGACACCAGAGCAACCAGCCCTAACACTAACCTCTTAGTGCTGAGTGCCAAGTGAGGCAGTTGCAAGTAGCATTTTTATAAATCTTTGGTATGACTTGGCCGGTGTTTGAACCCACAACCTCCCACATCTGAAGTTAATATTAAGTAACATGCCAGATTTGGTTCAGGTCAAATCAATGGATTTATGGTGCAGGATTGAAGAGTGTTGATCTGACAACCACGACGGTAACTCAACCACTTGACGACAATGAAGATGAACAATACAAGTCTGCAAATGCCCCATCAATATCCAACTGCACAATAATAAACAATCTGAACTCTGTCAAGACCCCATCAATATCAAACAGCATAGTATCAAATTCAGTTTAATGTAAATAAAATGAAGTTATTGTGTAGAAACCATGACAACCATGTGCTATAACTCTGCCAAATGATAATGTAGAATTCTGACAATCCAATTTACTCAAAGACTCATCAGTATCAAGATGCATACCAAATTTGATTAGAATCCAAAGATAATCAAGGTGCTATTATGCAGAAACAATGTATGGAAGGAAAGATGGCTGTATAGATCCAATTTAAAGTCCAACATAAAAGTGGGAGGGGACAAAATGAATACTTAACAAGCAGGCATTGATGATTACAGGTAGGTATCTGAATAAATTACAAAACTAGGCAAGGCAGAGCAAATGATTATGTACATATTTATGTATATAAAAAATAATAGTATAGACTTTAGTCATATCGCAAATCAGATTGCTGTTAAGCATTAGAAAACTATGAGCAATGATATCAATCCATTGAGTCTGCAGCCTCTGATACCATATTTATCTGTTGATAAGCCCACCACCCACTTTTACAACATTTGGGTCAATATTTACAAATAATATTTCTGTCTGTTAGCCCCCCACCCCCCATGTACAGATACATAGTACTATCACAGCAATGCCATCAATGTTATTTTTAGATCATACTGAGTTGTCAACATGTGTCATAATTCAGATTTTTTTATGTTGACAACAGCATAGAATTAAGCAATCAAGATCAAATTACTATGATAGCTTTCATTATAATGCACAGTCAGATCTGGGTCTGACTAGATTGTTAGAAGTATCAGTAGTACAAATTGCAAAGGTCCTGATCTGCAAGTTCTCTATGCTATGGCATGTCTGCAGGGCTTTACATATCAGCAAAGATCAGTGATTTACCACACTATTTTAACGCAACAACCAGCTACTTTAAAAAAGAACTGTATCCCCATTGGGGAGCCTCCCCACCCCCCCACCCCTCCAGTTTGGCAACTCACCATCCAACTTTAATCTAATGGAAAGCCCTTGATCTTGATATTTGGTGTTTGCAGATTGACAAGACTTATAAGCAAGTATAGATGGTGAGATACAGTGATACTTTTTGCAAAAAAGTAACTAAAATTGATGTACTCATTCAAGTAAACTTGGCATCAGCAAATATTTAATATCTTGATTTTGGCAGCAACAGATCAGGCTGGCATGTGCAACTTTATCTAATATTCTAAGTAAAAGAAACCAGACTCCACAGCATTGCAAGGTCTTCAGACACATTAAAAAGATATATTTTTTGAACATGTTTTCTTGATAAAATGTTTTTGTAAATTGCTTCAAGGGGCCACAGAATATAAAGTAATCTTGTCCATTAACTATAAATGTGTTCATACCAAAACTTAGTCATGCCTAGGGAAGATGTACTTCTCATATTGTTGTAGCACATAGAGAGTTGGACTACTGTTCACTCCAACTTCCAAGTGCACAGACCTAGATCTACCATAACATAATACATCACCAGATAAGGGTCAGTTTGTTATGAGTGATCAGGAGAATAAGCAATACAGACCCTGATCTGCTGATGCATTATGCAATGGCAGATCAAGGTCTATGTTGTTCTCAGTTAGACAATCTGGTGTTGAAATATCCAGAATTTAAAAAAATGCCATAGCACGAGTGTGTGAGTGTTAAAATAGTAGAACATCTTCTGCACCTGAATTCTTTCAATAAAAATTAATATATTTCTGAATTTTTATAGAGCTGTAGCCCAAAACAATAGAGATTGACCAAACTGATTCAATTTTTGAAAAAATGATGTTACAATTAAAATGCACAAAAATGGTTCAGCAAGATGTTATTCCAAGTTTTATCTGCTTATCAATACTGAAAACATTCTCACACTCGTATTTACTGAGAAAAAAATCTTTTGCAAATTATTACATTTTTTTAAAAGGCTACTTAATTTATGATTCATTACCATGTAAATTTATTAGTTGAGTCCGACTGCAAATACCACTGACCCTAATCTATTGGCGCATTATGTATCGGCAGGTCATGGTCTGGGCAGCTTGCAATTGGGCTATGTATAAGTGAGTATATACAGTATTCACCACAAGCAGTAGCCAACATTATAATCAAAGTTTCCTAAGAAGTGCTAGTACAACTCACCTGATTACATATTCTAAGCATGCACACAAAAGAAATAGCTTCAAGATAACTGACAAGAGAATAATATTTAGGCCAGTATGTCATATTACCAGCCAATTGGAAACACTTATTTGGGGCAGGGGCATTTTTACTGCATAAGCCTAATCAGAAAACATGGTTTGTATGACTAATCAGTAAAAAATAATTAGCAAAGATCCTGACACATTATATAACAGCAAATCAGTCTGTTGTGCTATACCATAGGACCTGTCTAGTACATACAGTACTGATTTCATTCATCCATTAATTGTTCGCAGATTTCATTTAATTTATATATTTTAAAAAATCTGGACAGATTCAGAAAATTAACAGTAATTAAAACAACAGTACATGTATTCATAATATATAAATCCAAGTAAAAATAGAGGCAGCTTTTCTCTTAATAAGCCCTAAGCAATGCCACACAATTTTATTTTGGCTGCAGTGAACTGTAAAGGGAGGAATTATATGGTCTAAAAAGGAAAAGGAGAATAACTGAAATGACAATAATTATAAAACTCTACGCCAACAAGCTGGAGATGGAGTGTACACTTTAATGTAACATGGTATATCATGACTAATTTCACTTGATAAATTCAACAAATCACAAAACATGAGCTAAGTAAAAGTATAGATGCATTATGTCAAGAAATTACTTGTCAAGGTTTTTAAAGGATCTGCATGTTTTATGATACAATGAGGTGAGAAATGGAGTTAAAAACATAACAATCTTAAATGTTGATGAAGCTGATGTACATAACCATTTTTACAAACATAACTAATCAATAGAAATTATGCTTCTGTTATATATTGACTTCTGTTAAACCTGAAGCATGTTGTTGGACCATGTAATTCTAATTAAAAACGTGTATAATTCAAATATATACAAACTTTTTGGGTTGATTTAGAAAGCATTTACATCATGTGAAATACAAAATTATTTTTGATTTGTACCATGGATACAATTTTTTAAAAACAAAATGTGTTAGAGATGAAAATATTGAGTGAAATCCAAATTATAATGATTGCTGTACTGAAGCAATTTGTGCCTGTCACTAAGTGTTGACCTAAGTACACAAAGGCACTACCATATCAATACATGTTAAAGCAGATTATGTACAAATGCTGACATAAATAACGTATTTTCGTGCATATAATGCGTGCGTTATACGCGTTTTTACAGTCAGCGCAACCCCCAGTGCTGTATATGTGTAAGCGCATTATCCCAGTTTTATTTTACAGCCAAAAGTGCATCGATGAATTTCAAGCAACCACCCTAACAAACCAGTGACAATTAATAAAAGATTTCTTTCATACACATATAGTATAAATGACGTTTATTCAAATCTTTTTATGTAGAAAATAAACAATTCGAAGTTGACAATGTGTTGCGCCGCTTGCGCGTTTGTATGTTATGGTATGTAATGAATATCTTTTATTTCCATAAGGCATACACTAACTTGCATTATAAGAATATATTTCTTGTAATTTCTATGTAGGACAAAATCCGATAATCGGTTTTAAATCGGATTTCTACAAACGATAATCGGTTTGGAAAAAAACAAAACAATATTAACATCCCTATACCGGCATGCATGCATTCCAGGCCAGAAATTAGCGGAATTAAGTAAATACATATAGTTTTATAGCAGTTGCTATATTGCCTCTGTTTACGTGAAAAATATTACGACGTGGCATTTACGACTATACCGGTAATACCGGTATTTATTACGAGTAAAAAAAGGGATAAAGGCACCAGCGTTAAATTGCTCGATGGTGAGTGAGAGATGATAAACAGCCTCGTAACGTGTATCAGATGAGGCACCTCTGGCAGACATGTGTTCCGGCAGGCCTGTGTTGGTTACCTCGAGGTATATGCATGGGCTCGCTCCAAGATATTTTTTTTTTTACACAAAAACGCAATTTCCATGTGTTATCTGCGTGTGCGCATTATACACGTAGGCGCGTTATATGCGCAAAAATACGGTACATAAAGGCACTACCATATCCATAAGTGTTAAAGCAGATTGTGTACAAGTCTTGACCTAAGTACACAAAGGCACTACCAAAATCCATAAATGTTAAAGCAGATTGTGTACAAATGCTGACCTAAGTACACAAAGGCAGTACATACATGTTGAAGCAGATTGTGTACAAGTGCTGATATAAGTACAAAAAGGCAGTTGTATGTAACATAATGTTGATACAGAAGCAGATTGTGTACAAGTGATATATTTATATAAAAAGGCAGTTTTATGTAACATAAATGTTGATACAGAAGCAGATTGTGTACAAGTGATATATTTATATAAAAAGGCAGTTGTATGTAACATAAATGTTGATACAGAAGCAGATTGTGTACAAGTGCTGATATAGTACAAAAAGGCAGCTTTATGTAACATAAATGTTGATACAGAAGCAGATTGTGTACAAGTGCTGATATAATTACACAAAGGCAGTTTTATGTAACATAAATGTTGATACAGAAGCAGATTGTGTACAAGTGCTGATAAAAGTACACAAAGGCAGGACAATATCGCTAAATGTTGCTTAGCTGTAAGTTGTTAAGTTCTGTTTAATCACTCATACATCAACCTCAGGAAGATGAAAGGGGGACATCAAATCTTCAGTTTGCTTTAAATTAGTCCCTATAAAAATGGCAGATTCAATTTTTTTTTAATTAATGATAGTTTATCCATTTTGTTCTTTCATATAAAATGATAAAAGACCATTTATGAAGACCATTGTCAACTAATTTAACTATCAAACTTCTTAAATAATAAGGCTTTTTGCACTCTACTTTTACCAAGTCTGCCATTTTGGGACTTTTGCACTCTATTTTTTACCAAGATTGCCATATTGGGACTTTGCACTCTTTTTATTACCAAGTCTGCCATCTTGGGACTTTTTAACTCTATTTCTTTTACCAAGTCTGCCATATTGGGACTTTTGCACTCTATTGTTACTAAGTCTGCCATCTTGGGACATTTGCACTCTATTGTTACCAAGTCTGCCATCTTGGGACTTTTGCACTCTATTGTTACCAAGTCTGCCATATTGGGACTTTTGCACTCTATTGTTAACAAGTCTGCCAACTTTGAACTTTTGCACTCTTGTTATCAAGTCTGCCATTTTAAGACTTTACATAAAAGACAGACTTTAAGCACTGAATAGGTGTTAACTGTCCTGCTCTATCTAAGGTTTTGTCAAATACTGTCTTATCTGTAACTGATACAACGGTGTATCCCCCATAATGTTATTTGCAAATATTGGAATGCAAAACTAACATAGTATCTTGATATTGAAGATGATGTTGACACCAAGCTATCACTGCCTGAAAAGTGTTACCTGTGTTTCACACTGATATAGCAAGCAAAACCAAGACTTACATTTCATCAAGTAGCTTAGAAAAACATGCATACCTAAGCATGACATGGACAAGAGCAACTTAGAGGTTGATGTATGATTCAGATATAGAGAGTTTGTGAATAATAAATGAGAAACATATATGATTACACTGTGCATAATAATATACATGATAATGGTTTGAAGTTACCTTTCCACCAGGCTCCTATTAAAAAAAAAATAATGAATGACATGCATTAACTTTATTTTTTTTTTAAAACATGTGATGAATATGAACTGTGTTATGAAAAAAACTGATTACTTGTAGCCAATAATATATGGTCATGATTTCACTCTACTCATAAGTTATACCGAACACTAATCAATCATGTGCCATGAAAAATGACACCCTAATTATTCAAATATGTTTGCAGCAAAAATCATGATATCACATGCATAAGGTGAATTACAACATGAAACATATTCAGTTGTTTTCTGCATGTAAAAGAATTCAATTATCCTGAAATTACACATATTTATAATAACTCAGTTAACTTGTGAATTTATAGTCTTGATCAATATTGAAATCAGTCCCATTAATTAAGGTAAGAAACAAATTAACAAAAATAAAAACATCAATCAATCAAATCAATTATTAAATTATAATAACAGAATTTAAAGAATGCTTCAACAAAGAATGACAATTTACTGGCAACTGAGTAAATTAAACATTTTATTCCAAAGATAACAATATATTTAATAATTACTTCAACAGTTGGATACTGTACACTCTAGAATGACATGTATTGTTATGTTATTTGCAGTATGTGCAAAGAATCAAATCATCCTCCTTGCTGTTTGCTTCACAAAGTAAAGCTCCATCAACCAATAGTTCTGAAATTTATTTTTGCTGGGCTTTGCTTGCTTTCCTCATAGGGCATTGCTTCCTGAATCACCTTCAAAACTGAATAAAGCTTGAACACTATTCCTACAACTGAAATAATTATGCTTTGTGTTTTACAGAGATGCTGCCAGGGTTTGATCTAAAGGAGGAAAGCTCCCTTCTCGTCACAAAAATAAGGGAACAGTATAAAATAGGAGGATAGGAGGAACCAGCCATAGCTCAATGTTTATCTCTCTTTCTTCCTAAATACCACAATTTTATGGCTCTACTGAAATCAAAAACATTTAAAGATGTTGTCCATACTTGTATAAGTAATAATCTGTAGATTGTTTCTGAGCTTATATTGTGCCTTATCTGTATATGAATATTATTCTGTTGTGCAAGGATCCCCTTTTCGTTCTGCTGTCTGAAAGGGTATATACATGGTTAGCTTTTTATGAAAGTTATCTACAATTTTCCATTAATCAGAGATATTGTCTCTTTGATAATCCTGGCGATAATACAATTTTCATTAACATAAGCTCTACCAAAGTTTCACTTTTGTAAGACAATCCCTCACTAACTATTGTTGCATTAGAGTATCAAATTCTAAAAAAGTACCTTACATTTTAAATTTCATTTTAGATTCTTATTTATTCCGTTTATCTTAAGCCTTATAGTGCTATAGATTTGTGGCACATGATCCAGTAGGACTAAATTGTTTGAAAAAAGAAATGAAACTTACGATCTCCTTTTAAATTGCATGTATTTTACTTATTCAGTATGACAGTTTGACTAATGGTAGATGTTATTTTGGACAAGTTTCTGTATGGTTAAGTTATTTGGACAAGTGTCTGTTTGGTCAAGTTACTTTCTGGTACTTTTGTAAACTGATTCCCATGTCATCTGCAGCATTATGTCCAAGAAACTGGAACCCCAAATACCTCGTAACTTTCCTTTCTAATATATCACCAAAGAACCACAAAACAGCTATCTTCCATTGCATATATTACCACAAGTTTCTTAAAATGTTATACCAGTTTTGAGCAGTATGCAGTTTTGCTCTCAACATGAAAATAAGCATGCATTAACACTGTCAGGAGACAGTGCTGAAAACAGTTTTTCAATCGATTCATTGGATTTGAACATAAGACAAGGATAATAACAAGGGTACCCGGTATCCAAATAAACGTAATGTGTCCCAAAATGAAACATCTGAATGATCTTTACACTCATTCCTCCCCTCCCCCCAAAAAATTAAATTGATATAAATGAAACACAAAATTATATGTAGTAATAAATTAAATATTAGCAGGATACAAGGGCTTTTTAAAGTGCCACAATTGCAAATATGAGGACCTTTCTTAATCTTTTTTCACTGTTCCTAATTTTCATAGGTATTTCAAGACCAGACATCAAATTTACAGCTTTTTAAGACCTGTGAAAACCATGTAATAATTTTGCAAAATCCAGAATGGATGACATCTCTGAAGCAATACACTATTTAAATTGGCAGCAAATGTCATACAAAAAAAGAAATGAATAAAAGTTTTATTTAAAATTAAGACAATATAAATTATGTTATACCAAACAAAATAAATAAAATGAGAAGATGTATGGCCAACACTTTACCATAAGTAGAGAAAACAAAATTGATACCACTGTACTTACACGACTCTTGACAGACCACCTGGCCTGTGGAGCAGGTTCACCTATGAATTCAACTGGAATGGTGAAGCTCTGTCCAACCTTGATTTGTATGGATTTAAGGTCATTCTTGTTCACAATCTTAGGCTTCACTGCAATATTAAATTATTCATCTGGTTATGAAAAGCATCAACTAAACGTGTTGACAAGAAGGAATGGATATTGTTTAATCATCAACACATTTGTCTAGATGAATGTAAGACCAAGATCAATGTCCATACCTCATTCTTCCTGATCATATTTTATCAACTAACTAAATTACTGAATCACTAGATCAATGTATATCACTTGTTTACTCCTTGGATTGTGGACCTTTTCTTTCAAGATGGCTACATCTTTCACAGTACTGTGAAATAACTGTGTATCTGTATCTGCCATTTTCATAGCCACTGCAATCTTAATAGCCTCATCAAAAGATAAATCTTCTACTGACAACAAAAGTTTCTTTCGAACCACACAATAACTTGTCTCTAAGTACTTCTGACAGAAAAGTTCCCAAATCACAGTAGGTATAGAGCTTCTTTACTTCCACTACATATGTTGAAACAGTCTCACACTGTTTTTGATTTCTTTTATTAAACTTAACCTTCCTGGAATCAATAATGGTTTTGGCATGTAGTGATGTTTTAACACTGTAAAATTGTCCTTAAGTTGATCTGGTGATATCAGGTTTTTTGAGGATCCCATATGCTGAAGGACAGATGAATGAGAAAATACTGCTACCACCTTCTCATCCCTGACCTCATTCACCGCAAAAACTGCTCCATGTGTACTACAAAGTTTGCAAACTCTCCAAACCCTCACAAAACATGCCCAATTTACTAAGGTAGGCCATTGTGGTTGATAACTGATAAATTCTTGACTTAATTCACCTCATCCAATGTCCATAATCCTTGACACCAATTTAAGAACTCAGGAAACTCAAGAAGACCTACATCATTCTTTATTCACTCTATTATTTAACTGCAAGTGTACATACACAGTCAAATCCAAACTATCCAAATTTTACTGGTGATACTATAAATTGCAGGTATTTTAAAGGTACTACTCCTAAAGATATATAACAAACACCGAAATTCCATATGAACCTAAACTCTGTAAGACGAGGTAGCAAAATATAGATTGACGGACTGATGGAAATAAATGTGTTTCTAGTCATTAAAAGAAGGATCAACTCTAAAGATGCATCAAAGCAAACTTCCATATTATACCTCTCCTGGATTTGGTAAGAACTACAGGTGATGATGGACTGGGATCTGACAGTCCAGCCTTATTCTTTGCCAGGACTCTACATTCATACTCCTTGCCTTCCTTTAACCCATCAATCACTCCCTTGGTCTGGTTGCCAGGGACTTCACAAGCCTTAAAATTAAGATGAATTTATGCAAAATCAAGAAAAGGTAATGATTTTCATGAGACAAAAAGAAATATGTATTTATCTATTTTCTATTACTAATTCCAGACACATGTAAAAAAGGAAATTTACCTACCTATCATTATGTGAATTGCAATCTGCCCAAGATTATCTGTTATCTTTTAGAGTAGTTTTGTGCATATTTCTTTTTCTGGGGAATTCAAATCCATTAATTCAAATTGCAATTTTAGTCATTTCCATGTCAAAGTTAAAAATTAAGAAAGCATGCAAGGAAACTAATCTTAATACCACTCTTAAAAACAAGAGATAGAGTAGGCAACACAGGCCTGTATTACAGCATTTGCCAAGAAACACTGAATCATAATTGAAAGAAGTTTATATGTACTTTACCTTGACCCAGTCTCCTCCCTTCTCCTTGACTTCCAGGATGTATTTTTCAACAGGAGCCCCATTTTCTCTCTCTGGTGGCATCCAGCCTAGCTCAATGTAATCCTTGTCATAGTCCAAAACCTCAGGTTCACCAGGGGGGTCTGTGGGATCTGTAGAAAACAGGATTAGTATACATGAAAAGCATAAGTTCAATTAAAAACAAGTTAAACACTTTACTGAGTGTATATACATGTTCTATACTTATAAGTGAAGTTAAACTGCAAAAAGATCTTGATCTGCCATAGCATTATGTGCCTGCAGATCAGGGTCTGTTTTATTGAATACTCCTAACAAACTGCACAGATTCATCTGTTGATGCATTATGCAAAACCAGATCAGGGTCTGTGCAGTTTGGCTCATCCTATAAGCGAGTATAGTTGTTGTTGTTGTTGTTGTAGTGTTTAACGCCGTTTCTCAGAACACGATAGGCTATACATGGCAGACAGTATTAATGGTGGAGGAAGAAACCAGGAAACCACCCGAAAGAACCACTGACCGATGAGAAGTTACTGGCAAGCTTTCTCATATACCCACATTGGCCAAATCTGGGACTCGAACCCACGTAGATAGAGGTGAGATGGCTATGATCCATAAGCGGCAAGCGCTTTAAACCACTCTGCCACTTGGGGACCCACAGTATAGAGTAGTTTGCTCTGTACACATGTGCCGAAGTGACACAGTATAGTGTGCTATGAATTAGACACCTGTTACCCAAATAACCCGATAGGCGTAAGCATACTAATTAATTTAGGCATAGTTCATGTTAAGTTCGACATCAATTTTAACCATTTTACATTTTGATCTAAGAGTAAATCTGCTCTTCAATAATTGTTTAATACTTTTCATGGATGAATTTTTAATATGCTTTAAAATCTTGTGATGACATTTTCACCATCATGAAGCTGTGTGATTATGTGTAGCTGACAATTCTCTACCTCTAAATCTGCCAGTTCATTGTCTAGGTCTACGTTGCTAAATCATCTGAATCTGCTAAATTATTGAAAACCAGTGTTGCCTGCAGTGACATCAGACCTGTAGTTGACTTGATATTTGTGATTACAAATTATCAAAACTCAATAAAATGCCAAATGAAATCTGCAGCCTCCATTCTGGAGAGTGGAGAATCCGACTCAGTTCCTTTAAATAGCAGAAAATGACAATAGTGCTTCCATCATCATAAAGCAGAGGTATCCAAAAGTACTTACATGAGGGATAAATAAAATCCTGTCAAAGCCTATTCATTGTCTTCAAGCCAGCAATTCAAAATACTGTACCAACATTAATTAGACAATCAGTTCACACAGTCTTTATCTGACAGAATTATAAATTTAACCCCCAATGCTACAGAAAACCTGGAACATTTACTTTTTCATTCACCCACATATCATAAATTTAAAAAAAAATTTAAGACTAAAAAATACTGATCCCCAAGGAAATATGTATTTTAATTGGCATTAAGTAATTTTGTATTAATATTAAAGTATATCAAAATGTTACAATGATATGCCGACAACAAGAACAAGTTCAAAATTTCACAATCTTAGTGAACAGAAATTGGAGCAAGGGATTATCACAAATATAGGTATAATTTAGCATTTCAAACAATTTTGTTGTCAAAATAAAGGAAACTGAAAGAGCACAGCTGTTAAAACATCAGGCTCATAATCCAAGGGGGCCATGGTTCGATACCCACCCAGGCCAGGCCAGATTGGCAGCCTCTGTGTGTCAATGATAAAAGCACTTAGATCCCATTTCTTTGGTCTGACAACAATGTGCTGCATGTACAATGAAAAACAGCAAGCAAAATAGATTACATTCACACCATATGAATGACATATTGAAACTGATGTGTATGTTTCATGACATATCAGCACACAAATGACTATCTACTGGAGTATTAGTGCCTTAATCTGAGGCACATCAAGGGAGCCAAACTTGGCTACTGTGTTCAGAGATAACATATGTTCAATGTATTTGTAAAATACCAAATATATATTCAATGAATGAATAGTTTATGTTAGCTTTTAAATGCAATATGCCAAAAAAGATGCCGACAATGATTTGTGTGCTGCCCACTCTGAGATTTTGGTAAATTGCTGCCATACATCTCAAGATGTATCAACAAACCAAAGTAAGAGTTGACATGATTATGTGGCCGAATGATTTTTGAGAAAGGGGCCAAAATACCGACCTTTGACAGTTAGGTTACTCCAGGGAGTAGATGGATAGACAAACAGGTTGATGAAAGGATAGACAGGTGTACAGACATATGGATACACACGCATGGCAAAGTGGTCATATGTCAAGCTTGACACTGAAAACCTATTATAAATGAATCCCCATATTTGAAAGCTTGGTAGCAAATCATACCCCAAGGATCTTTGGCAAGGATCTCGGTGTCAGCATATAGTGGTTCCCCCTGGCCCATTTCATTGACGGCAGACACACGGAATAAATATTTGTGTCCAGGTGTGATATCAGATACATCAATTTCAAGGTCTTCAGTGTCACAGATTTTCTTCCATTCTTCAGATTCTGTATCCTTCATTTCTACAACATAGTTCAAGATGGGGCAGTTTCCATCATTCTCTGGTTTGTCCCATAGAAGAGCACAGCGGTCCTGGAAAACATCTACAACATCCAGTGGACCTTTTGGTTTGCCAGGTTTGTCTGAAAGAGCAAAGAATACAACAAATAAGATTTGGTTTGTATTTATTCTTCAAAATTTGTATTACCACTAATCATTATGATTTATTTTTATTCTTTGCAAAAGTCCTGAAAGTCTGGAGATCAAATAAAAGTTTTAAAATATTCTGGCAAATGATAAATCTTTGAAATGTACAAAAAAAGTTTTAACCTAAAATACAGCAAAAAACCCTGCCGTGTCATCATCCTTATGCAATGATCTAATATGGACTGGAATCAATAACATTATTATTGTTTGTCAGGAAATGAAGGGGTACATCTGATCACCTATGAGACAAATATGTTTTTACAGTTGTCACTACTGAGGTCCCTGGGTGACGATCAAATGTCTGATCAAACTTCAGCTATTGCAAGAAGACAGGTCATCTCATGTGAAATATTTGGCATTCTGACCCTGGATCACTGTCTGAAGGATGGGTTGGGAGATTGTGGGCAGGTGGGGGGTTGGGGGCAGGTGGAGGATAAGGGTCATAGAAATATGCAGCAAAATTATGCGCATGATCTGCAAAGCAAACCATTGTATTGTAACAGTTTCTCTTTTGTATGGTTTTAAAAAGCTGCTCAAAGAATTTTATATTTTTGTGATGGCAGCCATATTTGAGGAAAATCAGCCATCATCTCTTGAAAGCTGCTCATGCATGTATGTTTCCAGACAAATTTGGTTTTTCTTTTTTTTGTAATGGTGACTATTTTTTTTATTGCATATGGTCAAGAAACTGAAAGATCTTCATATCAGGGTGCATTCTATCAAATTTGGTCAAAATGCTTCTTCTCAGATGAGCACTTAAAAAGAAGTGGTCTAAATGTTGTTCTATTATTTTGTAATGGTAGTCGCACTGATAGCAGATCAGAATCATTTCAAGAAAATGAAAACCCTTCATGCAAGAATGCTTTCTTTCAAATTGTCAAATTCTGTTAGTGATATTTTAGAAGAAATTGTTTAAAGACTTTTCTGTTTTTAGTAATGGTTCCCATATTAGATGGCAGACAAGCATCATCCATAAAACAAGCCCAAGACCTGCACATTGATATCATTCATGGCCAAATGATTCCTTTACAAATATGTTACCTTGAGAACAAAATTAAAAGCTGAGTGCAAGCATGTGGCATGAATCATCTTCATAATGATTCATTTAATGTATTAATGATATCCATTAAGGACATATACGTAAATGAAAATTCTCTAATCAAAACTGATTGCAAATTTCTTTGACTGACCTTGATCTTTGTCCCCATGAATAAAGGGGTGAGTGTGCATGCTGCTGAATGATTTGTCTTACTTCATAATGTTTCATCCAAATAATGAAGATAATATAGTGTATAGAAAATAAGAAAATACTTTACCCCACAACCTTAATGTAAAGTTTCTATGGCTGTCACCTTGACCCCAAGGTTGCATGTCACTCCATCAATTTTTTAAGCTTCATATTAATTCAAATTAAGCATGAATAAAGTCCATCAAGGGTTTTAAGAAATGTAAATACATGAAAAGCCTTAACCAAAACTTTAACACAAAGTTTCTATGACTGCAATCATCAAGACTAATGAGGTCAAATCATGGTACAAAGGGCGAGTGAGCAAGAGACAGAATATCTTGATTTCGCAATGATTTTTACCACTTAGGTATGATGAAAATTGATCAGGATCTATCAAATGCTCATGGAAATAGAAGCAAATTAACCTAACCCTTAACAAAATGTGATTACTGATGACACTATTGCTTATGCCTTTACCATCAACAGAAAAGAGACCGCTGAGATTTGATTCCCACCAACATGGGTTCAACAAAAACTGAAGGCCTTTCATTTAAATTCAGTCAAATTTTGTTGAGTACTCATTGAAGAGAAGTGTTTTTCAATCTTACTAACACTGGCAATATTTTCTTACAGATCAGCATCATATGTACAAAATTGAAAGTTTTTCATGCCAGGTTGCTAACTGGGACAAATGTTTATCAAGCTTTATCTCAGAAGACATTTATTTAAGGGTTTTATGTTTCCAGTAATTGTGGCCAAATTGGATAGTGGTTGTGAAAACTATTGTAGATGGGTGGCACACAACATGGCATGAGAGAGATATATGACAGAATGTACAAGACTTCATAGTTTTGTGTATAATATTAAAGGCATACTATTGAGATAGTTCAAAATACCAAATCCTCATGATAAGTCCATACAATATTCTTAACAAGACTTGGAGATGAACAAATGCTTATCAAACAAAGGCAAAAATTCAAAAATGTAATGTTTCCCAACTCTTCTGGTACTTATTTACATGTGATCCATCATCATACTATCTTACCGAGTACTTTGACAGTGATGGGTACTTTCTCTGTTCCAACTTCATTGGTGAGAGTGAGACAGTATACTCCAGAGTCCTCCCTCTCTGCCTCTGCAATCAGAAGCTTGGAATTTTTGTCTCCTGTCTCGATATGCATGTTGGCCTCATTGAGCGGTTTGTCATCTTTTGTCCAATGAGCTTGTGGTTTAGGTGTTCCTGTAAATGGTCAACAGTGTACGACAACATTATGGAGTGCACAGATTTGTGTCATTTAGGAAAATTATTAAAAATAATTTATTATGAAATGATGTTCAAGATATGTCCTTACTACTTGACTGTGCATCAAATATAATTTTCATGAACAATTTTTATATTCAGAAAATGCAATATATTTTCCACTGCACTATATGGCTAGATCAAGTAGGGTAATCTCAGACAAAAGACAAGTGCAGACATACTGTGTGGCCTTGCATGTATAGTGTTCAATGGCACACCAGCACAACACTGGATTTATAGTGCCAAGAAAGTTTAGGCACCCCCAAAATGGTAAACAAGCAAAGATAAAGGCAAACATGAGTTCAATCCTTTAAACACAATTTTTTAAAATTAAAAACAAATATAAACCTAACTCTTTTAAAATGTATAAGACCTCCTCCATGTAAATATCAAATGGAATGCATCTCAGATGAAAAGACTGCACATTTAGTCACCTAAACAAACTCCCAGAAAATACAAAACTATGAATCTTACCCACATATGGAACATCAATCTCAATCTTCTCTCCCTTCTTCACTATAATCTCCTTTGGAATTTTGCTAAAATCAACCTTGGGTGGTTTTGGCACTGTAAAACATTGGAAATGTATTGTTCATCAACCTATAGGGTTTTATTTTCATTAAATAAAATCAACATAATAAAAAAAATCATTATGAATCATTATTTTTCTCAATTCTCACACTCTGTAAATACATAACTTTCGGTCTGTTTATAAATACTTTGATATGGCAATCAGCAATACCAGGACCTTGACCTAACATTTGTTTCGTGGGCAAGAAAATTGTGGGGAGGAAATTAAAACTCATATTGATACTGAGAAGAGTGGAGTCAGAGATATTTGAACACTTCAGCATCAGTTATGCTAGTTCTGTAAATACCTTTTATATCTTTGTTGGGTTCTTACCTTATGTAATATCTCGTTTATATAATGAAAAGTGGTTGTGATATTAATAAACCATTTGTCACATTATATTTTACCCCACTCCAAACTGGATTTACACTTGATCATGTCAGATCAGACAGTTTTGAGTTAATGTGGACATGCTGTTGGGTCTCTTAGGATAATTGTAGTATTTTGAAGAACAAAAGATTCTGAATAAAAACAATAGTAAAAACATTTGATAATTAGTATATCTATTTATAAGCTTACTGTAAAGTTACAAGTCATTATTTCTGTTAGTAGAAAAACAAACAAGGCCCACTACTTGCACTCTTCCTTCTTGCAATTTTTTTTGATAGCAGCAAGTGTTGTTACAGAGAACAAAAAAAAAACAGTTGCTTGTGTTACAAAATTATATGAACTACATTTTCTACATTTCTTCCTTTTTACTGTCAAGTGTTGAAATGATCTCTGATATTCTTCAGTGATAAGATTTAAAAATTAGTTGCTGTAGTGGACATATTGGATGTCAGATGGTACCTTTTTCATTTAGGACAAAGTATACATCATTAGAAGTCCTTTGGTGAAAATCTCATGTCATAATGATCCTCCATTCAGACGGAGTCATGACAACAGATTTTCAAATCTGTCACTTTATCAACCAATTTTATGTAGGACTGGGTGAAGAAGAAAAAAACACAGAATGATCATCCATTCAGAGATTCATGACAATAAAATTTGTAATACAGCAGTCACAGTCTCTATACAACTGTTTATTTTGAGAACTAGATTTCATAAGACATTATCAGGTGAATACACCATGTTGATATAGCAAGATGTGACTTTCCATTCAGAAGGAAAAGCAAAGGACAAAAATGTTCTGATGGCTGCTGAGGTAGCCATACTGGATGTCAGAACAGCAAAATTGTTATTTAAGATAACATGAACATCATATAAGAAGTCTTCTGGCTAAATCAAAAAGGTCAACATAACTTTTTGTCAAGTTTGTTAACAAGCTTTTTAGGATGGCTGCCATGATGGCCTCATTTGATGTTATATCAGTACTATTTTATTTAAGGCCAACAAGACTTTATCAGAAATATTCTAGTGAAAACACCATGTTGATAAAACCATCTATTCAAGACAACAGCAATAGTGATAACAAGACATTTAAGAGGGACAGCCATATTGATGTCAGATCCATATTGACTGGTACCCCTTTTATTTATAACCAGCCAGACATCACATGAAGTATTCTAGTGAAAAACCCAGGTTGATATGACCAACCATTCAGGAAGAGTAGCTATAACAATATTTTCAAGATGGCCACTGTGTTAGCCATACTGGGTATCATACAGGCCCATCTTCATTAAGTACCACTCTGGTATCACAAGAAGACTTTTAGTGAAAACACCATGCTGACATGACATTCTGCACAGGTGGAGTAGTGGTAACAAGATTTTCTACATATTGGATGTCAGTATCATTTTCATTTAGAACCAACTAGACCATGGTCAATAGATGGACAGATGACAGACAACAAACCATTTCATAATCTATTAAAAGGTGTGATAGAAATCTGGAAGTATAAACAACCATAACATTATATGACCCAAGTACTATTATGGTAGGAATCAACAAAACTGTCACTATGACAAACTACATCATACCGTAAATGAGGTGGTTGTGACTTCTTATTAAATAATGAAAAGATAATTAAAAGTCATAACAATAAAAATGGTAAAAATTCTAGGAAAATAATGCAAGACTTTTGATCTGCCAAAATCCAATTTCAAATGCTTTCTGTTGAAATTTTAAAAAATGACTTACATTCCTCCACAGTGACATTACATTTGCTGGGTCTATCTCCTACTCTACACTCATATTCTCCTGCATCTGCCTGGGTCAGGTTGTTGACGATCAGTTTGTATGATTCACCCTTCCTAGAAATCTCCATTCTCCTGGGAAATAAATTGTATGATGTCAAGTTTAAAAGTAATCCTGTAATAAAGGTTTAACTCTTTTTTTAATTATCTTACAAACGTATTGCTAATTAGATACAAACAGTTAAAAGTCATGAAAAAATTCCCAGATATTTTTTTCAAAAAATTTAAATCTTCAACATTCATGTTGTTTAACTTAAGTAAATAAATAAAAACATCTGGGACTAAATTAAAAAAATACTTTATGAAAAAAGATGTGAATATTTTTTATTTGGACTATGTTTAAATGAATAATTTAAATGAACTCAATTAAAATAAAAATTTCAATATGGGAATTTAGTCTACAAAAAGAAAATGTTCTAGAAAAAGTTGGATATGTTGCATACATACAATCAAGAATTTTATTTTTAAATAGAATTTCTGCTTAAAGACTCTTGATCTATCTTTCCATTTATCTGCTTACAGCGTTCATAATAATGATCCCACAATTCATACTGGCATGGAGTGGTTTTATTCAAGAACTTGTAAAGTTTTCAAGGAGTATTTTTTTCTTATTGAAACTGACACCTACTCTTTATGGTACACTGTTTATCATTGTATAAATATGTACAAAAATATAATAAATACGTATATCTGTGTATGGTACACTGTTTATCATTGTATAAATATGTACAAAAATATAATAAATATGTATATCTGTGTATGGTACACTGTTTATCATTGTATAAAATATGTACAAAAATATAATAAATACGTATATCTGTGTATGGTACACTGTTTATCATTGTATAAATATGTACAAAATATAATAAATACGTATATCTGTGTATGGTACACTGTTTATCATTGTATAAATATGTACAAAAATATAATAAATACATATATCTGTGTATGGTACTACATCTCATAAAAAATGGTGAAATGACTTTTTTCAGCCACCCATTTATTTACCCATATTATCAGCACAAAATAAGAAAATAAAAATATTCAGAATGTCAAAATTATACATTTTATTTAGTTTCAATGTTTTGTATGTGCTCAGGTAAATTCAAGGAAATTTTGGCACAACTGAAGTTTTTTTTAATGGACTTTAACTGATAAATTAACTTTTATGATGTTTAATGAACTTTAAATGATAAAAATTATTTTTAAAATTCATGTTGTTCTTAGGCCAGTCATTCAAATTCAAGGATCCATAATATAATTTACATAATGATGTACTCAAACCCAATTTGCATAAAAGAAACAAAAATTAATGTGAGAAGATTATAGTAGTTAGATATCAAATTCCATGCTAACTTTTTTACCAATGCTTAAAACTTCTTTTACCATGCTTTGATCTCTTGTACTCTTCATTCAGTGAATTATGTAATCTTAACTGAAGGAATTATGATGACCTGTCACTGCTGATTTCTATACTTTTATTACATATTACATAATTTGTAAATAATATCATTTTAGCCAAATTAAATATATTAACACCTCTCATTCCTGACAATTACAAAGGAATTGTTTTTGTTTTCTTTGGTTTTAACATCACTTTTATCACATTATTGGCTCAATCATGCCAAGGAAACAAAAGTGCCTTTTCCAAAGACACACTGAGGCAGCCAACCTGGGTTGGTCTTGGTGGGTACTGAACCTGCAACTACTAAATACAAGTCTTATGCTCAACCAATTAAGCTACCGGAGTTCCCTAAAAAGAATCATAAGCTCAAATCTGTCATCACACATTTTGGGTTTTCCAGCTATATCCAAAACTTTTATCACTGGAAACACTGGAGAATAAGACAGATACAAACATTCTTGTATATACGGCTACCATCGGATAAGTAGCAATTTTTGTGAAAAGTCATTCTATTGTTTAGGAAATGGAACAGACAGACATACAGAGGGGAAGATGAATGAATGGATGAAGTATATAACAATACCCCTGATGACAGTGTGTTGGCATAGCAATGCTTAAGAGTACATAACACAAAGTAAGGCCTCCTAATAACGCTTACATAAACAGAAACACAGTATTTGCAAAATTTGACCTGACTTTATCCATCTTCCTGTCTTCCCATAAAATTATTTATTCCTCACTGTCTTATCTTGATTTTTTTAACATCATTTTACAATACATGAATATTTACTTTTCTATCTGTTTTTTACTTTCATCTGCCAACCTTTCCAAGTTGTCAATTTCGGCCAGGACACATTGAATTGTTTTAACAACTCATGAAAATGTATACAGTTAAGGACTGCAATAAAATGTACTTTTGCAGCCTGTTTTTTTTTTTTTATACATACGATGCTATAAATACTTACTGATCATCTTTGTTAATGGGTTGTCCATCCTTGAACCATCTGACTGGTTGACTGTGTGGGTTAGAAGCTTTACATTCAAGCATAAGAGTTCCCTTCTCACGCTCATTTCTATCTTCAAGCTTCTTGAAGAATTTGATGTCAGCTGAAATGTCAAGGTCAACATACATATTCTCTTAAATAGAAAGTCTTTATTTTTCTTGATTGAATCATACTAAGACATTCAGATACAAATTTTCAATCTACTAATAATGCCATGTTTACAGCAAACAGTTTAATCCAATGTGCAGTTCAAAACAATTTATTAAAAATATAGAAGTTAGAAACACCAATAACAAATACACATTAGCACATGCCAGAAGCAATGTCCCAATAGTGGCCAAAAAGAATTTCCAGGAATTAAAGATAGGATCATTTCTTCTTTTTAACTGTCAAGTGCTGAAACCATCTAAGATATCTGTGAACAATAACAAGCGTTTAAGATTTATGACTTTTAATAACATTTTTCAGCACAAGATAGGCTATAAATGGTGGCCATTATATCTGGTGGAGGAAGAACAAGAAAAATCCTGGGGAAAATCACCAAACCACAGGATACTACTTGTAAGCTTTATCACAAACACAAAATGGCTGAGCCCAAAACTCAAACCCATGTGGACTGAGAGGAGATGACAGTGATTGGTAATTGTGAGTGACTAAGACCACATGGTCACTTTGGACCCCAATGAGAATTTAAAGGTAGCTTCTGCAATAGCCACATTAGATTTGAGATTGGCACCATTTTCATTTAGAATCAGCTATACATATTAGAAGATTTTTTTGTTGAGTACTCTACATGATTATAACCATCCATTATAAAAATGGTTACCATGGTGGCATACTGGATGTCAAATAGGCACCATTTTCATATATGATGTAGAAGAATCATGAACCTTTTGGTGTTAACCCCTTGATATTTCACTGAGGAGGAATAGCAATAAAACAAGTTTCAAAATTAATACACCATATATAATATTGCCAATGTCAATGTTATGGCACTATTATTAACAGTGATGCCTATGTCACAAATATGCTTCAAAGAAAAATATCAAAACTTAGATTCATTAAATGATAAACTCACGTTCAACAAACAAGCGTGCTGTTGTGTCTTGGCTCAGCATTTTACAGGAGTATTTAGCATCATCCTTGATACTGCAGTTCTTGATAACAAGGCGACGCTTGTGTCCATCCTTGATAAACTCGTATTTTCCACCTGCCTTGAGCTCCTACACATACATTCAAATACATGAATTAGTGTTGAAGTAATCATTCTTTCCATTATGATAAAGCTCTCCATAAATAATGCAAAAATAAAAAGAGATCCATGTATGTCTGATATTGCTCATTGGTCATGTATTAGTTGAAAAGGTTAATGTAGTCAGATATAAGGCATGTTTCTATGTTTGAAATACACCTAAGAAAGTTGTTCTATGATAGTTTTTGATTTAATGTTAGTGACAGTTTGGTAAATCTGATGAGAGGCTTTATAACAGTAATTTCTAGCTATACATGATGGAAGGAAACTATCATTTCTTATTTTCCACCCATCTACTATGGAAGCCACACAATCGCTAGGGTAGTCTCTGAATAAAACTTTGACAGGGCATGTCCTAAGAAATGTCCATTACAAAGATCATAACTGGCTCAGCGATTGTGGTGACGAAGTTTAAGATAAGTTTACCATGAATCTGCCATGGAAGTCAGAATACTCCTTAAGAAGCCATGTCAGACATATTGTCCTAAAAAATGAATTCTACCAAATTTGATTTAAGTAGCTAAATGCAAAAGTTAATGCCGGTCAATACAGTAGAAAATATAGGTCACAGTGTTCTAGGATTGACTTAAGTGAAAACTGCCCAGAAGTGTACAACTAACACAATGAACGATTCGATGCCAAATTATTCTCACATTAATATGAAGGACAATTTTCAGACACAATCACCAATACCTTTAATATACTTCCAATATAAATTACATCAACTAAGATGATCATTTAAGTGCCTATCTTTCACCTCTGCCAATAATATTAATTACTTTTAGGATTATTAATTAGAATCTTTATGAAAGTTTAGAAAATTTAAAAAAAAGTTAGTATGTTGCTTGTTAATTGTCTTTGAGAAACATGTCTCATCTCCCTTCATCTTTATCAATGCTTAACCTACCAAATTTTATCAGATTAAATAAAAAATTATTATTAAACATTCAGATCAATTTAAAATGGTGACCAACCAATAAACAGTAAATTATGACACAGTTGATTCTGATGGTATTCATAAGTATTTGTGGATCAAAAACCTAAAATTTATTCAAATTCCATACATTCAGGAAACCTGATTTCAAAATAAAGACCAAATGCTGATTTTGAACCCAGAAACAAGTCAGCATTTGACCAAAAAAAAAAATCAAATGAATTTTTCATCTGATTAAGGTTCATTATTAAAATTAAACTGGCTTTTTAAATAAAGCTTAATATCGCTAGTTGTCTATGAATTAGGACAAAATGGTGGCACCATTTGAATTTTTTTAATGTTAATATTTTTGTTATTGAGGGTTGCTTTTAATAAAACTGGCATTTATCTTTAAGTGAACACAGAAGTATCAGTATCATTCAAACAAAAATAAACATTTAATTTTAAGATTAAACTTGATTTTAATAAAACTTAACATCTGGCAATTATCTGTGAGTCATTATGCCAAAGAGAATATAAGCATTTTTTTAGTTTGGTGATATTTTCAAATAAAAACGTTATTATATTTCTTTCAAGATTAATGATCATGTGGCAAAAGCAGAGAAAACAATTGTTAATTAGTTAAGTTAGTATTTATTTTTTTAAAAATTCATAGGCCATCCTTAAAAAAGTCTTCATTTGCTGTTCCACTACAATGATATATTGGGTGAAAGGGTTTTCGGTTCCAGCTATATCATTTTAAACAATTTTAAACATTCAACGTTTATAATCATGCCACAAAATTCCCTGTCAAAGTGACTTTGTTCAGACTACAGCAAAGAAGTTTTTTAAAAGTTGGACCTTGCTGTGAAAGATAATATTAATATTTAGTTTTATCAGTACAAGTAATAAAGGTTAAGACATCCAAGAGTTTCTGGAATTGTACAGGTTTTTATTGGATGTAAAATAACTTCAAAAAGTTATCAATTTATTTTCATTATTATATTAATAATTACTGGTACTATCAAGACCACTTTTTAAACACTTTACAGAAATGTTCACTTTATTTTTTTCCAACTCTACAAGAACTGAATGTAATAAAATCTTCCTTTTCTCGTTGAAGAGTCTATCTCTTCAATGCATACATATTTCAGAGTTATTTCCCCTTTAACTCAGCTGGAAGTGGCAAGTTGTGCTTTTAGCAGATAAACAGCTGCCTCACTGGTACATTAAGGCAGAAAACATGCTTGTTTCCCAGCTTTAGAGGAAATGTACAAAATTAGTCAATACATCTGATGACTTCAAACAAAAAATTCCCACTTACTTCAATAATGAATGTTTAATTGGTAGTTTGACTGATATAAATAAGGGATTTACATTTGTTTTTTTTAAAAAAACACACCTAGAAACATGCTCTAGTTGGCCTTATTTTCTGGATCTAGGTTCAAGTGAAATCACTACACCTGTGTCATTTCCTAAAAACAATGACCATACCTGGATCCAACTACAATATTGGTAGTCATCAGTTATTTAGCACATAATAATCAATGTAAACTTATTGGCTCAAAGTGACTATAAAACAGTACCTGATTAATGCACATTTAATTAACACAAACATCACATGCAAGACCTGCTGTTGAGAAGTTCATCTATTATAGTGAAACATTTCTTAAAGTATGGCCGAATTGCAAACAAGATCCGGAGAGATAAATAGGTTATAATCCCAGTTACAAAATGTATCAATGCATGTTCTGTGAGGTTCCCACTAGGTAACATCATAACAGCTTCATTCCAAGCTGTATGCCCATATATAAGTTATCAGATAGATTGCCAAGCAGAAGAGCATTACATAAATCTAGATAACAAGATATTTTATCAGTCCAACTGTATTTCAATGGTTCTGAATAAGACAGACTTAAGTACCAAGTATTTGAGGGAAAAGCCTATATCATTGTGTTTGTGGTGAAAAAATGTTTTAAATTCAATCTTTTTATCAAGCAATAAATGCACTAAATCAACTCCACACAAAAACTCTAATGAATACTATCATGATTCTAATTCATTACAATATGGATTGCTTGACTAAAATCTTGCCACAACCCCAAAACAACATAAACCCAGTGACAAACTTCCACACTTCATATTGGTTACATTAAAGCTCATAAAATTCCTCTGGAAAAATGGCACTTCAAAACGTTGTTTGTAAATATATGAAAATATTCTAGATGTACATCCTTCCCTCATTATAACACATTACTTCTGGTAATCCATAATCACTGACTATGCTATGTACCAAACCATGAATGTACAGAACCATGCTATATTGAGAACAGCATGATGTGCACTAGTATAGTAGGCACTAGCAAAAGTTGTTTTTTTAAATTGTGCCTTGAATATGAAATAAAGATATGAATAAATTTCATCTCATTTTCTTTCAGCCCAAATTAGTTTGCATTTTCGTATGATTTTGGTCATGTGGTCCAAAGTAGTAACGCATTATATCCAGAATTGCGTTATAATGGAGGTGGGGAAGAGCTGTATATACATAGATTTCATTTAGGGTATAAAACTTTATTTCATTTAGCAAAGTTCTGTAAGTTTTGCTGATGTGTAATCCAATGCAAGCAAATATTTATTATATATATCTGGATGAGACAGTAGATATGCCTATCTTTTTAAATCTTTATTATTTCCCTCGTTTTCTTCAGATTCCATCCATAGCTACCTTTTGCCAAGAGTACTGATTGAGTATACACCAATGTATTAATCACCTACACATTTTCACCTTGTAATAAAAACATTGCACATTGATTTTAGGGGTGGGGAAGAGCTGTATATACATAGATTGTATATACATTCTATTTCATTTAGTGATGTTCTAGATTGCATATATATTGTGTTTCATTTAGCAAAGTTCTGTAGGTTTTATTAATGTGTAACCCTTGGGGTGACCCATATTTTTGAAGAATGCCTGATGGATATTTGATGTTCAGTGTGGCTTGCTCAACATAAAGCTGATTTAGTTTACCAAAATGACCTAACTGCCACCAACTATTTACCTTTGACATTAAACCTTTATTAATTTAAATACATTTATTTGCACTTTCCTTTTCTTCATGACATTGGAAGTGAGTATACATTTGTTGATAGGATCATTATATCAAAAGCTGTTTTATTGTTGGTCTTTCTGGCATATAAAGGGATTCGATATTAATAAAGTAGTGTCCATTTCTCTATAAGATTTTTTACACTGATGAAGAAACAAATACTGCATATATTCATTTATAAATTGATTTCAACTGCAAACAACATGGACCCAGATCTGATACTGAATAATGCACCTGCAGATCAGGGTCTATGTTGTTCATTCTACTGATCAGTCCTAAAACTGCATGGACCTAGATATACCATCTATGGAACTGCAAATCTGGATGTGTGCATATGCTGGTTGAATCTGACCTTTAAGTGAATATATATGGTAATTCAATATTAATTGGAAGTGAAAAGAAAAAGATTCTGAAGCCTTGTGGTAGAGTGCTTCCAATGCAGCTTTGAATGTATTGGTTTAATTATAGGCTTGACAGTTAAAGATTATAACACTCCCCAAAAAAGGCAATCTCCAGCTGTGCCAAAATTAGAAGAACTATCACTTTGATCAACCATAATAGTAAGGTGATGCTGAAGATAACCCTGAACAGACTGAAACCACAAGCAGAAGAAATAATTGCTGAAGAACAGGCAGGGTTCTGGAGTGGAAGAAGCACAACAGAACAGATATTCAATCTCGGTTCTGAGTGAAAAGTACTTGCAACATTAACAGGACATCTATCTTGTGTTTTTATATTTTAAAAAGGCCTTTGACTGAGTGTGGCTTGAGGCATTGTTGGCCACAATGAAGAAGTACAATGATTGTCAAAAGTTGACAAATACCATCAAGCAGCTGTACACTAAGGCTACCAGTGCAATAATTGCTCAAGGTTCTGTGGGGGACTGGTTCCAGACAAGTCAAAGTATGTCAAGGCTGTCTCCTGTCACCCACGCTTTTCAACATCTACTTAGAGCGCATCATGAGCAAAGTCCTGGAAAACCACTGTGGGACAGTCAGCATTGGACAGTGTAACATCACCAACCTACGCTTTGCAGAGAAGACAAAGCTGATGACAAATAGTGACAAACAAATTTCAGCCAAGATTAAAGTCAGAGGACAGGAACTGGAAACAGTGAGCCAATTCAAATATCTTGGTTCCATAATCACAAAAGAGGGATTAAGAGCAGAAATTTTGTCATGAGTTGAACAAACAATAGCAGCTATGTCAAAGCTAAGACCCATCTGGAAAGACATGAATATCTGTCTGAAAACTAATATCATGCTAGAGCACAAGTCATCTCAGTCTTTATGTATTCATGTGAGGCCCGGAATTACAATGAAGAATCCAGGCACTTGAAATGAGATGCTATAGAACCATCCTTGTCATCTCTTACATGGGCCACATCACAAATGAATAAGTGCTTAACACCATCAGGTGCAAAGTAGGCCAAAATGAAGACCTCTGCACCACCATCAAAAAGAGAAAGCTGAAATGGTATGGCCATGTCACTAGAGCCAACAGTCTATCCACAACAGTACTGCAGGGCAGTGTCCAGGGTGGCAGAAGGAGAGGTAGACAAAATAAAGTGGACTGACAACATCACAGAATGGACCAGAAAAAGTTTTGCAGAGACACATGATCGAGAAAAGTAGAGTGAACTGGTCAGATGTTCAGCAGCACAGTGCCTAGATGACCACACCATGTCAAGAGACTGATGATGATGAGATAAAGACAGATCACAAAAACTTAATTTTCTTTCATGCAACCTAAATGTTAGCTCATACCACCTAAAAATCAGTGAACATCTTAATCATTATGAGACTTAACGGTTGGTCCAGAATGGCGAGAAATGGCTAATATTTTACAATTGGGAATGATTTTTGCCTGACAGAGTGATTATAGAGCTCAAACATTTAGCAAACGCACATACCCCAAGAATTCATTTTTGTCCTAATTGGCCAGTATAATATACACACACACATACATACAAACACACACATGTATATATGCATTTATTCTATGCAAAGCTTGGTGACATTGGTCAGCTTGTCAGGTTCAAATCATACTTTGGACCATCCAAGATTGGTCACCATATGTACTTGCTTATAAGTCAAATCAAACTGCAAACAATGATCCTGATCAGCCATAGCATAATGCACCTGCAGACCAGAGTCGATGATTGTTTTACTGATTACTCCTAACAAACTGCACAGACCAACTGATTTAACTCCTAAAAAACTATACGGGCCCAAATATGCCTGTGCATTATGTGATGGAAGATCTGGGTCTGTGGAGTTTGCAGTTCAACAAGACTTATCACCAAGTATAAGTGGTACCATCAAGAACTGTATCACTCCGCATTTTTGGTAATGGAGGTAGTGAAAGTACCCTGAGTGCAACTTGTTATTTTTCAAGCACAAAGGAACACAAAAAGTCAACTTATTACAAATGCAATTTTGACCAAAGATTCTTAAAATATTTGCTGAACAAGGCACTCATCTGATTCAGACAAAGTTGGTGTTGTTATTGCCATTTTTCAGCACAAGATAGGCTGGCTATACAAGGTAGCCAGTATAAATGGTGGAGGAAGAACCCGGGAAAACACCGGAAAGAACCACTAACCCACAAGAAACTACTGGCAAGCTTTCTCACATACCCACATTGGCAGAACCTGAGATTCGAACCCACACAGAGGTGAGATGGCAGTGATCCATAACATTAAGCACTTTTGACCACATGACCACTTGACCAAAATCAACATCTTTCCAAAGCTTGGAAAACAATTTGTCACCTAATAAACATGAATAATTAATCTAAACAGTAAAATGCTTGTCCCATGTCATACGTTATTAATAGATATCTGGGTAGGCTGATGAATCTGTTTTCCAAAATAAAGGTTAAATATTTTTGTAATAAGATTCTTTTATTGGGTTACATATTGTAAATACTTTAAACAAAGGTACAAAATTACTTTTAATTATTTGATGCTTGGTTGTGAATAACTGGATTTTCTGGGAGAAACAAATCCTATTAATTTGCTGGAATGAAATATGATAAACAAGTTATCACTACCCAACAATTTACACTGCTAACCCTGAATATTTATGGTTAGCTAATCTTAAACACTTTTGTGCTAAGCATGTTGACTTTGCATTCAGACAAGCCAAGTTCAAATCCAACAAAGTGCAAACACTCTTTTTAGTTTGGGTGCTCTTTTATCGTGAATTGGGGAAAAAAATTATGTTACTTATATTTTCTGTGCAAATATGCAAAAAATATAACAGAACATAAATAGTAAACTATGGACATCACATGGAATCCCATAAGAAATCTGTCACTTCAATCTGTAATACAATGAGCATAAAATAAAACGAAGCTTGCTTGAGTGAATAATTGAAATATATTTCATCTTGTGGGTGAAAACCTGAAGTATTTTCACTTGCGGATTTCCCACTTATGAAAATTGGTAATTATTCAATCATTCAGTGAAGTATATGTTATTCACTCATTTCAAGCAAGTATCCTCTCTTTATGACATTCTCTTGTAAAACCTATTTTTAATATTAAACCATCCATGATACGTTTAGCATATAGGATCTCATGTTATTGAAGCTGTTTCCTATCCAAAGAATATTATACATGCATATGGACATATCTTCAAGTCTCAAACAGATATGTTACATTGTCTGAAAATCAAGATGAATCATAACAACTGTAAAGCAGCAGTAACTGTAGCAGTAGCAGTAACTGTAGCAGTAGCAGTAACACAAATGCAAATCTTTTACCCACCATTACCTCTTGAGTTCCATCCTAAGATATAAAAAGGTGAGGGAGAAAATTGAACACTACCTGATAATGTAAACAATCTATACTAATATTCAGCCATGAATTATCTTGGAGCAAATATAGCATAGGAGACATATATATATATATATATATATCTTAATGCAGCAATAAAATAAACTACAAACTTACAAAACAGAAATATAAAACTTTAATATAAATAAAATCAGAAATAGGAAGAAAGCAAAAACTAAAAATAACAGTTACACATAAGACATCACAGATTTTTTTCATTTGCAAAAAACTGTTTTGGATCACCAAGTTCAGGTGAACATCACTGACCTTTCTATTGAGAGATTATTTTTAAAATTCAAGAACTTCAATTTAAATGTAATTTTGTTTCCATCTGGAGAAGTCCAATTCCCAGGTTTGACAATATTCAACAATTTAACTGTTACGAAAAAGGTTAGGAAAAAATTAAAATGGTAATGGCTAGGATTTAAATTAAACTGTTCACCTGTCAATCATTAATGAATAGGTTTAGAAACTTGTTATCTTGCTTGTACAGATACATAACACCAATACAATATTCAACAGACCTTTTCTAAAATTATTGAAGACAGTGGTTTTGTATTTGCGGATCAAAGGGTATGAAAGGTACCTAATTCTGTTTCACCATTACAAAAATCAGCAGAACCAAAAATTGGATATTTGTGACAATAAAACTATGTATCATCTACCTCCTAAAATCTTAAAATTTAATACTGCAATTCCAATTCCAACATGATGGAAATTTCTAAAATTAAAACAAAATCAATCAGAGAAAGTACATCACGGAAAGTCAAGACATCACCATGGCATGAAAGTTTGCAAATGTAAACTGATATAATATAAATTATTCCACTGCAAATTATGACATTTGGCTAATAAATGGGTATTACACTGTCTAGTAAGAAAGAATGTTATATCTGTGGATGTATTAGAATATTTAAAGAAATCTTGTACAAATTATAAGTACCCATAACAATGAATGACAGCTAATCTTCATTTTCAGTTGTTCTACCTGATTTAAAATTTTATTACTGAAAATTACATTATTCCTTTTTTATTCCAAATAATTCCATGATTAATGAAGGGCACTAACTCTTATGGCTACAGACTATAGAAAAAATGTTGATGGAAATGCCAAAGAAATTGTCTTTAACTGAAATAGTCCTGTAAACAATACATTATGATATAGAAGAGAAACAAATATGATCAAGATTTGCAGTTTTCACTCTTATACTGAAAAAAAATCAAAGAATTACAAAAGCATGGTTATATGAAGATGTCCAGTAAAGGGAAACAAAATGAAAACAAAAAAGTAATTCTATAAATATAAGCTAAATATTGTTTCAAAGCCATATATATATATATATATATATATATATATATATATATATATATATATATATATATATGCTGAGACAATCTACTATTAAATCATATTCACCCACAGAATTATACAAATACATAAAAGCATAAAAAAAATAAAAACACAGTGAAACCTATCTTTAAGTCTATTTCAACACTATTTAATAAGTGTATCCTTCTAGACCTTTAAAAACACAATTCACTACATAAAATGTGAACCTCATGGCATGGCAACATGAAAGTTCAGTTACTTTAAGCAGGCAAATTATTTTAATTTCAGTTAGAAATATGGCAGGTAGAAATAATTGTATAGTACTAATTAACACCATCATTGTGGGTAAATTTCAACAATTAATAAAAGTGTACAACTGGTTTTATTAGTATGTATCTGCAAGAATATTGATTTTTATAGGGGTAAAATAGCTAAATTAAAGCATCATGCTAGTTGTATCCATAATGCCCTGCAAACAATTACCCACAATGAATTGCAGACATTGCTGATTTATGCAGGAATATTCATGTTTGCCATCATCTGATACACATATATCTGAGATTGATTGATGTTTTTTTGTTTAACTTCATCACAGTAACGATGCTCTTGTGTTATCAAAGTTTGAAGTTCATACATTTATGTTTGTGAAGTGTTTTTTCTTCAGAAAACTGGAATAATATATAACTTACTAGACAGTATTGGAATAGACTTTAGAAGTCACCTCCATTTAAAGGACACCTCCACCTAATGGAAAATGTTTTTCAAGAACCTTTTGTTTCAATTTCACTCTCAGTCAACCTCTACATAAAAGAATACTGTCCACAATGGACAAAATTTTGTTGTCTATGTCATGGGCAGATAGATTTCACTGTGGATCAATAAGAAAGAATAATAGAAGAAAAAAAGCAAGGCTATACAAAAATACACTCAGCTGCACATTCTGATGATTTGTGGGTGGCTGAGATTTGCAAACTCAACTCATTTGCTCGATGAGTGGTAGGTACATAGGAAGAGCAAGATCTACTTGTTTGCTTGTTCTATTGAGGGGTAGGTGAGTATGGGTGAAAAAATTCAATAATATGGTCATCATGATTAACAAGTAGTAGGTGGGTAGGGATGAGCCAAATCCACTCATATGGTCACTTTGATTGATGAGTGATAGGAGGGTTGGGATAGGAAAAATTGACTCCTCTGCTCTTCTTGATTGATGAGTGGTCACTCATCTACTCATGTTGCTGAGTGGTTGTTGAGTAAAGACAACTCTTTTCTTTATAAACACCATAACATTTTAATCCGATAATGGTCTCATAAATATCAAGAAAAAAAGTTAAATTTTTTAAAAATTCAAGCACTTTAAATTGATTCAAACTGAATTAAAATCAGGAAAATAGGGAACAAATATGTTTCATACCTTGTCTTCCTTCCACCATGTGACCTCAGCTTCAGGATCACTGACATCACATTCGAAAATGGCTTTTTCTCTTTCCACACCCTCAACATCCTCAAGCTTCTTCATAAACTCCCACTCTGGTTCTGTAGACATTGAGATAAAATGTGACTTCACTAATATTTTATCCCACGAAATATGCAAAATGCATTGGTATAATTGTAAACTTTTCACAAACTTCCTTGAATTTCGATGAACTTTAGATTTCCTGCAACATTTAGATGATACTACTATTCTTGACACAAGTGTTTTGTTGTAAACCAAACCACAGATTCACTTGAATTTTTGGGAAATTTTGAAATTCCACAGCATGACTGTAATTCAAAATTCCTACAGAGTCAACACATCTGCATCTTATCACACGTTACTAACCAATTTAAACACAGCATCCGCTTTTAAAAAATCCATAATAATTAAGAGAAAATTCAACTTAGCAACAGGGACCAAGCAAAAAGTAATTTTTGTAAATTTCAACCAATTTTTCCTTCATAATTAACATATAGTCCTTTAATTGATAATAATAATAATAAAAATAATAAGCCCAAGTTGAAGTTTTTTTCAATAATTCCTCTAGTTGGAGTGAATTTTTTTCTATAATTTGTACATGAATGAAATTTGATAGTCCCAGCTGTCAGTGAAGGTATTTCCTGGATGCAGGTAAGGATGTGTTAGACTGGTTCTAAATTCCTGCAAGTGAAGATGAGCTAGACTGGTACTAAATTAAAGAGATAGCTTTCGTTTCCACAGAGTGATCAACAGCAGCAGTTCAGTTTTTTAGAATCAGCATACCTGACAATCAAATTACCATATACACTGTAATAAAATACCTAATCAACACAATAACTTTCAACATGAGTACCATTAAAGATATAACTGTATGCTTAATCTAGGTTTAATAGTCTTCTAATGGCTAGTACAACATGGTTGTCTCTGGATATTAATCACCAATGGGTTTCAGTAACCTTGACCATTTAGTCAAGGTATACCGTCTTGAGCTAAACTTACTAAAGTGAATGCCATTACTTTCTTTTAAAAAATACAATGACCTGTAACTTTGACCTCTACACACAAAAGGTCATTATTGCCAAAAGTAAAATTCATCCATAAAGTTTGGCAAATAACTAATACTCTAGAACAAGTCACTTTTAAGTCACAATGACACTGTATATCTTTCACCTTTTGCTCTCAAATAAATAGGTCCCCACCATATTTTGGTTATGTACATGGTCTAAAACTAAAGTTATTACACAAAAACCATTTTTCTTGTTTGAGTCAGTGATCTTGATCTTTGATTCTTTGATCCCAAAATCAATATAATTCTGTTTTGTCAAAAGTGTAAGCCTTCCACAAATCTGACTGTGATGTTTTAAAAAATGCAGCCAGACAGAAACTATTTCTCTTCTTTCAGCCACGGTGACTCTGACCTTTGACCCTGATCCCCAACTCAACAGACTCCCTTTTCCCTAGTACTATTAATATGAATACTCACTTATCAGTCGAGTAACACTGCAAACAACAACGATCATGATCTGCAAAAGCATAATGTGTCTGCATATATTGTTCATTCTACTAATTGCACCTCACAAGCTGCACAGACCCAGATCTGAAGGCACAGTATGCAGTAGCAGATCTGTACAGTTTAGTTGGATTTGACTTATAAGCAAGTAAATATGGTGCTGTCCAGAATTCTTTTCTTGAAATAGAAATGGTGGAAATTTGAATATGGAATAGATCAATTACAAATGATCACTGCCAAAATCAAATATTATTAAAATGACACTTGCTTACTCTTGTACTATTCTATGGAATAATTATTAAAATAACACTTGCTTACTCTTGTGCTATTCTATGGAATAAAGTCCCCAAAGCAATTAGATCAGAAAGAAATCTAAATGTTCTTCAAAACCCAAAACCATACGTTTGTTTGTTTGATTAGGATTTTTAACGTAGCTTTTTTAAAAAAACTCAGTCATATCGCTACAATGTCTGCAGTGAGACAGTTTATGGTGATGTCTAGCACTTGGGCATCATGACGCAGACATGTAGCTCGATGTCCCGCCCGGTCACATTATCCTGACACCAGGCCGACCAGTCCTAACACTAACCTCTTAACGCTGAGCACCATGCAAGGCAGCTGTTAGTACCATTTTTGTAAGTCTTTGGTATGACACGGCCAGGGATTGAACCCATGACCTCCTGCTTCCACATCGGACACTCTAACCACTAGGCCACCGGAGCGGTTACTCAAAACCATATGACTACTGTCTCAAAAAGCGGTTTTCACTGTCAATATTGAAATACATGCACTCCAATTTATTTTGTTAAAGCATTTACTATGCACTTTTGTGCTTTTATACTTAATGTATTATTATTACATGTATTATTATTATTATTGATGTGCAACATATATCTACATAAGGTACACTTAGATGCACTATGGTACTTATGATAATATCAAACTATGTTTCATATCCCGTTATAAAATTACAAGATATTTAATTAAGATCAACAATCTAAGAACACTTTGAAAACTCTGGGAAGTGCTAGCAAATCTGTGTTTTTGCTTTTATCTGAAATCATCCATACTAAGTACAAAAGATTATTTCCTGACTGAATTGAATATTCTGTGCCAGCAGATATAGGTCTTTAACAATTATCTGACATCACAGGTTTTATGTACAAAGAGCATAGACTTTCATCTAACAGTATATACTGTACCATCAGATCTGGGTCTATACCACATACCTGAAATTGTAGGTACTGAGAACAAACAGTATAGACCCTGAGCAAACAGCATCTTCTGCTCTTTATTGGAATCAATATGGTAACCAATCATATAATTCTAGTTTGATTAACACCACTGCCATCAAGATTACATACTCAGAAAGTAAGCCTAAGATAAGTTCTGGTATCTCAACATTATTAACCCATAACATTGCACTGCATTATTGCTTTGTATATCATGCAGACCTGATCAAACAACAGAAATTTATGTAATTCTTGTTAAACTACCTGGTAATGTTTGTTACTTTCGCAAGCAGTTTTAACATTTTATGCATATAATTTAATGAGATGTTCTGACTCACTCAGTTATTTTGAGCTCAAAAGATAACAAAATCATTTAAAACAGAACACATAAGAGTTTAAAAGAATTTGTGGATATCAGCCTGGGGAAGAAAGAAAAAAAAAAACCACCATAAACATGCCTCCTTGAAGTTTGTTTCCATCAAGAACATACATTTGGATCCCTTATGCACATGTTGATATCACTGAGCTTAAATTATAATGTGCCTTATGTCAACAATGAAGTTTGGCAATACACTGACAAATTGATTTTACAACATTCTTCTTGACTGATATAAATTCTAACTTTACCTTAAAGATGTGAATTTATTTGCTTGCCATGCTTTATCAATTAGTTTAATTTATGTTAGTAAACACTTACAGCACCATCTAGCAAACCAGTCTCAAAAGTTTTGGCGCTCTGTGTTCGTTTTTTACCCCAGGCATTAGTTTGGCTTTCCATTGCCTAGCTATGAAAGCCAAAGAAGGCTAAGACAACCCAGGCTAGGATACTAGAAGCATCATACTGATTGGTATACAGGGCATGGTTTTGATTCCATCATATAACAAGGCAAATCTTAACTGGTCAGGTGACCCAAGCTAGGATACTGGAAGCATCACACTGGATTTGTACAGGGTCTGGTTTCGCTTTTCATTGCCTAACAATATAAGCTGAAGTGAGCCTGGTGACCAAGGAACATCACATTGAATTATTCTATGAATTCATTTTATTTATAGGGATAATAATTTTCATGCTCTTTCCAAACTTAATATTAAACTTGTACTTTGATTTGTGGATAATGAGAAAGAAGTCCTATTCTCTATGCAAAGTGAGAAATTGTTTGACCAATCATTGTTATAAATTGACCAATCATTATCTTTTGGATATTAAATTTATAGTTTGTAGCAAAATCCAAGAAAGCTGAATCTATAAAGCTCATGCTGTAATGTCTTTTTTCAAAATCAAATTTGTCAAATTCTTACAAAAAGTTTCTGAGAATAAGTCAATTTAAGCTTTTATTTTTTATTTTTAATAATGGTGGCCATATCTGACTGCAGATCAGCATCATTTGTACAAGTTTGAAATAACTGTATGCTTTCTGTCATATTTTTTTAATATTCTACCAAGTTGGTTCTTGAGAAGATGTAATTTTAAGGTTTTTCAGTAATTATGACCATATTTGATAGTAGATCCACAATAATTCTAAACTTTTGAAAGTGTTGAATGCTAGGGTGCTTTCTATCAAGTTCTGTAAAATTTGGTTAAGCCAATTTTGAGTCATTTTAAGGGCTTTTCAATTCTAAGTAACAATGTCTATCTATATGAATGCAGATAATCATTTAAATAATTTGAAAAAGCCTCATGCCCTTATGTTTTCCATTATGTTGAATCAAATTCTGCTGTGAGGAGTCTCGTCATGCTACAAACAGTAATTCTGAATAAATGATGCATGACAAACAGCTCACAATTGACCTTACCGGAAGCCATGTTCATCCTATGGACACATGATCTATATAAAAAAAAATTGTGTGATATTTCCTACAAATGGGACAGAGGAATAATATTTTGAGCATTTTATGTTCATACCAATCATGGCAATAAAAAATGAATAGCTCCAAATGGTAGATTTCTGGTCCTCTTGTACCTAAAACTAATTGAAACAAGTAGAAATGCAGTTGCTGAATACAGTACAGGATAAAATTTCATTCAAGTAATGAATCAATGAATAAAGGTATCATACAAAATCTTTTGGAGAGATATCCATGTTGATATAGCCATCCATTTGTGAGGAAATGATATAACAATAATTTCAATACAGCCATCATGGTGGACATACTGAAGGTTACTCATTTTCATATGCATGACCAACTAGACTCCAAAAGAACCCTTCTGATGAAAACCCAGTGTCAAAAAGACTTTCCATGTAAGAAGAGAACCGGGTAGTGAAAAGATATTTTTTAGATGGACACTGTAGCAGCGATACTGAGACTTCAGACTGGCACCATTTTCATTTAGGACCAACTGGACATCTTAAGAAGTCTATTTGTGAAATCCCATGTTGATATGACGATCTATGCAGATGGAGTAGCAATAAGATATGATCATCTATGGAGAAGGACTAAGCTATAAGATATGACCATCTATGGAGAAGGACTAAGCTATAAGATATGACCATCTATGGAGAAGGACTAAGCTATAAGATATGACCATCTATGCATAAGGAGTTTCAATAAGATATGACCATCTATGCAGAAGGACTTAGCAATAAGATATGACCATCTATGCAGATGGACTTAGCTATAAGATATTACCATCTATGGAGAAGGAGTAGCCATAAGGTATGACCATCAATGCAGAAGGACTTAGCTATAAGATATGACCATCTATGCAGATAGAGTAGCAATAACATATGACCATCTATGGAGAAGGATTAAGCTATAAGATATGAACATCTATGCAGAAGGACTAAGCAATAAGATATGACCATCTATGGAGAAGGAGTAGCTATAAGATATTACCATCTATGCAGAAGGACTTAGCTATAAGATATGACTGCTGATGGAGTAGCAATAAGATATGACCATCTATGCAGATGGAGTAGTCTTTAATGTTAAAGAATTCTCAAAGTAAGACCAGGGAGTTTGTTGGTCTGTGTTTACTCTGATCACATAAGAAAGTATATGTGATTAGGAAAAATATTCCCCAACTGCTGATATAAACTGGAAAATGCAATCATACACACACAGAAAAGTGAGACAAGTGAGTGTCTGGACAAAAAAACTCTTAAGCAGATATATAATGGCGACATTCACAGAAGCACCAAGAAACTACCTTGCATACAGTAAAACCTGCAGATACAGGACACACAATGTACCATAAAAATCTGCAAATTATGGGTAATGTTCCTTATATAAAGGCAGATGATATGAACTTTAACAAAAGGAACATATTTCCTTTGAAAGGAGGCATATTATGACGGAGATGTCCACAAAAACAGATTTCACTATATGTCATGCAGAAAATTGCAAAATAACAGAAAGCACTCTGTGCAGAAGCATTCAATTTTATGAAATTTTTATGCAGAAAATGGTCCTAAAAATGGCAATGACACTAGTGGCTACAGGATTTAAATTTGACAATCATCAGATGGTATCAACATATATGGGGTGAATAAAAAGATAACAGCAAGAAGCACACCCATTAAAATGTATGCAGATCTCTACCTGAATAAACCCCATGAAATTGCAGGTTTTTTTTAGCATGGGCTACATTAAAGGTAACTTCTACATCAATCAATAGAGCCAATTAAACTCCTGAAACTATACAATGAATGCCTACCTTCCACGATTAGCTTGGAATCAGTCTGGATATCGCCACAGCTACATGTATAAAGGCCCTCATCCTCTGGTTGGGCATTGAGGATTTTCAAGATACAGCGGTTCTCTCGACGCTGTATCATGAGTTTGTCAGGAATGGCCTGAAGGAAAAAATAAATATGCATAAAGAACAAAGAATACAGAAGTCTTAAAACAGTGAAAAGTATCTATATCTTTAGTGGGTTTTAGATGAAGACAGATTGTTCCTAAATACAAAAATACATAGATGCCTATACAGAGAAATGGTATCAAGGTCTCTAAAATGATGGGTGCAAAGCTTCAATCCAGGTGTCTATAAAGAGGTGTTGGACTGGTATCTAAATGTCTTTAATACTGGCACTGGCTGGTACTTATGTGTTTATAAAGTGTTAAGTTTAACTGGCATCTAAAAGTCTAAAAAGAAGGTTAGTAGCTTGTTATCTAGGTGTCTATAAAGCCAAGTACCAGGCTGGTTCCTTTGTATCTATAAAAGGGGTGTTATGCTGGTGTCTAGGTGTCTATAAAGAGGGCTGCTAGGTTGCTATATGGGTGTCTTTAGAAAAGGGTGATAGACTGGTATCGAAGCAATAATGAAGAAGTGCTAGGCTAGCAGTATCTTGGCGTCTGTTATCTAGGAATCTCTAAACAGTGGTGCATCTATGTGTCAAAAAGGTGAGATCATAGGGTGGTACCTAGGTGTCAATATGTGGAATGCTAAACTAGTATATAGGAGTATATAGGAGTCTATAAGAGGTGGAAAGGCTGGTATCTCTGTCTGGAAAGGAGGTACAAGGCTTGTTTCTGTATCCATAATGAAGGGTGCTAGATTAGTACGTAGATGTCCATAAAGGTGAGCTGGTATCATGGTTTTGATAAAGTGGGGTACTAATCTAGTGTGTATGTGTGTACAATGGAGAGTGTTATACTGGTACATAGGTGTTTATAATGGGAAATGCTAGACTGGTATATAGTTGTCTATAATGGGAAGTGCTAGACTGGTATATAGTTGTCTATAATGGGAAGTGCTAGACTGGTATGTAGGTGTCTATAATGGGAAGTGCTAGACTGGTATATAGTTGTCTATAATGGGAAGTGCTAGACTGGTATGTAGGTGTCCACAACAAGGGACTCTGTACTGGTATCTAGGTGTCTATAAGAGAGGCATCAGACTTTTATTACTCATTAACCCCTGGAGGTTTTTGTCATTTTCACCTGAAATGCGAGTAGGAAATAGATTTTAGGGGTTATTTCTGAATACATCTTAATACATCGACTTCCAAGAGATTTCTGGTTAACCTAATGCCGAATTGTATTAGAAACACCATTTTTCATTGGCTATTTTTGTTGACACATGAGCAGAAGGGTAAAAGTTTGATTTTTTTTTCTTTTTGGCTTAATGAGCCAATCATTTTTGTGACCTGGACATCTGGACATTTGTTTAACTCCTAATCACCAATTTATCCTACTTTTTGCAAAGGTTCACATGTCTGTGTGCAGTTTAGACTGCTCTGTCTTAGATCAGGCCAAAATTTCTAAAATCCAGACACAAAATTGGATTACAACCACATGCAGGCAAATATTTTGTACCAAAACAATCGGGTCCTAAGTAGTGAGTCTTTCCCTCTGTATTATTTGTAGTGCAACTAGAAAATCCAGATTATTTGGTAATCATTGTATAAGCTAAATCTGTCTACCTTTCTATAATAGCTATCTTAAATGACCTTGTCGCTACAGACCTCAGAAGTAGGCTACTACCTCCTTACACATAAACGAGGCACCAGGGGCTAATGAATTAAGGGTGTTTATAATGAAGGGTGCGGGAATGGTCTCTATGTGTCTTAATAAAATTGGGTTATATAGGCTGGTATCCAGATGACAATAAAGTCAAATACAAAACTGGTATCAAGATGAAAGAAGAAAAAAAAACGAAATTGCTTTTTGATATCACTTTAGTCAATCTATATGTTGGACACATTATGATATGGCAGATAAGGATCTATGTTGCCTGCATTATAATCAAAATCAATAATCAATATGGCAAGTGAATTTCATTGTGAAATATCATTCAGATTCACTTCAACTATATATATATATATATATATATATATATATATATATATATATATATATATATATATATATATATATATATATATACTTACACACGTGTATATAGTGTCGGTTTTAACAGCAGTTTTACACATTATTGTCTATATCTTGCCAAGGAAATGGGAGCTAGGTCCCATATCTCATCAATTGTACCAAATTGTAAAAACAGGTTTATAAAAAAACATGAAAGTAAATTGGGTCTAGTATCCTTGGAAACATAGCGGAGTCTGACATGCTAGCAGGATATACAGCTGGAATTTTTGCTTACAAGGCATTTAACTGGGGTGCAAGTATATATAAATGAACTAGCTGTAGAATGGTTCAAAAGAAAGCTGTCTATATTACAATACACATTTTATACAAATACACAACAGTGTACAGGTCTCTGGTGCAGCATCGCTTAATAGATGGTCTCATAATGTTTATTCTGCTGTAGCCTGAGAAACAGATGTTAATTTATCATATATACTTGCTTATAAGTGTAGTCTGACTGCAAACTGCAAAAACCCAGATCTGGGACTATGCAATTTGTTAGGAGTAAACAGTAGTACAACATAGACCCAGATTTACCAGCACATTATGAAACAGAAGATCTTGGTCCATATTATTTGCCAAAGGACTAATGATTTATATGCGAGTGTATATGGTAGATCAAATTCCACCCCAAAATACCTAATATGTGTAGATCTATTGCCAAAGTAGTAAAACCTGTACAATTTTTAATCTTGTAAATCTTGTAGCACTGAAAATGATCCAGAATAAATAATTTTAAATTTTGCTTAGTTATATTTAAATGCAGTTGGACATTATGCAATCATTTTTCATGGCTACAATTCATAATTTATAGTTGATTTCTATGAATGGTATTCTGTTCATTAATCAATCTTTATGGGCACAAGTTCCATACATATAAGAAATGTGTCCTCTAATGCAGGTTTCTTTGCAATATCAAGGAGCAATATGATTAATTAGTGATTGACTGCTTTGATCTGCATTATAGCAGATATTCAACTGCATTACCTAACTATGAATGAGAGGTCATGTGAAATTAGCTGGTCTCAAATTAAAACTCGTGGTCAGTAGGTTTGTATAAAAAAAAATGAATTCATTTTTATATTACATTATTACCCATGAAGCAAATCACACAAGATCTGAGCATGGTCTTGTTTAGATATTGTGTATACCTGACCCAAGTATCGGCCCAGATTTGCCATCACTTAACACACCGCTTAAATATTAATGTGAATAATTCAGGGGTGGCGGTATTGCAAGAATTATAATGGGTTTTATAATTTGTTGGTTTCTTAAACTGCAGATCAGAATACATGAAGAAACCCCAAGACAAATATCCTGGTCTTTATGGTAAAAAGCTCTGATTATAAAGTATCTTGTAACTGACTTATCTCTAGCAAAGGCATTCAGGTGTTGCATGGGGTCTTTGTCACTTATAACAAAGAGAATGCAGAGGTTCCAGTGACTAAATAATTTCAACAAAGCCACACACAAACTTTGCGTTTCGAACCACAGGAGTTCAGATCTTGGTAATTATGGATCACAGTATAATACAGAGAAGATTAGATGTGTCTTTTTAACAAATAAATAATAATAATAATACTAACTTAATCAAGAATCTGGTGACAAAACTTAGAATGGCAAAGTGGAAAGAGGATGGATTTTATCTGTTGATATCTGTGTATTCTACTATTTCAACATTATACAGAAGTTAAAACTCAAAGGAGTGCAAAGTAAACATGATATGAACATTCTTCAATATGGATTGTGAATAAATAAATGGAAATGCAAACATTTATAAAGCACAGGTATTATTTTTGTTCACATTTGTCCGTTTTCATACTAATGAATATGTATATTTTACTGTATTTGTGAGTTAAATGCCACTAGATTGACATCTTTTTTTTTTTTTTTTTTTTTTAATGTTTACACTCAACATTACAAGCCTGTGGACATAAACATAAGGGCAGTATCTTTAAATTTTGTGCGTGTTTATGTTTTATTGTTTAAATGTCCAACAGGGCCTTTTCCGTTGAAATACTACCAGTGATTTTCAATTGATAGTACTGAAGTGCCTATTCCTCATATAAAAAAAATCATCAAAAACACTACAGGTATTTATTATTTTTACTCTTCTTCTTAATGAATTGCATAGCTTTCCAAATTATTGTCCTTTCCAAAGAATTTCTAATGCTAGACTTTTAAATATTGACCAATTACCTCTACATTTCTAATGCTTTTATCAGCAGAAACAACATCATTATAATTATTATTATTATTATTATTATTATTATTATTATATGTATTACTATTATTATTAATACTGAATTATTAATACTGAATCAGATATCTTTACAAAACCATTCTCTAATGCTAGACTTTTACATGAACCAAATACAGTCTGTATTATGATGTCAGATTTAATCTAATTTACACCTGATCAATATGACAACATTTCACCACTGTGACCTTATCAGTCAACTATGATAACTTAAAAATATAGCAAAAACTAAACTACATCTATACTGAAGTGCTCATGTTTTTAAATACTGGCACGCTGATCAAAGACTTGCAGTTTAAAAAATATACAAATAAAGAAATATATATGTTGGGGTTATTGGTAATATTGCTTGGTTGTTAAGTTACTGTATGAAATTTAATGAATAAGGGCTGAATTTTGAATCAAAAATAAAAATTGCTTTGCTAGTTCTCTGGTAAATACGTACTGCATTTAAATATATGACTCCAAAGATGAGATATAAAAGCCAGGAATAAAATAAAACATGACATATACCAGACTCAGCATCAATGTTAGTAGGTCAAACTAATCTTACAAATGCCAAGTCTATAAATATAGGTATCACATAAATATATCTTTGGCGCCATAATTCCTGTGTATATCATCATGTAGTGATAAGAAACAAGGTCATTTATTCCATTCCTCTCCTACATTTATTTGTTATTTACAAAATAAAAAATGAATATTTACTACATTTGGAAAATAAAGTAAATTTTATGGTAATTTTGCTCATGACCATTTAGATATAAAATGTTCTATGTGCGAAATCTTCACAACTTTTATCTGATTAAAACATAATTTAATGGTATAAATGATCTGACAATGCAAAATGGCTTGTGTGTGTGTGTGTGTGTGCACACACATGTGCATGTGTGTGTATGTGTGAGCTGTGTGTAATCATGTGTGAATAATACACATAGTTTTATGTGTGCAGACTTTTGCAAGAGTATTTTGGAAAATTAATGTAAACTGATGTGTCCTTTCAAACATCTGTGCCCAGAAAACCATGTAGGACACCTATAAGTAAATTAAGCAACACAACATATTTTCATCAGTTGAAAGGAGGGAATCCACTTAAAATGTGTGGAAATATCACCTTCTCATCTGCAACTTCTGTTGCTGTTTTGGGTTTAATACCATTTTTTATCACATGACAGGCTATACATGGCTGCCAGTGCTAGTAAAGGAAGAGCCTGATAAAAATCCCAGAAAGAACCACCAACCCATGAGAAGCTACTGGTAAGTGTTCTCACATACCCTCACTAGCTGAGTCTGAGAACATAACCCGTATGGATAGGAATGAGATGGCAGTGAGCACTTTAGACCAATAAGCCTTCCTGGGTCCCCATTATTCCTGTACAAAACTGAAAATGATTCAAGGGTTGTTATTACGCTTTGTTTATCTCCCTAACTACCATATTTTTACATAGGTACATATAAGAAACATCAAAATGTGAACAAGGCTGAGCCGGAATCAAGTGTAATGTGCTGACAAGATAGATCCATGCAGCATTTGGTGAAAGTCATAAAGTCATATCATATTCATCATTACACCTCCACTGTTGGCTTTACAAATAAATTATGAAAGGTATTTTTCACAAAGTCAGAACTGGATTATCATAAGCATCTAATGACGAATTTTAAATATTATCCCTATCATATGTGTGTACATTATTAGAAGAGTTAGTTCCCTTTTTCTATGTTGGATGCTCTCACTTGGGATATATGCAGGGTTCATGGTACAAATTCAGTTCCCATAGTAAACCTAAGGAAACACCATGATATTAAAAAAATCAATAACTTTAAATTTCAGAGTGATCAAACCTCTATTTATTAGTATAGATGAAACCTGGACGACAGTTTCCGTAGTGAAAATAATATGAGCTGCAACAATTTTGGAATCTACATGTGTTTGAACCATGTGCTTTCAATTCCACACCAAAGAGCCTGGTGCTTCTTTCAGTAATGAGTGTTCCAAAACTCAAGACTGTTAAAGGACTGAACATCCATCGAGAAAACAGTGTTTCTATCTTTTTAAGTTGCTACAAGGATATGCTCTCAAAAGATTCTTTTTGCCTGCAAAATAACTTTCATTATCAACCAATCCTGGCCACCCAAACCCATATCTACTCTATTTTATGTTCGAACATTTCCAAGATGGTTCCCATTTTTCCAGTCAATTAGTATTGTATGTCCTGCAATGGTTCCAATATGAACATTGTGACTAAAGCATATGTTTAATTTGCTTTCACAGTGGTTTTCCAAACATGAAACCTGCAGAGATAAAGAAATGTGCACTCAGTAAAGGAAATGTTGTTGTTGTTGTAGGGTTTAACACCATTTTTTTCAGCACACGATACATAGCGACAAGTATTAATGGTGGAGGAAGAACCTGAGAAAACCCCCTGAAAGAACCACTGACTTACAAGAAGCTACTGGCAAGCTTTCTCACATAACTACATTAGCCGAATTTTAGACTTGAGCCAACACAGACAGAGGTGAGATGGCAGTGATCCGTAATGGACAGCTTGACCACTCGGCCACTCGGGGCCCCCAGTAAAGGAAATATTTTACAAATCTGAACCAAAAAGAAAGGTGTATGCATATGGTCATGTGTAAGGTATATGCTCTGAATATAATTATAGTGTAGACTGTACTATGCCTATGCATTATATCCAAACAGATCAGGGTCCAGACTGTTTTGTGGTTGGGTACATATTATATGTAAGTAAATAAGGTACATGAAAATCACAATGCTCACAGCTTTATCTTCAAAGGAATCCTTGTCACCATACATGCTTCATAATGAAGTTTTAAGACTACAGCAACCATACATAATTTTAGTACAAGTGCAAGCCATTTCATTATTCACTTTATATAGTTTCTTTGGCAGATAGATTATTGCAAAGACATTGTACTGCCAACAAATCTAAGTGCAGAGAAAAAAAAGAGACAACTGTAAAACTATTAAGCTTGTTGTAGGAGATCAACATTAGCATGTGAGAAGATTCAAGGGGGTTTTGATACTGGTATCAATCAGCATGTACATTGACAAGTATTATCTTTCAATAGTTTTTGTACTTTCTTTGGATGCAAACTGATGTAATTTACAATCTCATGGCTTAGATCAAGTACCATACATACTCTATTATAAGTCAAGTAAAACTTAAAACAATACCAATCCTGATCTTCCATAACATAATGCACCTGCAGATCAGGGTCTATGTTGCTTGTTCTACTGATTACTCCCATCAACCTACACAAACCCACATCTGCCAGTGCATTATGCAATGGCAGATCTGGGTATGTGCAGTTTGCAGTTGGCCTCAACATACAAGCGAATATAGATGGTAATTTTCATTGTAATTTAGCAGCCATATCGATTGGTAAAAGATATGAATCAATGTCAAAATACCTTCTTTATAGTCAAAGGATTTCTGATACTTGAATAAAGTCAAAGGTTTTCTGATACTTAAATTGTATCATATATATATACCCACATAATCAGGTCAAGATCAAATAAATGTAGCTACCTGCCAAACCTTAATGCAACATAACACTGATTGTCTACACAATGATCATCTTTACTTGGTCAACTTGATGATAATGAAAACTGGGTATGTACTACGCTATTGCATAACAAAACTTAAACAACATGTTTTATCTACTTTTCATTAATAGATTATAAAAAATGATGCCCAAAATACTATATATCAGTTTTCCATATTAGGATTACACAGCCAAGAATACTGTATATCAGTTTTCCATTTTAGGATTACACAGCCAAGAATACTGTATATCAGTTTTCCATATCAGGATTACACAGCCAAGAATACTATATATCAGTTTTCCATATTAGGATTACACAGCCAAGAATACTGTATACCAGTGTTCCATATTAGGATTACACAGAGAGAATACTGTATAACAGAGTTCCATATTAGGATTACGCAGAAAAAAATACTGTATATCAATGTTCCATATTAGGATTACACAGCCAAGAATACTGTATATCAGTGTTCCATGTTAGGATTACACAGCCAAGAATACTGTATATCAATGTTCCATATTAGGATTATGCAGAAAAGAATACTGTATATCAGTGTTCCATGTTAGGATTACACAGCCAAGAATACTGTATATCAATGTTCCATATTAGGATTATGCAGAAAAGAAAACTTTATCACAGTGTTCCATATTATGATTACACAGCCACGAATACTGTATATCAATGTTCCATATTAGGATTACACAGCCAAGAATATTGTATATCAGTGTTCTATATTATGATTACACAGCCACGAATACTATATATCAGTGTTCCATATTAGGATTACACAGCCAAGAATACTGTTTATCAGTGTTCCATATTAGGATTATGCAGAAAGAATACTATACAGCAGAGTTCCATGTTAGGATTACGCAGAAAAGAATACTGTATATCAAAGTTCCATATTAGGATTACACAGCCAAGAATACTGTATATCAGTGTTCCATGTTAGGATTACACAGCCAAGAATACTGTTTATCAGTGTTCCATGTTAGGATTACACAGCCAAGAATACTATATATCAGTGTTCCATATTAGGATTACACAGCCAAGAATACTATATATCAGTGTTCCATATTAGGATTACACAGCCAAGAATACTATATATCAGTGTTCCATATTAGGATTATGCAGAAAAGAAAACTGTATCACTGTGTTCCATATTAGGATTACATAGCCAAGAATACTGTATAGCAGAGTTCCATATTAAGATTACACAGCCAAGAATCCTGTATAGCTCACAGTGTTTCATACCAGAATAACAGCCAAGAATACTTAATAACACACAGTGATCCATATTAGGATTGCATGCCCAAGAATACTGTATATTATAATGTTCCAGTTTAGGATAACAATGTGTACACTCATTGATATTAAGGTGTACACTCATAGAAATGTACCGTACTGTACATACTAATACCTTGATATTAATGTTTACACTCATAGAAATTTACCATACTATACTGTACATACTAAAATCTTGATATTAAGGTGTACACTCATAGAAATGTATTGTACATACTAATATCTTGATATTAAGATGTACACTTATAGAAATGTACTGTACTTTACATACTAATACCTTGATATTAAGGTTTACACTCATAGAAATGTGCGTTACTGTATATACTAATACCTTGATATTAAGGTGTACACCTTTAGAGATTTACTGTACTGTACATACTAATACCTTGATATTAAGGTGTACACTCCTAGAGATTTACTGTACTGTACATACTAATACCTTGATATTAAGGTGTACACTCCTGGAGATTTACTGCACTGTACATACTAATACCTTGATATTAAGGTGTACACTCCTAGAGATTTACTGCACTGTACATACTAATACCTTGATATTAAGGTGTACACTCCTAGAGATTTACTGCACTGTACATACTAATACCTTGATATTAAGGTGTACACCTTTAGAGATTTACTGTACTGTACATACTAATACCTTGATATTAAGGTGTACACCTTTAGAGATTTACTGTACTGTACATACTAATACCTTGATATTAAGGTGTACACTCCTAGAGATTTACTGCACTGTACATACTAATACCTTGATATTAAGGTGTACACCTTTAGAGATTTACTGTACTGTACATACTAATACCTTGATATTAAGGTGTACACCTTTAGAGATTTACTGTACTGTACATACTAATACCTTGATATTAAGGTGTACACTCCTAGAGATTTACTGCACTGTACATACTAATACCTTGATATTAAGGTGTACACTCCTAGAAATTTACTGTACTGTACATACTAATACCTTGATATTAAGGTGTACACTCCTAGAGATTTACTGCACTGTACATACTCATACTCAAAGATATCAGCTTCTGTGAGAATGGCATTAACGAGATTTTCATGACCATCTACCAATTTGATATTCCATGACATAAAGCCCTGGATTAAGTCGGATACTTCATATGTGAATAACGGGTAATTGAACCATTTCTGTTTTTGAAGGGAGTTTGATGTAATGATCAAAAGACTGCTATGTGGTGGCTTTAAAGTTAAGCAGACTCTACTATTTGTTAAAGTTGGATTTAAAGACTTGTAAGATCAATGACCAGGCTAACAAACTACTTTACAAATATGTTTTTACTTGATATTAAGTCATATATTGGTTTAGATGAATATGAAAAACATTTAACTTTATTTGGTTTAATGTAATGTAGAGATTTATTAGAATTCATAAATTGCAGATATTTCAAAGACTGGTTCATACATTGAGTGTATTTTTGGTCACCCCTCCTCCCAAGGGATTCATAAATCATTTCCATCTTTCATTACCCATTTATTTATCTGATCTCTTTCAGGATTCTGTAACTGGATATAAAGTTCAGCCAGTGTGACAACATCAAGTTAAATTCTTCTCCATCAAAAAATGAAATAGTTAATTTAATTTAATTAATTATTATTTAAATAATGAAATAGTAACTTAAATTTGATTCAGTGTACATCATAACAATATTATTTTTTGAATAACCTAAAATTAGAGTTTATGCACAAGATTAATTTTTAAAGATTTTACAAATAAAAAAAATACATTTTGAGCAATTATCTGAAAAATTCCTTCTGTTTTCAGATATAATGGATGACAATTGATTGTGGCACTGGTATTTTTTCCTGACAAGCTGTTTGTATTTGTGTGGAGTTTCTCTACCAGAACTTTTTCATGCATAAACTATGGCTACTTTGAAGAAGTGAATAAAGAGAAGAAATAACCCTTATTTCTTATGGCTTGCTTTGATATATGCCTCAGTCTTTCAAAAGGATTCTACAATATTATAGCATTCACATATGAATCATGAGGTTCATCAGTTATCAAAGGTAAATTCAAATTTATTTACCCATCAGTATATATATCTCTTCCCTCTCTCCTTGAGATCAGGCTCATTGGTTAGGCCAAGAAACAAAATGTTTACTATTGCTTTGGTTTTAAAATTAGAGTAAGCAGGTTAGTTTCTTTTTTCTTCTTTTTCTTCTTGGTTGTGTTTAAACATCATTTTATATATTTAATGTGATTTTTTTGTCCATCTGGGAAAAGGGTGCTAGGGTCATCAGTGAGAATCAGGGATGGTTGGCTGACTTGAAAGATACATGTTTCTTTGGTTTGTCCTTATAATAACCAACTAAAGACCAGAATTGTGAGTTTTTTTTATATATATTCCTGCTCAGTCCAGACTGGGTCAGCCATTGCAATTTGTCCTGGTCAAGGTTTTTCACTCCAAAATATTGAGACAGCTTCATGCACTTATGAGCTGTTCAGCAACAAACCTCTGCCTCTGAGAAGCTATGGTACAAATCATCTTGAACAAAAGCCCCCATAATTCAACAAGATCCAAAGCTGATATCTAGCCATTGATCCTGTCCATGACCTGGTTTTACCTGTCATATCATCGGATGTGGCTTTCAACTGCATTTACCTGGCCAGCACCCTGGACATAGATGACCATGCCTGGACTAAGTAGATATTTAGCAAAGAGTGCTATCACTCATTAACTTACACAGAAATGAGTATAATTTGTTTTTCTTTTCTAAAGAAACAAAACTTAGATCAAGTAATGAGATTAGGTTTTTGTGAGATAATATAATAATCTATGCATACATGCTGAATGTAATGTTAGAATAATTATTTTCCTTATTGTTGTTACTTGTTAGTATTCATATTTTGTGTATTCCCAATCAGGGTCACATATGATGTTTGAATTGTTGAATACACACCTGGAATAGATATCATGGCAACCTTTGAGCATGGAAGACCACTCATTCAGAGGGACCTTGTTCCACCTACGCTTCCGCGAAGGGTAAGTAAATTTGCTGATTTCAAGATGAATACATTAATGTGTGCAAATTATAATCATCTGTCTGCTCGATTACATTAATATTGTGGACATAAAATATCTGAAATGAGGTCTTGCATAAATCAAATGTAATTCTCTACAACTAGCATATCTGTGAACTTAACTTTATACCTTTTAGCCCTAAGATATGACCTACTGGATAAATGGAGAATTTTTCACTAACTAATTAGCATATTTCCTTCTTTAGATTTATGTTTCCCTCCTTGAAAAAAAATCATCATGATTGACAGATGACTTTTATTTATGTGGTGACGATTTCCTAAAAACTGCAGACAAATGGTTTAGTTACCCATTTTTTAAGACTACATATGTTATTTAGAGCAAAATTTAGACCATGGCAAAGTGATATTAATTTTTCATAAACATTCTGGGTGTCATAGGATTGGAAATGCTAGTGGAAATCTTGTGTGACTACTGATTAATAGCAGATGTGTTCATCTGAAAGGTCATATACCTAGGGACTTCAACAGAGCTGAGATGACAGTGATCCATAATGGAGAGCGACCACTCTGGGGGGGGGGCCTGATAATACTTTGTATGATGACAATATAAATGTTGACAACTTGACAGAATGTTATTTAAAGTTATTAACCTGATCCATAATGAACAACAGAAATCAAGGAATTACCAGACCACTAAAGATCTGATTCCATACACACCTTTTTTCTATCTTAAAGTAATCTAAATCTGGGCTTAAATATCAGTTTCAAAGCTAAGAGAAAACAATGTTTGTAAAAGTCTAACCTCACTACCTATCATCTAAAGAGATTTCTATGCAACTATTCAATGGACTAGACAGTTTACTAAGTGCTAAAATGGATATTAAAATGAAGACCATGGTTTGGTTTCAAATTCTAAGCTGAAAATCAGCTTGTAATGTCCTCTTTTAAAGCTATCCCATTTCAGTTAAATGCCCAGTAAATCATTTTAAATGACATTTAGCTTTTCAATTAAGAGACAATAACCTTTTCTGAAAGCAAATTATGCACAAAGGTCTAATGAACATATAATTATAGTTTTAAAAATTATTTCTTCATAGATATTATCACAAGGAGTATTATGTAAATAACATTCACTTTATCTGAAATGATTCAATCTATAATGTGTATGCAATCTATGGGGGTACATGTAATACTGTAAATTCAATGTACAATATGTATGCAATCTATGGGGGTACATGTAATACTGTAAATTCAATCTACAATGTGTATGCAATGTATGGGGGTACATGTAATACTGTAAATTCAATTTACAATATGTATGGGGGTAAATTAGGATGGGAAGGGGCACTAAATTAAAATCTATAATTTGTCAGAAACTGGAAGCCATACAAAATTTTCTGGCCATTTAGCATTCTTATTTTTCATTATGAATTAAGTGCATTTGCCCATTTTTTCAATGTGAAAAATATTCCATGTCTTCATTGCCTTGGTGCCATTAAATCAACAACCAGAGTTAAAAGAAGCTTCCAAAATCAAGATTTATGACCATTATAGCATGTTCTCTACCGTATGTACCTGATTATAAGTCAATTCAAACTGCAAACAACAAAGATCCGGATTTATTGTAGCATAATGCACCTGTAGATCAGAATCAATGTTGTTTGTTGTACTGATTACTTCTAACAAACTACACAGACCCAGATCTGCCAGCACATTATGCAACGAAAGATCTGGGTCTGTGCAGTTTGCAATTGGTCTTTTCTTATAAGCAAGTACATGTTAATGGTATTTATCATCCAATTATAAAGAGAAAATTATGCCCAAACCCTATTCAACATTTCCAAATGTAGGAAGTATCTGAGCATAGCTGAATGGACACCACTGACCAACAGACCAGCTATTTTTTATAAGTGGTCATTATGACTTAAACCTTTAAGCTGTCCAACCCTATTGTTGCCAAATTTGTGTCCATATTTGCAAGTAATCCTAAACGTTTGGAGAAATTATATGTTTAAAGTTATTTTACATGTTGCATCACAATTATCTTAATCTTTGACCCTTTAACCCATACATATATTAACAAGCTTCTTTCAGCCAGTATTAATGGTGGAGGAAGAACCCAGAAAACCCCCGGAAAGAACCACCGACCCACAAGAAGCTACTGGCAAGCTTTCTCACATAACTACATTAGCCGAATCTTAGACTCGAACCCACGCAGACAGAGGTGAGATGGCAGTGATCCGTAACGGAGAGTGCTTCAGACCACTCAACCACTCAAGGCCCCTTCTTAATATGAACCAGACATAAATAATGTAACAAAAATCATAAAAACATTTACACTGGGTATAATGATTAAAATTCATCTGAAAATCAAAGAATCCAAAAAGGCTGAATATGAGCACTTCTGTAATGTCAGCTGTATTCAATTTTACTAGCTACTTGAGGTACATGTTTCTTTCTGTATTGAAAAACTACTTTTGTGATATGCAGTGTACAATTTATTTACAAAGCAAGTTATCATGTAAGAATAGTCATGATACGTATAATGGTTATACTTGCATTCTGAACCTGAGGCTCAAAACTCCTTTCACATACACCATCAAATGTTTATGAGATATACTCAAGAATGACTTTGAATCTTTGAGGCTGAGGTTCAAATCCTTCCTTCATACTCCATCAAAGGTTTATGAGATATACTCAAGAATGACTTTGAATCTCTGAGGTTCAAATCCTTCCCTCATACTCCATCAAATGTTTATGAGATATACTCAAGAATGACTCTGAATCTCTGAGGCTGAGGTTCAAATCATTCCCTCATACTCCATCAAATGTTTATGAGATATACTCAAGAATGACTTTGACACTCAGGCTTAAGCCCTTTTCTTATGCCCCATCAAGATGTTTACAGATATGCTTAGTAAAGATTCTGAACCTAAAGTTTAAATCCCTCTCATGCCCTGCTACTTGGCACTTATTTATTGCCAACTCATCATTGTGACCAAGCTATTCTCATTCATAATTTCATAATGTCTGTCCCAGGATAATGAGCAACTGTAATTAACTGCATCATTACCATCCTTGAGGGCCCTCTGTAGAGATTCTTCACTAAAGGATAATTATTACAAGTACTGTATAATTATTCATTCTGAATACTTTAGTAATAGGGGGATATAGTCCAATCATGAGATCCAAAGCCTATTGTTTAAAGAAAAGACTGCTACAGTAGCGGTAATAGTTATATCTGTTTAGTAGTTTTATAATGGTACTCTCTCATTCTAATATTGATGTAGTTGAGAAGTCTCCCACTCTAAAATATTCTGTGTAATAGTTTTATTATGGTACTCTCTCATTCTAATATCATTGAGGTATATAGGTCTCCCACTCTAATATGTATGTTTTAGTAGAGTGGATTCTTACTTTAATATCTCCAAGTAGCAGTTTTATTAGGGTGGTCACTCACTGATATTCTGTGCAGTAGGGTGGTCTCTCATATTATTATCTCCACATAGCAGTTTTATTACAGTGGTCTCTCACTCGAATATCTCTATGCAGTAGGGTGGTCTCTCACTTTAATATCTTTGTAGTTGTTTAATTAGGTCAGTCTCTCACTTTAATATCTTTGTGAAGTAGAAAGGTTTCACACTCTAATATCTCTGTGTAGTAGAGTGGTCTCTCACTCTAGTATCTTTAGTAGAGTGGTCTCTCACTCTAGTATCTTTGTAGTTGGGTGGTCTCTCACTCTAGTATCTCTGTGTAGTTTGGTGGTTTTTCACTTTAATAGTTCTGTGTAGCAGTGATATTAGAGTGTTCTCGCACTCCAATATCTCTGCATAATACATTTGTTTGGGTTGACTCTAATATCTGTGCACCAGAGTGGTTTGTTACTCCAATATCTCTATGTACAAGTTTTACTAGGGTGATCGCTCACTCCAATATATCTATGTATTAGCAGTTTACTAGGATGGCCTGAGCCCACTCTAATATGTCTGTGTGGATATTAAAGGATGATTCTACTATACAAGAGTCTTCTTGTACAGAATGGGAGTTTCTTGCTGGTTTCTCAAATTTTTTCCTAAAATGAACATTTGTTTTGTCAGTCAGAATCTCTGAACTCTGTTATATAACTTTACCCTGAAGAATGACTATGGTTTGAAGGGCACACAGACAGGTGAACCTGTGCAAAAAGTCAAATAAGGTGGATATTTTGAATAGAGTCTGCTCCATACAAAAATTATGCTTCCGTTTAGCAAAAAAAAAAAAAAAAAAAAAACAGCAAGTACATTTTTTCACCTTCTGCTCATGCGCCAGCAAAGTAACCAGTGAAAAACATTTTCTTTAGCGCAACTAGCCATTTGTCTAACAAAATATTTCTTAGAAATTGATGTATTAGGATGTATTCAGAAATAGTCCCAAAAATGTGTTTCCTACTCGCATTGAAAATAACAAAAACCTCCAGGTTTAATGTGTTAAACAGTCACTTTTTATGATACCACATATTTGATATTTGAATATTCCTCACGTATTTAATCATTTGTGCATCAACACTGCACATGAATTAAAAATTTTGCAATTCTGAGACAATTTTCTATTTTTTTTCTTCAAAATTCTTGTTAACACATAAACCCCTAGTGATGACTTTAAAGGGCATGAGGTAGTAGCCTACTTCCAAGGTCTGTAGCGTCAAGGTCATACATGATACACTAAAATGGGTGGTATCATAGAAAGGTAGACAGATGTAGCTCTACAATGATAGCAAGTAATCTGGACATTTTAGTTGCACTACAAAATACAGTGGGAAAAACTGAAAATTTTGGACGCGTTTTTTTTCACCCAAAAATCGCCCATGGTCGGATTTCGAATTTGTGTCCAGATTTTAGACTTTATGGCCTCAGATCTACGGCAGACCAGTCTGAAGCGCACACAGACAGTTGAACCTGTGCAAAAGGTAGAATAAGGTGGACATTTTGAATAAAGAGTCTTCTCCATACGAAAATTATGGGTCCGTTAAACCAAAAAAAAAAAAAACTAATCAATGAAATACATTTTCTTTAGCACAACTAGCCAGTTGTCTAACAAAATATTTCTTGGAAATCGATGTATTAGGATGTATTCAGAAAGTCCCCAAAATGTGTTTCTTACTCGCATTTCATGCGAAAACAGCAAAAACCTCCAGGTGTTAATGTGTTAAACAATGAATAGTCCAGCCTTTCTTAAAATCAGAAGTTATGTGCCCTGTTTTGTATAAATACTTTTTTTTATCTGATATGTCCAATTTCGATAGTAACATTTGCAGTGAGGATATTTAAATAAAAATTAACTAGGTAACACTCTTGTAACCAAGATTAAATATTGAGATGAACGGCATCTTAATAAATTATGATATTTATAAATGCTTGATCGAGGTATCTTTCTTTTTCAGTTTAACTACAACCATGGAGATTACATGGATAGTGACTCTGACATGGACTCAAATGAATCCTCTGAGTCTATGGCAGACTATATTGATATTGACTTCAATGGAGTCGTGGGACGTGCAATTGCAGTGTGGTCCCATAAAAAGCAAGACAATATTACCCTCTTCACACCAATACCTGATGACACATTGTATAGAATTGTCAAATTTGCTGAAGATCAATTGGGATTCAATCGAAAGGATGAAAAAATTATGGTTCTTGGTCCTGGAGAAAAAGAGCCTAAGGAAATAAAAGATGTTTATTCCATTAAACCAGGTTGTGTTGTCATGATAATGCCAAGATTAAATCTTACAGTTATGGTTGAAATTAGTCAACTGAAGGAGAAATTTCCTGTAATCATAGATCGTTTTGCAACAGTTTTTCAGGTAAAATCTTACATCAAGAAGGTTAAAGGAATACCAATTGATCAACAGGATTTACTGTATCGTGATAAGCCAATGGAGAATTGCAGAAGAATGTTTGAGTATCATTTGCAAGAAAAAACAACACTCCATGTGTTAATTCAAGTAACCTTTAGCCTTCTGATAAACGTGGAAACATTTTGGGGAAAATCATATCGGCTTTACATGGATCACTGCAATACAGGATCTGACATAATTTATACAGTCTTTGGAAGGACCTTTAGCAAATATGGCCCTGAACAGGTATCAGCTCATGAGCTATATGTTCCCATACATGTACTGATACTACAGTACCAACACAAATCTTTTCCCTGGGATTATTGTTTAGGTCGCTTCAACATTCGAAATGGGGACACCGTCATAATAACTACTGTGGGTAACGAAAGTAAGATAAACATGCAAGTGATCAAAGTGATCACAGAAATGGGTGGTAAATATGACATTCATGTGTCCCAGTTTGACCGTTGGTCAATTGTAGCATTCATGCTTCATGGGCTTACAGATGTTCCTGTCGATCTGATCAGGTTATACAAAGACAAAACTCTCCTGGATTTAACATCTGTAATTGGAGAAGTGAATCAACATGCAGTCATTATGATGAATGTCCTGATGGTCAACGTTGACAATGATCTCATGTTTGGAATACCTCTAAAAATTGCACTTGGAAATGGAATTATTGAGAATATTAAAATGGTTCCTTCAAAGAAGGTAGGAAATGTAAAATCAAAACTCCAAAAATTAGGAGTACCAAATGCAACATTGTATGAACTAGTCACTGATGATCACAAACTTCCAAACGCGTGTAAACTGCATGATGTAATACAAGATCTAAGAGCACCTATATACCTAAAAGTTGAAAAATTTCCCATCTTTGTTCATGGAACTGATGGAACCATATACAAAACTAGCGTGCACGTAAACCAGACCTTTGGATCACTGAAGCAAAAGCTAGCAATGAAAACTGGACAATCAATGTCCAACTGTCACTTCATGATTTCTGGACAAGAATTTATTGAGCCAGATTCTGTGGTATTGTATGATTGTGGTATTACAACCAGGACTTCAATCTTTCTTCAGACAAAAACTCATGTAGAGGTGTTCTACGTCTATAGAGCAAATTGGCTGGTAAAGTTAAAGATCCCTGTCAAACCAACAGGTACCGAAATCAAGAAATACATTTGGAACAACAAAGACATTCCAGAGGGTAGCATCACTTGCCTCCAGACACTGATGTTCTGGTACTTCTATCCACGTGTCAGCAAGAAAAATCAACTGCCCAGGAAGAGGGTATCAAAGAAGCGAATTCCTCCTGCAACTCTTCCTCTCCTTCCCTTAGTTGATCGCAAGCTAAGAAAAGTTGGATTCTCAGATCAGGATAAACTACTCAAGTTAATGGAAGATAGAGACCTAAAGACAGGGCGATGGAAGAAACAAGAGGCAGGTGAAGGTGCTGGTGATAAAGGAGGAGCAGGTGGTGGTAACCCATCCAAGACCAGCATCATCAAGCCACAGAATCAACAAAAAGGGCATGATGATGAAACTAGGACCTGGCCAATTACAATACAAGAACAACACAAGCATGATGTTGAGGCATGGATTACGTCTGGCAGATATGACCGAAACAAAGGTCAGCATGTGAATCTATATCAACATCCAATAACGCATTCCATCCAGAGGGAAACAATTCAAACCAAGAAACCTAAGAAGATCCAGGTTGTTCATAACATTCCCAGATGGATGAATAATCTTCTGAAGAAATATGACGAGCATCGACTCGTAGTTTCTGAAGGTGATGTTGGAGCAAGTTATCATAAAAGATTAAAAACTCAAGAACCAAGGCAGCCTAGCAACAAAGCGGCTGAATTTAAGTCACACATTCAGGGAGATGCTACGACAGGAAGGTTCCTGCAACATCATCTCTCGTACGAAAATCAACAGTTCATGTACTTAAGCACCGATAGTGAACCTGAGGATGATGACTACTCTGATATCTCTCAGAACAGAACAAAGAGACTCCATAAACATCGCTAGATTAATCGGCAGGTTTTGTATATAGCAAATGTATTTATGTATTCCAGACAATTATAACACTTCCATTTTGTGCAATACTTAGTATAAAGAAGAAACAATTAGCATGGTGGACTTTTAAATATGGACTTTTCATATGGACTAAGTCTTCAAGTAATCTCCATCACAAAACTTTACTCAATATTTTGAATAATACAGGTTAACTCCAGATTTGAAAATGTCACTTGAAATTATACAGCTTTTTGATTGATCAGAATATTTTTTGTAGATTTGGAGTATAGTATGATTGATGTACAGAATACATAACACATCTAAAAGCCATGCAGTCATAAATGTCTTAAAGTCTACTAACATTAATGAATGGTAGATAGAATCAGTATTTAAGTTTTTTTTTTAACTAATCATTGTTGTGCTCATAGCTATGTTTGTAATTAAGGGGCTTATTAATCAGAGTTCAGATGTTGTGATCAGGGCTATTTTTGCAACTAATGGGCACACCAATGTTGCACTCATGACTATTTTGGTATATGAGTTCACATGTGATGCTCAAGGTTATTTTTATATCAGAGCTCATACGGCTATTTTTGTAACTACGAGGCTCATCAAAGATAAGTACATGGCTATTTTTGTATAAGAGTTTACATGTGCTCAAGGCTATTTCTGTAACTAAAGGCCTTATCAATCAATGTTCACATGCTGTACTCATAACTATATATGCAATCAAAGGGCTCTTCAATCAGAGTTCATGTGTTGTACTCATGGCCATTTTTGTAGCAAAGGGGTCAAGTTTTAAAAGCAGAATCTTAACTGAATTTCCTACCTCAATTGGCTCTCCATTCTTGAACCATTTAACCTTGGCCTTGGTGTCTGACACAAAACATTCCAGCATGCCCTCTTTCCTCCGTTTGATTTTATAGGACTCTGGAAGTTTCTGTGTGAAGTCATACTCTGGTTCCTTAGCTAAAATGTAAATAATATTTCAAAAATAAAAAGCAATACAAATCAAAATTAATAAAAAGCTGATATAAAATACAAATTCACTTAAGGATTCCTGACAGAAGGTATGTAAACAGATGTAAAATAGGTTGTAATAATACGGGTGACACTAAAGTGCCTCCTCCATAGTATTCAACAGGTCTTTAAACATGCACTGCCAAAATTTCAAATGTTTTCAAAAGATAATTGTAGGTCAGGATTAAAATCAGCCTATTGCAGTTTACTAAATTACCTTTAGTTGGTTTTTACATTGTTAATTTTTGGTGTTTATGATTCTTCAGACAATGTAGAAAAAATGGAACAATTACCAATTACATGTGCTATTCTGTAAACTGTAGCAGAATGAAAAGAAAAATGAATTATGTGTATAAATGAGAGCTAAATGAAAGGGAGCATTGAACAGAACATACATGACTAGAAAGAAGTATGTGTCTATTTGTATTGTTTTTTAAACACATCTTTAAAACATTTTCAGTCATAACACCACAATGTCTGCATGGCTGCAGTTCATAGTGATGTTTAGCACTGTGGCATCCAGCTCTAGACATGTAGCATTATGGCCCACCCAGTCACATTATCCAGACACTGTAATATCCTACACTATGTATACCTGTTTTATCCAACATCAGATAAAACTGTAATATCCAACACCATGTATACCTGTTTTATCCAACATCACATATAACTTTTATCCAACATCAGGTACAACTGTAATATCCAACACCAGGTAAAACTGTTAATATCAAACACCAGGTTTGATTGTTGGCATCCATTAGTCTCAAGAGATGATGGATGGAACTGCGCCCATGAGAGATGTCCCAGTCGGTGGTTGTGCAGCGTCAGTAGTGGCTATATAGCCCAACATGGGAGTTGCAGTCCCTGCTGCACTTGAAAGTTATCTGGTGTGTGTTGGAGCTGCTTTTTCTTCCTCTGAGATCCCTTTTCATCAGCTAGCAAGCATAGCTTGTCCTCGCCAGTTTTCAAACCAGTGATCAAAGCATGTCGTCAGCTGGGCCTGTTTAGAGCAAGCTCTTCCAACCGGTGTTGACATCAATGTCAAGGGCTTTCATGTCACAGTTGCAGACATCCTTGAAGCAGAGATGTGGCCATCTGATTGACCTTTTGCCAGAGGCAAGTTCTGAATAAAGACGGTCTTTGGTGATCTGTCCATCATCGATCCGGCATACAAGGCCCAACCATCTGATGCAAAGTTGGCGAAGTAGTGTGACCATGCTGAGAATCTTGGTAGGTTCAAGCACCTCACTGTTTGTTACTATATCTCTCCAAGTGATCCTGAGCATGTGTTGGAGATATCGCATGTGAAAGGTGCTATCTTTTCTCGTGGAGCATACAAAGTCAGGTTACACTGGCATACAGGAGAGTGCTTAGCACACAGGAATGGTACACATATATCTTAATGTTCAGGGTCAGCATGCTGTTGTTCCACACTCACTGAGACAAGCTGGAGATAGTTGTTAATGCCTTTAAAATCTGCTTGTTGAACTCAGCATCGAGCAATAGGTCGTTGGTGATGGTTAGAGCCAATGTATGTGAACCAATTGACTATGTTTGCTTTCTTTATGCTGATGGTTAGCCCAAATTCAACCCATGCTTTAGCACAGTGATCCAATAGTTGTTATAACTCAGCTTCTGTGTGAGTGGTTAGGGCAGCATTGTTTGCAAAGAGCATGTCCCTGATGATAGTTTCACGCACTTTCCTCTTTGCCTTTGTGCCTGGTTGAACAGTTTTGCCATCTGATCATGTGTGCAGGTAGATCCCTTCTTTTAACATCCCAAAAGCATGCTTGAACAGGACAGTGAAGAAGATGCTGAAGAGCATGGAGACTAGGATGCAACCCTGTTTCATTCCACTGCAGATGTTGAAGGGATCGGACATTGAGGGATCATACTGCACTGCCTTTCATGTCATCATGGAAGGACTGAATCATGCTTAGCAACTTTGGAGGACATCCAATCTTCACCAGGATTATGTTGAGTCCATCTCCGCTGACCAGATTGAATGTCTAAGTGAGGTCTATAAAGACCAGGAAGAGGGTTTTGTGTTGTTTTCTGCATTTCTCCTGCGGAGAAGACCATGTCGATTGTGGACCTCTGCGTGACTCTGGATAGAGAGGGTCTAGTTGTAATACAATGAAGGTTTGAAGTCAAGAATTTACCTTTTCCAAGATGGGCAACCACCCAAGGTTAAAGAGCCCCATCAGCCTGAAGAGTTTTGATAAAAATTCACATACTTTCTGCATCTGAATCATATTATCATGTTAAACTGAATTCTTAAGAAATACTTTCAATGAAAAACATTTTCATTGGATACCATGTCCTCTTCCTTCAATGACTATACCAACTGTATGCCATTTTGTTGTAAACCTGCATTTGTTTACTCGAGACAAAATATTAACCTTGCACATCAATATGAGTATAGGGACTCTTTGGATCACAATTCCTTGGATAAGGTACATCACTGCCCACAAATTCACTATGGTTACTGGTGTTGGATATGGAAATCCCACTATTCTATTAAATAATTCCTTGGGAGAGGTCCATTCTGCCAATATATCAACTGTGAACTGGTGTGGGATTGGGAAATTACACTCTTAGGGTAATACTTCTTTGGGAAATATTCATTCCCACCAAAAGTCAACCATGTGATGTGAAACAGTGTGAGATTAGGAAATCTCATTCTTGGGGTCATAATTTTTGGGAAAAGTTCATTCATGTATCTCTATTATGCCCCTTAGTGTGGGGTTTTCCTATCCCACCCAAGTAAATACAACAGACTCTATTATCTCAACAGTTAAGTTATGTTCATTATGAATTTAGTTAAATGAAAACTGATTTAAATGCTTTAGATTGCCTTTCCAGATAGGTTATAATAATTAAGGTGGTAAATTATGACAAGTTTTATTTTCATGACCTCAAATGGTGAAAGATAAATAGCTGTTGTTTCTCCACCACAAACACTCCCACTACAGTATGTGGAACATAAGAAAAGATATGTACAGGTGGTATTGTATGTGTAAATGTTTTCATTACAAAATTACTTTTCTATAAACAATGGCAGGAATGTCCATAATTTTTAAAACAGGAATGGATATTAAGAATAGACGGTGAATTCAAGCATGAGAATGCAAAGTCAAACTAGCAGTGAAAAATCCCTGGTCACAACTTTTAATGACACTACTGCATAAGAATACAAGAAACTGTAGGTTATGCCATGGGAAACAACTCTTACACATCTGATACATTGGAAATTTAAGCAAGGCTACACATAATTGAAAAGGCAATGGTAGGTTACATAATATCACTGGTCATTTTGGACAGCATCTGTGGCAAGTATAATAATGATATAATAATAATAATAATAATGCTTTATTTTATAGAGGGTGACTCATTAGTCAAGGACTATTCTCCTTTGAGGCCCTCTTAATGAAAGTATAACAAATGCACATTGTGTGAAGAAGCAATAATTAGTGCTTATATTAGCATGTTTCGTATTAAAATACTAAATTCCATTATCTGTTAGAAACACATGCATGCTCCTGATATCTCTTCTTAAATACTCTAATATTTTCAGCTGATTTTACATGTAATGGAAGCTTATTCCACAGAACTGTACCAGAGTATTGAAAACTCTTTTTGAATTGCTCTGTTCTTGGTTTTGGTACTAGAAGGTTTCCATGTGAGATTGATCTCAACTGGTATTGTGTTGAAAAAGGCCTGAATAAGTCCTGAAGATACTCTGGTGCAGTTCCATGTAGACATTTATATAAAAGAACTGCCTTGTGAAAATCTATCCTGTCATATATTGTGAACCATTTGAGTTCTGTAAATAATGCTTTTGAGGGATGGTCAACAGATGTATCTAAAATTACACGTGCTGCTCGTTTCTGGAGTTTATAAATCCTGTCAAGCTCAGATTTAGCACAGTTTCCCCATACATTAGAACAGTAATCCATTGTTGGAAGAATATACATCTTGTAGTATAGATTGCGAGTTTCCATAGGTAAATATTTCTTGATTCTGCTGAGAAGGGCAATTTTGGATGACAGTGTTCTACAAAGCTTATCAATATGGTCATTCCATAATAAATTATTATCTATGGACACACCTACAAGCCTTTCATGATTGACATTTTCTAATGGATGATTATTTATTGCAAGCGATAGTTTTGGGTTCCCTGACTTGTGTAGCTTTTGTGTCGTCCCCAGAATCATACATTTTGTTTTACCTTCATTAATTACCATCCTATTATCCATTTCCTTCAGCCAAAGATCAATTAATCTGGTAAGTTCTGTTTGGCATGAGTGGTACTTTCTAAATCCTGATTGTGCTTTATGAAATAGAGAGTTTGTTTCAAAATATTTATAGACCTGAATGGCTACATGCTTTTCAAACAGTTTTGACAATACAGGTAGAATTGATATTGGTCTCTAATTTCCTGGATCCTCCTTTTCTCCTTTCTTAAAGATAGGTGTAACCTTTGCACATTTCAATTTTTCTGGAAAATTACCACTCATTATACTTAAATTTATGATATGCGTTAATGACTTTGTTATTACTGGTGCAGCAATTTTAAGGATTCGTGGACTAACACCATCCAATCCAAAGGATTTATTAATATTCAACTTAACTAGCATATCAAAAACGTCCGCTTCACTGACATTAGCTATTGAAAAATAATTATCTTCAGGAATTTTAGCTCTTAAAAATAACTGTAGAGCATCAAGTTCAATTGGGATGTTAGTCTGACTGCATATCAGCACAATCCTGACTACAGTTACCATATTTTAGGAATATCAGACAAAGACCTGACTTTCATGTAAAAAAGTATTGACTTATAGGCCGGAAAATACGGTATGTCAGTTTAAGTATACCAAAAAAGGTTAAATCCATTAAAATAGTCAAATTTTTAAAAAATGTAAATGATACTCTTTAAAACAGTTCAAGACCTTCTCAAGCTGGAACGACATCATGGAACATGGTATAATGATGCCTCCATTAATTGCTTCTTAAGAAAATGCAGATGGGCCCATAAAGCATATTCTACATCCCACTGGACAGAGATGAGTGTAGGACACATAGAATCAAAGCTAGATTTTTATGATGTACAGTGTACTTCAGTTTCTCAATCCAAAGCAAGTCACACTTACCTACAGTTAGTTACAATGAACCTCATTTGGACAAAACAGACCCTAATAAGGAAAGCATTTTGCTAGTTACAATTCTAAAATGCTAGTAAACTGCAAAACATTTTTGTTAAGATTATTACTGCTTGTATTGAAAATAGTTCATGTCAAGCCTTGAATATACACCTCAAATTCCATCCAATCACAAAGTTTGGCACATTTACATGATGTAGAGTCTTGATAGTATTCATGAAAATCAGTACAAGACAAATGTAGTGAAAACACCATTAGAAAATAAAAAGCCATTTGGTCAGGAAGAAGTTTCAGCTATGTGCTTCTAGTATGATGGAGTTACCTATTCTGAGATTCATCCACATACCAATTTGTGTGAGAGTACAGTGCTCTATCCACCCGCCCCAATTACTGTCATCAAAGGGATTATAAACTCTATCCACGTACCTTCCACATAAAGCCAAGCAGAAGTTTTACAAGTGTTGCATTCCAAGATATATTTCCCAGCATCCTCTGGCTTGACATTGTGGATGATGAGCTTGTAGGTCAGCCCATCAACATCAAAATGGAACTTGCCACCATGGAAGATCTCAAGTTTGTTCTTGTACCATCTGTACTTTGCTCCAGGCTTGCAGAACTGGGCTTCAAACAAAAGCTCTTGAACTCCTTCCATCACTTTCTTGTCATCTAGCTCTTTCAAAAACTTATCTGGCACCTAAATTGAATTGCACAGGAAAAATACTCAACACATAAAATTTCTGTCTCTCTATCTGGAATGTAGTCTGGATTAATATTTATCATTTATTACATGTATTGCTTCGCTGATAATTTGTGGCTTTTGCCAATATTATTTTGATTGGAATTAAAATAAGTTATCTAAATCTGTGCAAATTTAAACAAATATTATTTAAATAAGCAACTTTATATTTATTATTGTAAAGAAACTTTAACCAAAACTAATCCATCTAAATTTCTGAAACTTGAAAATTCAAAAATTCTGTCAAGACAATGATAACTTAATTCTGGTATATATTGTAAAGAAACTTTAACCAAAACTAATCCATCTAAATTTCTGAAACTTGAAAATTCAAAAATTCTGTCAAGACAATGATAACTTAATTCTGGTATATATATTAAGAAAAGACAGCAGAACATGAAAAGAATCATCAGCACTACGTCCAACAAATGGAGTCCTTATTATTTATTGGAGAAAAAAAATGGCATATATATTTGCTAATCCTAGAGAACAATAAAAACATATCAAAATTCAAGTCAACACAAACCTAAATACAATGTAAATTCTGTACCACTCTATGAATATTACTATAGTTTTAGAAATTGGAGGAAAAAACTTTGGGCTTCTCTGCATGAAAATAGTTTTCTGTTTATGCATAACAATCGATTTTCCAAGTGAGCATTTTGCAAATTGCTTATAGATAACCATGCTAAACCAATGCAGAATCTAAGACAAAATGTACATCTGTAACCTTGCATAAATTTATGGCACCCAGGAATGTACTCGATCTCTATCCTGCTTTTCCTGGGAGTAAACATTAAAGGCAAGGTTGCCTTATACTGAGGTGTATTATTACTCATAATGAAGTGAGCTCCATGACCACAATATACTGAGCTGCCTAACAATAAGGGAGTACAGTACTTCTGTAACAAGCTTGATAATGTAAACATATGGGCACTGATTCTACTGAATATTAAAAGTATATTGGACTAAATTGTCCCTTCTTTTAAAATACACATACAATGGAAAAGTTTATTTGCAATTGAAATAATCAAACCTTATTGGTTTGAAAAAAACATTAGTTTATGAAAATATAATATACTGAACAAAATGATACTCTTAAAGCAGAATTTTATCACAGCCAAGGTAAAAAAAATAAATAAAAAAATCAAAGTAAATAACTCAAGAAATTATTAAAATTTAAAAATCAAACAAAAGTACATTCAAAGACTTTCAGCTGCAGCAAGAACATGCAAAACTGATGTCATGCGTTAAAAGTTACAAGAAGTGATTTTCCCATGTGAAGTCTACATTTGAAATTTTTTACAACTCTTAAAATTCTACAAAATTTATATGATTTCAAAAACAAGAAAAGAAACATCCACTAAAGTACAGCTACATCTAGAGGAATTGTAAGAATTTATGAAAATAATACCTCTATATAAGTATTTTCTATGAACAGAGATGAATATGTAGGAATATGATCTATCACACATTCACACTAAAATCACATCTAGAATAAAATACTAACATTAATATAATTTTATTCATTAACTCATAGTGAATTTTTAAAGTAAACATTTTAATACCTTAAAGGAGTCAAGACAAATTTTCAGAGAAATATGGTTGATGCCAGTCAATGAATAGCTTAAGAAAACAGAAATATCCATTGAAAACACGATAATGCCTACTTTATTACGCACTCATAAGTTTTTCAAGGAAAAGGAAAACATTTATTTCAATCATATTACTTCAAATATTAAGGCTGTATTTATTTCCAGGAGTGTCATTTTTTAAAATCATTTTGCAAGAAAAATAAGATGAGACATTTTCATGGATAATTAAATTTGTCAATATAGCTCTGGTTCCTAATTTTTGCAGGAGTCACTATGGCTCAATTGCGCATAAGACTTGAGATCCATGGGATGCAGGTTCAATACCTGCCCAGGCAAGCATGGATTGACTGCCTTAATGTGTCCTTGCAAAATGCACTTGGCTTCCAATTTTCTTGGCATGATATAGTCAATGTAGTAATGTACCACTAAAACAAACTCTAATGATTTTTCATCTACTGATCCTATTTTCTTTCAGTATTTAACATCAGAGCTTCTAGTAATGACAAAATCCATCAAAACTGAAACCCCACAAATAACACCAAAGTAAATGTACACAATATTCTCAACAAAATATTTCACCATAATTGGACTAATTCCTGTTTCCTTCATAGCTATTTAAAGCAGATGTACTGATAAAAAATTGACAGAATTCCAAAGTATGCTTTAAAAAACCAGGAACATTACTAAACAACTATATAAAAAAATAATTCAAAATCAATGTACATATAATAGCTATCTACAGATACTGAAATAATAAAAGAAACTTAACTCTTTCCCAGCCAAATTAGTTATCTCCCTTGAAATCTGTCCAATAGGGTATAACTTTTAAACAATTAAGCTGAATGGCAAGTTTGATATTTGTTAATTCCTCAGAAAGAATAAAACTGTAAAAACTTCATATCAAAGAACCAAAGCATTTTTGAATTTCGAAGTCTCTGAAAAATAATACATTCAAGTGACAACATAGACAAAATTAATGCATTTTTATAACTTTAAATTACCATAGCACTTTGACTTAAATCTATCTATTTTGCATAGAAAAAAAATTCATTCCTTGTAGGTATATTAGAAGTAGTATTTTCAAGGGAGATAACTAAACTGAGACAATAACTTTTTTCCTTATACCTAGAATATGAAAATCCTAAACTTACTAGAATAACAATTAATTCAACATTGCATGCATATATATATATATGTGCAAGCTGATATACATTGGTCTTCAAGCAACCAAATGATGAGTAAGTGTTGCACAGCTCTATAATGGTAGAAATTCAATGCAGCAAATTAAAAGCTGAGACAACAGTCTGGTCACATAGCTATGCTTCTGACTGCATGTTCTCTTTCACTGACAGACATCACAGTCCTCCATTTTCTCAAGCCTGTTAGAACACAAACTGAAGGACACACTCAATACGTGTCAAAAACTTCCAACATTCTTGAACTTTACTCAGAAAAAAAGTTAGAATCATAAAATCACCAATATTCTCTCAATTTGAGCTCTTCTTCCATATGAATTTCATCGAAATATAAGTATCCTGTCTTTTTTTTAAAAAGTCATTCCTCTTTGGCATATCCTGGTTAAATTCAAGGCACATAACTCTAAAATTTAAGAGTTTTGAGAACTGAGTTTGAGAACATTTTTTATAATATGTCAGTTATGTTTGTTCTCTCATCTATGAAATCTAGATTATTTTACTAATAGTAAAACTGTATTTTCAACAAAATCTGTAAAGTACCCAACTCAATACTGCCAGACTCAAAAACAGTTTTTCCCAACATACATGTACCATACTGTGTATCAGTTTTCATACACTTTTAGCTTATTATTTTTTTGGTGTTTTAATAACTTCTGGCAACAAATGTAATTTTTAATTTTCTTCACTCTCAAGTACAATGTGTATATTTTGAAGGAAAAAAAGCTCTAAAATAATGAAAGAAAAATAACATTGTAATATGGGTGGATGTTGCATGAAAATTCAGTGGGTATAACATCTTACAGACGATATGGCTACAAAATGGGAAAAAGTCTAGATCCTTCTTGCTAGAGAATTATGCTTTATTAAAAATAAGCAATGTTTAAAAAAAAATTGGTCTGTATGTGTTGTTGACTTCAAGATGTGTTTCTTTAGATCATATAGATTCCTCCCCAAAATTGATTTAAGGTAAACTTCAATGCCACATAAAGACTGATTCATCAAAAGCATCTGGTTATCTTGAAAGTAATTTACAAGACGATAGAGCTCTTTAGTAATCCATCCATAATCAATTAATGTAATTAATCCTTCAGAATTACTTCTGATCACACATAATATAATCCATGTGGACAAAATTCAAACACTCAAACCAACCTACCTTGCTGAAAGAATCAAATGGATGTCAAAAGTCTTATGCTGCTTGAAATCATCAACTAAATTGTCTTTTCCTGCTTAAGCAAGTTAACAGTCACATGATCACATGCAGTATTACTGTAAATATACTACAGTAGAAGCAACTTGTGGAAAAAAAAAATAGAACAAATTAAATTTTTCAATAATATAATATTGCATATGATAGAGATTTCAGTGAGTGCAAAGGTGGATGCGAGACATCCTCACCTAAGAAGGAAAACCCTCTCAGACAGGAATTTCACATGTATGTGCTTGTGTATCTTTTCTTCTCAGAGTTTTGACAAACCATGCTAGTTTAAAAAACCATGTAGTGAAACAGTTGGTAGTTTAAAGCCTCCAGAGAAATTGCTTAATATTGACCGCAACATGAAAAAAGCCCTGCAAACATAAATTGACTTTTCTAGCTATTGAATAAAGGCAATCTTGCCCCAATACACGTCTGTTACACAAAAAGCATAACAGAAATAGAAATGTCTGTATGTATAGAGCATAAATGCTGATACCAGAAATTCTTTTTGTTTGACATTAGTTTTCTATATCATTTATAATAGTCTACACCAAGGACTTTGGCAAAAGTGTCAGTAAATAAAGTAAATATATATATATATACAACGTATTAATGTTTAATATGTAATACAGTCAAACCAGTCATCATAATATTGCAACCACATCATTTTGGATATAACTGTAAAGATTGCTTCCTTGTTCTGGATAATTCATGTTCATTCGTAATTTCCTACACTTACAGCATAAATATCTCTAGAGTTTGAAATTGTCAGCATTGTGATACTGCCTTTGTCTGCAAATGATGTTGATCACATGACTTTAATGGTCAATGATACGAGGAAATCGGTGTAGATGGGTAGTAATTCAAGTCCCTTGCACCTGCCAATTTATACATGGATTAATCAATTATGGGAAAAGTTTATGAACTGGCCAAGAACCCACCAACTATGTGGTTCAGATGTGGATATCTTGACTGAAGTACATGATTAGCATGTTCAGGAGTTCTCTGATCATCTCAACTCCATTGACTCACATATTTAGCTCACGTAAGAGCAAGAAGAAAATGACAAACTACCATTCTTTGACATGTGTATACATGTGACTAATGATGGATCAACCAAAGTAACTGTAATAGAAAACTAAACCTCACTGACCAGTACCTCAACTTTTTTCCAATCACCATCTGGAACAGAAGAGGTCAGTAGTAAGATAATAATGGCTTTATTTTATTTAAAGAGGGTAACACAATTAGCAAAGAACAAATCTACCTTGAGGCCTTCATACAAAGGAATTTGTTTATTTTAGCAGCATCTCAGAAGCCACTGGATATATTGGGTTTGGAAGAAGGAAATAGAGAGGGCAGTTTTAATCTCAACTAGAACACTATTCCAGAGCAAAGTTCCAGAGTATTGGAAACTTTTTTAAAAATTTCCTTATTTGGTTTGGGAATTTTATAATGTTTGGTAGACATGGATTGCAGGTGGGGTGTATTACCAAGTAGCTTATACTGGAAGAGTGAATGTAAATATTCAGGAACACTATTGATTTTTCTTAAACAGATTTGGTCTTTAATAGGTAATATTTTTAACTTACCAGCTAAATTTTCCTTGCTTTCTTTCTGGTTTGATATTAGCCCAAATGCTCTTTTTTGAAGATGTTCCAGCTTTGCTATGTTTTTGTCATTTGAATTACTCCATACTGTATTACAGTAGCCTAATAGGGTTGTATGTAACTTATAAAATAGTTTTCTGTGCCTTTCAGGGAGAAAATGTCTCAGAACACCAAGTAGTCTATCATGACAGACAATTTGCATGTCAGACATAGTTCATCGCTATCAAGATTTGTCCTTTTTTTTCCATGTTGTGATAAGTAATATTTTAGTTTTACCAGTATTTACCACCATGCCTGTATAATACATTGTGCTAGCTCCCTGGTCAATGAGACTGACTGAATGGCAGAAGCAGAGCATGTGAAAGTTGCACTATGGGCAAACGGTTATCTGAGTAGATTTTCAAACTTTCAAAAAGTGGAAACAAAGACACCAAGCAAAACCAGGAGAGGCCCAAATAGAACCAATATCGGTAAACCATATATTTGTGGTATATCACAAGTCTTAGCCAGAGTGTTCTGACAAGTTGGGTTCAACGTGTATCACAAACTATATAACTCTTTAAGAAAACAACTTGCACATGTAAAAGACAAAACAGAAAATTTTAAAAGATGTATTATGTCAAATGTAATGATTGCGAGAATGACTACATCAGAGGAACAGGTAAACAAGGAACACATCAGCAGAGAGTCATTTGTCTTTTATGAACACTGTAGCAATATGGGACATTCCATTATTCCCAATCAGACCAAGGTCAAAACTTCAGATGACAAAATATGGAAAAAGAAGGTGAGGGATGTGACTGAATGAAAAGGGCTTGAACTACCACCAATCTACATCAGTCTCTTCATATTAATTGACCAATGTAAGCCAAGTGATCAACATTAGTTGCTGATGAAGGCAGTGTGATAATGCCGAAAATTTTGAATTCTTAAGATATATAAGCTCTTAGTATGGGAATTTACTAATGATCATGATCATTCTGGATTATTACCTCCAGTAAATCACTTGATCCATAAGTGAATATCAACCTAATAAAAGGCCACCTGTAACTTTTGTAGGTCTATGAGATAATTGATTAAGACAGGTGTGACTGTACTTTCCATGTCATTTGAAGCTACCCACCTTGATATGTCACAAATCATTGTGTATTAAACAGTTCAGTGATTAAGTTTGAAAATACTGCAGTAACAATAACAAATTTTGGGACAAATTTTTTTCCATATACTCCATTCAAATCATGTCTTTTAAATTAATCTCATAAATACCAACAAAATATGATACCCTTTTCAAGCCAGAGACGTATAAATAGTGCCCTGGAATATCAAAAACCTTTCACGTCCAAGTAGAAAATATTTAACTCTGGACCTAGAAGGAACATGATAGGAATGTATATCCACAAAACAATTTTGTATAATAAAACCACGCAATACAGCATGGCAAACCTAGTGCTCAAGGGGGATAACTCTGAAAGGTTAAGATTCAAATGTGCAAGTTCAGTCAGTATGCTGCAGTATTGTAGTAACATTAGTCACATTTGATAAAAATACATCTGGTTTTAGAATGTTATACATACAGTGATTCAATCAGAAAGACATTTAAATGCATGAAAAATTGCAAGAAACTTATATAACTTCTGCTTTTTCAGACATTGTCAAAACAGTGCTGTTGATTGGAAGCACAAGTGTAGCTATAGATCACTCTAGCAATGCTATGCAGAAGTACCATTATGACACAAATTGAAGCAATAAATTCTGCCATATTTAAGAATACAGTTGCTGAATGCATTATGTAGCAAAACATCAAGAATGATCAAGGTAATAAGAAGTAAGTTATTCAGGACAATGCAGCTAATAAATTTTAGCTACTGTAACAAGAGAGTAAGATGAAAGGTTGATAGATATAACCAAATGACACATTTGTATATACCTCCTTGGGTTTTTCCCGTTTTTGTAATGTGGGCCAGTCTGGAATTAAATCAACAAGTGAGGCCCGACGGCCTGACATTGAAGTCCTTCGTTCTTGTTCCAATGCTTCCAGTTTTTCGACTGAAGGACGCCGCATCACTGCTGGTATCTCAAGTGTATTTCCACCATCGATTGACTGTCGACGGCTGTCCTTCTGTGTTCAAGACAAGTTTACAATCTGAGGCATGATTAATTGTTAACTTTTTTAACTGCTGCTGACTAAGGATTAAAGGGTTCACTAAAATGACCGATTTAACTGTCAACACATTTGCACCACATGAACAAGAAATATTAGAAACGTTTAGCCTTTCTTTTCGTTATATCTCTAGGTAAACACATATCTAATGACAAGTTCTACATGTATGATTAAGGAACAGAGAAGGATGCAGCAATTCTAATGTACACATGTACACTTTATTCTTGTTGCGTGCCATTTGTTTGTTTTGTTTTTATGGTTTAACGCCATTTTTCAGCACAATATAGGCTATACATGGCGGCCAGTATTAATGGTGGAGGAAGAAACCGGACAAATCCCGGAAAGCACCACCGACCCACGAGAAGCTACTGGCAAGCTTTCTCACATAACTACATTTGCCGAACCTTAGACTCGAACATACGCAGACAGAGGTGAGATGGCAGTGGTCCGTAACGAACAACGCTTTAGACCACTCGGCCACTCGGGGCCCTGCGTGCCATTTAATATTACATAACTGAACTAAAGTCTGATATGGATGTTCAATCCATATTTTGTACCCAATCAATTTTTTTCAGATTCCATTCTGCTTTTTACCCCTATGTCATATCAAACTCATTTTTGCCCCTATGCCATATTAAACAATATATTTATCCCTATGTCATAACCAAATGCTTTACTTTACTGCAATACCATACCAAATACTTTTTTTACCCCTATGCCATAGCACTCATATTCTTTACCCCTATGGCATATCAAACTCTTTTATTACCCTTATGCCATATCAAACACTTCTTTGTATCCCTATGCTACAACAAATATATTTTATTACCCCTATGCCATATCAAACACTTCTTTGTATCCCTATGCTACAACAAATATATTTTATTACCACTATGCCATATTACTCTTTAATCTACCTCATTGCCATACCAGTCTTTCTCTACCTGTATGCTGTACCCCTAGGCCATGCCAAACGTTTTTACCTATATGCCATATTAAACTCTTTCTTTACCCCTATACCATACCAAACCCTTTCTTTATCCCTATGAAATATATTACTCTTTCTTTATCCCTATGCCATACCAAACTCTTTATTCAACCATATGCCTTACCAAACTCTTTCTTTATCCCTATGCCATATATTACTCTTTCTTTACCCCTATACCATACCAAACCCTTTCTTTATCCCTATGTCATATATTACTATCTTTGCCCCTATGTCATACCAAACTCTTTCTTGATCCCTATGCCATATATTACTTTCTTTACCACTATACCATACCAAACTCATTCTTTATCCCTATGTCATATATTACTCTTTATTTATCTCTATGCCATACCAACTCTTAACTCCTATGACATACCAAACTCTTTCTTTATCCCTATGCCATACCAGACTCTTTCTTTTTCCCTAAGCCATACATTACTTTCCTTATCCCTATGTAATATCAAACTCTTTCTTTATCATTATGCCATACCAAATTCTTTTTTTATCCCTATGCCATATATTACTCTTTCTTTACCCCTATAAAATACTAAACTCTTTCTTTATCCCTATGCCATATATTACTTTCTTTATCCATATGCCATACCAAACTCTTTCTTTATCCCTATGCCATACCAAATTCTTTCTTTATCCCTATGCCATATATTACTCTTTCTTTACCCCTATAAAATACTAAACTCTTTCTTTATCCCTATGCCATATATTACTTTCTTTATCCCTATGTAATATTAAACTCTTTCTTTATCATTATGCCATACCAAATTCTTTCTTTATCCCTATGCCATATATTACTCTTTCTTTACCCCTATAAAATACTAAACTCTTTCTTTATCCCTATGCCATATATTACTTTCTTTATCCATATGCCATACCAAATTCTTTCTTTATCCCTATGCCATACCAAATTCTTTCTTTATCCCTATGCCATATATTACACTTTCTTTACCCCTATACCATACTAAACTCTTTCTTTATCCATATGCCATATATTACTTTCTTTATCCCTATATAATATCAAACTCTTTATCATTATGCCATACCAAATTCTTTCTTTATCCCTATGCCATATATTACTCTTTCTTTACCCCTATAAAATACTAAACTCTTTCTTTATCCCTATGCCATATATTACTTTCTTTATCCCTATGCCATACCAAACTCTTTCTTTATCCCTATGCCATAAATTACTCTTTCTCTTTGCAGACTCAGATCAAAACGTGTTGTTTTGTGTATGTATCAATTAAGCTTCTAAGTGATGCACGAGGAACATGTAGTGCAACAATCATAATTATGACAGATTACAATTTTCTGTTTACATTTTGTATGCAACCCAAGTCCTCTGTTCATAAAAACGTAGTCTCACACATGTCAAGAAACAGTATGCCATCAGATCTGTGTGGGACTAAACATTTATGGTCATGAATAATGGAATAAAATGAGCATATGTTTATTTCCTTTGTGCAGTTTGTTGGTACTGTATCAATAATAAAAGAGACTGAATCATCAGATTCATTCATTTTGATATGGCTAGTGTTTCTAATATTTTCTTAATCAAAACACAAATGTGCCTGGTGTATTGCATGTAGATGAGAACATCATGCCACAATCTTGGCCTCTGTATCCTTCTGTGCATCTGAGGCAGCTACAACTGTAAGAAAACCTTATCACATAAATGCATTCTTCTATACACGACTAGCTCTATTAACCACAATACACAAACTCACACCAAACACCAACCGTTTTACACTGCAGAGTCTATAAAAAAATATCCATTTGACCAAACCACACCAATTCCCACAAACCAACATGTAAACTACTACACGTGTCCAGAACAAGTAGCAAACTATGATGTGTCAACCATCAGCCAATAAGCCCATCTACATTGAATAAAAACCTCCTTAATTTAGATAGATATCAAGTTTTGACTCTTTTAATAAAATGTCTAATGTCAAATCAATAAATTGTCAAATAAGAACATAATCTCTATTCATTGCTTTGATTACTTCAGGGAATTTATTACAGGATATAATTTCAGACCATGATTATAGTCACAAAACATTGGAATATTTAACCTCACAGTTGAAAAGTAAAAATTTTAACCGAATATTTACCATAATTTAGAATATATGAAAATGTTACAATGTCAAAAATTTGGCATTATGGCAATTTTGTTAAGATTTTGTTTTTAAAATCTGTATAGATGGGCTTCCTTCAAAGAACTAGACAATAACTCAGTCTACAGTACTAATTTACAATTCCATCCAGCACCTGCCTTTTTTTCTTCTTCCCTACGTCTCAGATAGACATGGAATGGTTCTGCATCAGAGCTGATTTTTTTCCCCTGAAAACTTCCTGATCTACGACGTCCTGACTGATTTAAAACTGATTCAGTTTCAGAGGAAGTGCTATCCCTGTGACCACTTTCAGGAGGTTGCTGCCCCTTTAACAGGGGTGTTTGTGATTTGTCTGAAGTATCTGATTGGACAGAATCCCTTCTCCTCATACTGTCAGGGGTTCCCTAAGTGTTAGCAGAGAGAGTTAGACATGCTGAGCACAGGTTAACATATGCATAACAGGTTAGACATATTGTAATGTATGAAATACTCTACAAGATGGGCCCAATAAACACAAATGTCACTCAATAATACAAACATGTGAATGTACTTTAACTCACAACAATACTCTTCTCTTTATCATTCCATATTTAACTTTGCAGAACTGTTAGAAGTGTGCAAAACCAAAATTGAATATTATTACTATGAATAATTTATTTTCCAAAAACAAGCTTAAAAAGAGGAATTTAAATGTCTGGTGACCACAAATAGAAATGGTTTTAATGTTGGTGGATATAAATATATGTGAATGCAACACATAATAATATTAATTAATGTTTTATAATGCACCCAAGGTAGAGGTAAACAAGATGTTGTTATGCCAATTTTCAGCACAAGATAGGCTAAATATGGTGGCCAGTATTAATGGCAGAGGAAATAACCAGAAAAACCCAAAAAGAACCACCAACCCATGTGAAGCTACCAAAAAGCTTTCTTAACTACCTACATTGACCGAGCCCAAGACTCAAACCCATGCAGAGGTAAGATGGCAGTTATAAATAACAGTGAATTCTTTAGACCACTCTGCCACTCGGGGGCCCCTGAGGTAAACAAGTACAATGTACTCAAGGTTGTGGTAAACAAGTACAATGTACCCAATGTAGAGGTAAACAAGTACAATGTAACCAAGGTTGTGATAAACATGTACAATGTACCCAATGTAGAGGTAAACAAGTACAATGTACCCAAGGTTGTGGTAAACAAGTACAATGTAACCAAGGTTGTGATAAACAAGTACAATGTGCCCAATGTAGAGGTAAACAAGTACAATGTACTCAAGGTTGTGGTAAACAAGTACAATGTACCCAAGGTTGTGGTAAACAAGTACAATGTACCCAATGTAGAGGAAAACAAGTACAATGTAACCAAGGTTGTGATAAACATGTACAATGTACCCAATGTAGAGGTAAACAAGTACAATGTACCCAAGGTTGTGGTAAACAAGTACAATATACCCAAGTTTGTGGTAAACAAGTACAATGTACCCAAGGTTGTGGTAAACAAATACAATGTACCCATGGTTGTGGTAAACAAGTACAATGTAACCAAGGTTGTGGTAAACAAGTACAATGTACCCAAGTTTGTGGTAAACAAGTACAATGTACCCAAGATTGTGGTAAACAAATACAATGTACCCATGGTTGTGGTAAACAAGTACAATGTAACCAAGGTTGTGATAAACAAGTACAATGTACCCAAGGTTGTGGTAAACAAGTACAATTTAGCCAAGGTTGTGGTAAACAAGTACAATGTACCCAAGGTTGTGGTAAACATGTACAATGTACCCAAGGCTGTGGTAAACAAGTACAATGTACCCAAGGTTGTGGTAAACAAGTACAATACACTCAAGGTTGTGGTAAACAAGTACAATGTACCCAAGGTTGTGGTAAACAATTACAATGTACCCAAGGTTGTGGTAAACAAATACAATGTACCCAAGGTTGTGGTAAACAAGTACAATGTACCCATGGTTGTGGTAAACAAGTACAATGTACCCAAGGATGTGGTAAACAAATACAATGTACCCAAAGTTGTGGTAAACATGTACAATGTACCCAAGGTAGAGGTAAACAAGTACAATGTACCCAATGTAGAGGTAAACAAGTACGATGTACCCAATGTAGAGGTAAACAAGTACAATGTACCCAAGGTTGTGGTAAACAAGTACAATGTACCCAAGGTTGTGGTAAACAAGTACAATGTACCCAAGGTTATGGTAAACAAGTACAATGTACCCAATGTAGAGGTAAACAAGTACAATGTACCCAAGGTTGTGGTAAACAAGTACAATGTAACCAAGGTTGTGGCAAACAAGTACAATGTACCCATGGCTGTGGTAAACAAGTACAATGTACCCAAGGTTGTGGTAAACAAGTACAATGTACCCAATGTAGAGGTAAACAAGTACAATGTACCCAATGTAGAGGTAAACAGGTACAATGTACCCAAGGTTGTGGTAAAAACTTTATGTGTACAACTGCAAAACAGAGACTCCTAGAATACCAGGGTACATTCTTTCTGCATACAATGGAAAGACTAGAACTTCAAGTATATCAGGGTACAAACCTTCTGTGTACAATGTGCAAGACAGGAATTTCTAGTGTACCAGGGAAAAACTGTTCTGTGTACAATGGCAAAACAGGGACTCATAATATACCAGGGTACAATCATTCTGTGTACAATGGCAAAACTGGGACTTCCAGTATACCAGGATACACATCTTAGGGATATATTAAAATTATACCAAAGTTTCAATTGAATATAGGAACTGATTTAGAAGACATGTAATATTAATACATAATCTTAACAGTGCTGATAACATTTTCTTGTTATTATTGTTCCCATCATAAAAGTAATAATTTTGTCTTGCCATTCACAAGTGAGACAAACACAAGTGATTCCTGATACTATCTTTTGAAAGGTTTTATCATTTCAAGGGCCCATTCTTGTATTAAGCATTTGTAGGAATAAGACAGGGTGACCACACCAGAAAATATTTCTGCAGTTTATATAAAATTCCCACAAGGGTTGGTGTATTTGCAAAGGGAACATCATTACTGCAAAATACCTGAATATGGCTGCAATGGATCAAAATGTTTAAGTTTTAGGTATACTAGTATACCTTATTCTGTTAGCATTATTAGTTTTTTCTGTTACAGTCTATTAATAAATAAACAATATTCTTATTCATGTTGTGTAAAAGATGAAAAATTTTTAAGAAAATACTTTGCAAAAGTTTATCAAAATTTCTTGTATGCTCTAGGATGGGAAATTTACTAGCCTCGGAACATTAAATTTTGGAAAACTATCCTTACCCACAATGCGGTCACCCTGTCATGTTTAAAACCAAGTTTAATACCATATATACTTACTTATAAGTTGAGTCAAACTGCAAACAACAAAGATCCTTATCTGCCATAGCATAATTCACTTGCAGATCTGGGTCTATTTTGTATGTTCTATTGATTACTATTAACAAATTGCACAGACCCAGATCTGCTGGCACATTATGTAATGGCAGATCCTGGTCTGTACAGTTTGCAGTTGGACTTGTCTTGTATGTGAGTACAAACAGTAAATTACAATTAACATTTCTAGTAGAGACTAACAGGGGTGGAGTGATAAAAGGGATAAATTACATAAACAGAAAGCCTACTGCTAATAATAATAATAATAATAATAATAATAATAATAATAATAATGATTAATAATAACTGTCATTAAATGGCAAGTTCTTTTAATAGAAGTACCATTTTATTCTGTTTTTGTTTAAAATCACAATAGGTCCATTACCTTTTCTATTAAGGTTATAGGAAACTGCACTAACTTTTACATGGGTAAAAATCAAACTTGGCCAAATCAATTAACTCTAAATCAAATTTGATTTATTTTGTGAACTTGCCTGAATGCAGTTCTTGAGTACATTTTACTATTATCATTTAAATGTAGAATTAGTACCCCTGGGTAAGAGACAAGGATAGTTTGTACCCCAGAGTCAAGGTTTGATAAGTTAATAAACAATACACTTCATACCTCTACATGGAAAGGCTATCTTAGATTAATGTACAAAAAAAGCTGGAAGGCTCTGTAATATTTAATTCACTGTTTGATTCAGAAAGAAAAACTAAAAGAAATTAAATGGCAAAGGAAAGGACAAATGGGTCAGGTTGTCTAGTTAAGGCAGAAATATTACTATAATTGTTAAGCATGTCGGGGATTTTGTTTTAGTAGGATTACTGTAATTGTTAAGCATGTCGGGGATTTTGTTTTAGTAGGATTACTGTAATTGTTAAGCATGTTGGGTATTTTGTTTTAGTAGGATTTCTGTAATTGTTAAGCATGTTGGGATTTGTTTTAGTAGGATTACCTGAATTGTTAAGCATGTGTGGTATTTTGTTTTAGTAGGATTACTGTAATTGTTCAGCATGTGTGGGATTTTGTTTAAGTAGAGGATTACTGTAATTGTTCAGCATGTGTGGGATTTTGTTTAAGTAGAGGATTACTGCTGTTGTCAAGAGGAGTACATGGTCTTTTTTTAAACTCTTATGATTGTAAGCAATTTCATTCAGACTCACTTACATCCCAGATTGGACAGGTTAGTTCCCTCACTTACATGTTTGCTGAACATGCATGTATATCCAAGGTAAGTAAAACTTGCATGTCTAATACCTCAAACAAAAATTTATTGCCAAAAATCTGTTATTTAATTACCTTAAGAATCATACTGCATACAACAATGAATTTTTTTAATGCAACTTATACTGGTATCACATTTATTCATAAATATGCGTGCACACATAGCAACCTTTTTGTTGTGTACAAAAATACAATTTAACCACTTGCTCCTGAACTATTCTGCAACTAACACCTTAGCCAACTGGAACTGCTGTAACAAAAAAGTCCACACACCTTGCCTACAATGATATGAGACAATTTAGTGAAATACAACTTTGTCAGTTTGCCAATCTGGCCAATCAGGTGTGCTCTCTCATTTAGACTGAAATACCATCCAAACTGAATATATATGTGGCTTACCATTTCCTGCACCTTGTAATCCAAGTAACTATACAGATCATGATCATGATCTGATCTGTCAGTAGAATATGTGACAGCACATTTGGGTCTACATTCTTTCCAATACAGCCCATGTTATATGGGGTACAATCATAGGTCATGGAGGAATGGACTGGCTTGAATTTTTTTCTGATTATGTTTACTTATCTTGGCAAATGTAGACTTCTGCAGTGAAAATAACTCAATATTCACACACCTTCATGAGATACCTTCAATGAAAATAAACACTGAAGGCAACATCAGGGAACGAAAATTAAAGAAAATGAAGAAAAATTCAAGAACAGGTTAGGACATACTAAACAAAATGACAAATATGAAAATACTGAAATAAAGTGAAAAATATGAAAATACTGAAATAAAATGGTTAATATCATAACACAGTCAATAAATTAATACATAAATAAATTAGCATACAGGTAAAGTTGATAATATTTCATTATATAAACATTCTCACTCTCTCAATTAAGAAAACTATTATTAATCATGTAACTTATTTTACTTCATCAAGATTACTCCTACAATCTCACAACTATTTCAAGAGATACAATATTTGTTAAGATTAAAATAAGGGAAATTTTGTATGACATTTTTTTTACAATGTAAAAGGCAATATCTGATTTTTCAAATAATCAATTCTTGTTAATGTTTTCTTTTGTTACAGGCAATTTTGAGAATAGAACAATTTTGTAACAACATTCCCATAATGATATCCAAATGACATCAAACATTAAAAAGCACATTCCCACATAATAAAACGTTTCCTGCATAAAAACTGTAATTCTTTGCGGGAAGTAAAATACAATAGAATATGCAATAGTGCAAGTGGAAGTGCATGAACAGTAAGATTTAAGGTTTACATAAGCGTCCAATAAACAACCATCCATCTGTTTGGGAACTCAAAACATGAAAAGTGACATAGGAAAGACAAGAAATGACACAGTATCAATGATTTGATAGGCTGGGTATATAGCTTAAATAAGAGAGCATTCATGGGTAGTGATGGGACTGTTAATAAATTAGACAGCTTCCATGCACATTAGCAGAAGTGTAAAAGGAGCAGCACCGATGAGAATAATGGGATTATAATGAAATGGGACATTCTCCATGCACATTAATGAAAGTGTACAAAGGACAACACTGATGTCCACTGATGGAATCATAATAAAATGGACAGTGTCCATGCAGAATGGGGGAGTAAAGAGGACAGCACTGATGTGCAATGTAGATAGTATGACAGAATCAGACAGTATCCATGATCATTAATGCAATCAATAATGGGACAGTATCCATCTGCACTGATTGAAGTACTGATCGGACAGTATCTATATGCACTGACTGAAGTGCTAACTGGACAGTATCCATATGCACTGATGGAAGTGCTAATTAGGACAGTATCCATACTCACTGATGAAATGCTAATGGGACAGTATCCATATGTACTGATGAAAGTGCTAATTAGGACAGTATCATACTCACTGATGAAGTGCTTAATGGGACAGTATCCATATGTACTAAATGAAGTGCTAATTAGGATAGTATCCATACTCACTGATGAAGTGTTAATGGGACAGTATCCATATGAACTGATGGAAGTGCTAATTAGGACAGTATCTACATACATTGATGGAATTGCTTTGTCTCCATGGTCTGATTATACCAAAGGAAAAAAAAAGTCATGAAATGGGTGGTGGTATATGTCAGTATGATGCACACACCAGCTATCTGAAGACAGATATTCAGGAATCTGAATACAGGTACTTGGGTATCTCAAGACAGGTATTCAGGAATCTGATTATAGGTATCCATGCATATTATTTGAGAAATTCAAGTCTTGCATTAACTTGGAATATGGGATATAGGAACTCTATACAATAACAAGAATAACATTTTTATCTGTTTCTAATACAAAAGATACACTCAGTGTAAAAGGAACCATGGTATGTACTAGGGACTCAAGATTTATGATGGACAATGTTATGTAAAAGAAACCATGGTATGCACTAGGGACTCAAGATTTATGATGGACAATGTTATGTAAAATGAACCATGGTATGCACTAGGGACTCAAGATTTATGATAGACAATGTTATACAGAATATATACTCAGTGTAAAAGGAACCATGGTATGCACTAGGGACTCAAGATTTATGATGGACAATGTTATGTAAAAGAAACCATGGTATGCACTAGGGACTCAAGATTTATGATGGACAATGTTATATAAAAGGAACCATGGTATGTACTAGGGACTCAAGATTTACGATGGACAATGTTATGTAAAAGAAACCATGGTATGCACTAGGGACTCAAGATTTATGATAGACAATGTTATACAGAATATATACTCAGTGTAAAAGGAACCATGGTATGCACTAGGGACTCAAGATTTATGATGGACAATGTTATGTAAAAGGAACCATGGTATGCACTAGGGACTCAAGATTTATGATGGACAATGTTATGTAAAAGGAACCATGGTATGCACTAGGGACTCAAGATTTATGATGGACAATGTTATGTAAAAGAAACCATGGTATGCACTAGGGACTCAAGATTTTTGATGGACAATGTTATGTAAAAGAAACCATGGTATGCACTAGGGACTCAAGATTTATGATGGACAATGTTATGTAAAAGAAACCATGGTATGCACTAGGGACTCAAGATTTATGATGGACAATGTTATGTAAAAGAAACCATGGTATGCACTAGGGACTCAAGATTTATGATAGACAATGTTATACAGAATATATACTCAGTGTAAAAGGAACCATGGTATGCACTAGGGACTCAAGATTTAGGCAAAAAAATGTTGTAAAGAAAATATACCAAATCTGAAAGTTACTGTGGTGTGCACTTGGGACTCAAGATTGAGGCAGAACAATGTTGTACAGAAGATAAACTTAGTGTGAAAGGAACTGTGGTGTGCACATTGGAATCAAGATTTAGGCACAGAAATGGTATTACTATCTGAAAGAGTGCTCAAACTGTGAAAATGAGATAGAAAGGTGAAGGACATAATACTGAGAAGAAAAAGAATTGAAACAATGTTGTTTATCCAAGACAGAAATGTGCACAAAGAGGATAAACCTGTGTAGGGCAAGCCAATAAGAATAATAATAGTTCACGAGGAACACAGGACAACCAAATGACCGGCACGACTAAATGATATCTCATACACGGATACAAAATGCAGTGCTCATGTATGGCTTTGTGCTTGTCAACAGAAACAATAATATGAAGAGAAGCATGGGTAATACAATAGAGCAAGTGTAGATCTCAGCACCACAGAGGGATGGACATGTTCCATGGTATTACAAACCTTGAGCTGGACATCACACCAAGGGATGGTTCGACTCTAAAGCACATAACAGAAATCATGTTACTCAACTGTGTTTCTAGTGTCATTATCTGCCTGAACATAAGGTACCATACATACTTGCTTACAAGTCAATTCAAACTGAAAATAACAATGATACTGATCTGCTGTAGAATAACATGCTGTAGATCAGGGTCTATGTATCTTGTTATATTCATTACTAATATAAATTATTTTTAAAAACTGAGCTTACCTAGATTTGCCAGTACATAATGCTCTTTTAGTTTGCAACTGGACTTGTGTGTATACATGAAACTTGAATGAAGGGACTTTAATAATTTTTTTTAAAAAGTTCTGCATGATTAAAATGCTTTTGAAAATTTGGTAACTTGGATCTTATGGAGCTGTGCATGATTATACCCTTCCATGTGTATCTACAGTCATTACCTATAGGTACTCTGTACTTCATCAAAGTAAAAAATTATCATTGGCTGTAGATGGTATTTATAAAAGTCAACAATCATTGCCTCTTTATACTCAACATTAGTAAGTTGCTTTAAAATTATATAAAAAAGTTTTAATAATCACCTGTGCAGGTGTATGTATGTCTGTGGTACTGCATGACTTTATTTAAACTTTTGTTGACGCTATCCCATAAACATTTACCTTCTAGCTGAGAAAATCATTTGCTGATTTATACTCAGCCTCTCATCCCACCTACGGTACTAATCCTGCCATTCAAAACTGAAAATTTATGTTTGACTGCTGATCAAATATCAGAATACAATTAGCTGCTTTAAATATTAGCAAAGTCATCAAAAAATAATAAACATAGATGTTGGGAAGAAAGCAAAGATCACAAGATTTATGAAGCTGTTCTTTGCAATAAGTGTTGCAAGTAATATATTCAACAGCTTGGCTTTCAACTACCCCAATGTAAATTTTATGAAGATACCCTAGTAGAGGGATCCTGAAATTATAACCTAATTTACCTAAACTTAATGAGGGGCACATATATTTGTGAAATTTAATATAAGAACATTCAAATGAGATATAAAAAGTTAGGCCAGAGAAGAAAAAAAATTGAAATAAAAATCGTTAAATATACTGGAAAATGTGCCACTGTCAGTTCTTAATTTGCACATTAGTATTGGCCATCCATGATTAACTGGTTTCCTATCAAACTAATTATTTAGTTAAAAATTATTTGAGAAAACTATGCTAAAAAAAATAGTAGTCAACAACAGTATTTTTAGCCCCTCTGTAGTTTTTTAAAATTAATTATTAATTAACAACAATTATCTGGCACCTCTAGTTTAAAAGCTGAATACTAAAGATTTCTTTGATCACAAATGCAAGTAAATCCTGGACAATGACAATAAAAGCTGATTACTGTTGCTAATATTTTTTATCTTAATTTAGTCCAAGGTTTCACATTTTTTGTTCTAAAGGTATCATGTGCAAAACATTACCATACAAACCACATGGAATGTTGGATTGATTTAATGTCTAAAGTACAATGGTGCAATCTTTCAATCATAGTTTTTTTTTTTATATGTCCAGGAGATAAGGTTTCACATTTCTTTTTTCTCATGTTTTATTGCTACAATGTGTTTCAACAACTGGAAAAAGATACATCTGGACACCTTTACTGACTGTCCAATGTGTAAACTAGACCTAGTCACCTTTGAATTAAGTTACGTTGGCAATATAATTGATTGTCCTACAAAAACAATTTGTAAACTAGATCCCATGACATCTAAATTTTACTTTATTAAGGTGTTTATCTTGTAGTTTAATTAATAAACAAATAAAAGACAAGTTGAGATAATGGTATCTTAGAACTCTTAGGAATGATGTCCAATTGTTCAAAGTTTCTTCCAGTCAAAACCTTTGATCTACCAGATATGACTGGCGTAAGGACTTCAGGATCTCTGTCATAGCCCCATCTAAATTGCTTGCTGTATACAGTGAATAGTAATGAGGGCTCTTTCAAAATTATCTTCAGTAATAGCCCAAACATAGATGGAAAAATTCTAGTGTATTTTCTACTAAATCAGACTTAAAGATTTGTATGAGAAATCATTATTAAAAAATCTGGACATTTGATCAAATTGTTTATATTTTTGGACAAGTGACATAATATTCTACTTGTCCAGTAAATTTTCAACAAGTTCTTGACTGTTTGATCATGGATTTTTCCATCCATGTTCAAAAACTGCTGGTAAAGGGATTTTCTCTGCCCCATCCAATAAATGATAATCTTTAAATAAATCCACTCCAACTTAAGATGAAACAATTGCAAAAAACACAAACTTTAGGCTGAAAATAAAAGTCATTAGTAAAGATAAAATAACACAAAATAAAAGAATTACTGAAAAAACTGAATGAAGTGATATATGATCTCATTATTGGACTACTAATTCTTTAGCAAAAGTGACCTTATGTTCTAATCATACCTGTCTGTTTTAATTACAGGAAAGGAGAGATTGTTTTTGTTCTATACTGACAAAACCTAACCGTAGTCAGTATAATAGTTTTAATTCTGTCAATAGTAAATAACATAAAAGACTAAACTTCTCTTCTTTTTACTGGTTGGTAACTTGGAAAAATAATAAAATTCAATGAAATGTAACTGATGATTAAGAAAATCTTTTCAAAGAGAGTCCTTTACTTTTCTGCCATTTATGAGTAGTTTTAAATTCAATATATGCATTTTTATCCCCCCTTCACCAATTAACATTAAAACTGTAAAACATGGGGAAAAAAACAGGCAATCAATGACTATGACAAATCAAAATATGTGCAAGAAAACCAGTTCCATTAAAGCCCGAGTTTCTAATGTTCAATTGTATGTAAGTTAATGAGATTGTCAAGTTTGAAAGTATCTAGCTTACACAAGAGTATTTTATGTAAGTTAATGAGATTGTCAAGCTTGAAAGTATATAGCTTACACAAGAGTATTTTATGTAAGTTAATGAGATTGTCAAGCTTAAAAGTATCTAGTTTACACAAGAGTATTTTATGTAAGTTAATGAGATTGTCAAGCTTGAAAGTATCTAGCTTACACAAGAGTATTTTATGTAAGTTAATGAGATTGTCAAGCTTGAAAGTATCAAGCTTACACAAGAGTATTTTAAATCATACATAAAGCCTCCTCATTATGTCTTGGGGAGGGGAGGGCTTTGATCTTGAACATTTACTCCAAACATTGAGGCTTCTTTGATTTGTAAAGGGCAATCCACCTGTTACATTTGATGTATCAACAGGAAATCGTTTCCTTCTGCCATCTAAAGACACTTTTGACCATGAGATCCAAAATTCAACTGGCTTGTTTAAATTTTGAAGGGGAAAAAATCTGTAAGTTTTGGTGAGGGAATGTTTAATACAGCACCAGTTATCACAAGAAAACCATTCAGCCTTCCAAACTTACTGACCTGTGATATTTTTACCCTAAACTCATTGCTTTTTTCTGATGATATGGGCAAAACGTCTCCAAAATTTGATCAAGCTATGTGAAGCAGAATTCAAGCTATTGAATGGAATCCAACTGGTAAAGGAAAAAATATTTGGACAGACATAACTTAAATATATTTCACTTTGGCATAAGGAAGGCATACAAAAAGTTTAGGTAAATTGGATTGGTTGATTTATACTCAAACAATTTCAGTAAAGTTGAATTTATGCCTGTACATTCTATAAATACGTCTCTCATGGCAGGAAAAGGAAAATAATACTCTATAAATGAAAACAACCATTTGCTTCAATTCATCCTTATACCTTGTCTTCATCACTTTCACTTCCGCCTTCTACTTTCTTCAGCTGCATCTTAGTCATTTCAATCTGAGATAGACGGCGACCTTTGTCAACTGCAAATATAGAATTTGATTGCCACAATTATTTCACATCCATGGTTATAAGCCCTTAAACATTTCAAAGTTTGAACAACAATCAAATGGGTGCTTTTATGTTCACATTTATGTAATTCCACAGGACAAACAATGAAACACATAGTTAATGGTAGTGAAAAATAAAAGAAAATATCCAACCATAGAAGACAGTATTTGTAGTTATTTTGTTAGGAACAGTAGTAAATAGAAGAATCTCCTACAAATGTTATGAGATAGATTTGGACATACCATAAAACTGCACCATTTAGCATACAACTTGCTTGGCCTGACACACAATTCAGTAGACATTATGTACTATTTTTTATTCAAATATATCAGAAGATCAACATTATATATTTAACATGAAATTATATATATACTCATGAGGTTATGGGGAAAAGGGGAAAAACAGGTGGATGATTAAGGCAAGCTGTCAATGCAAGGGAAAACTTGGGGTAATTCACAACAAACAAAAGGCAAAAGTAATCCTTCAGTTGGCTTTTACTGCCATTATTACAGATTATAGAAGGCAGAAAAAAAGCTGGGAAACTAGTGGAAAAGTACAAATTACTTAGCTGCTAAGTATTTAAACTTATTAATTTTGTACAAATCATTACAAAATTTCCTGTTAACATAAGCATTAACCACTGATCAATCATTATAGACACTTCTTGTTTCAGTCTATGATATTTCTAACAATATCGTTTTAAAAACTTATGGATCAAAATTTAAGCAAATCAGGCCTGGGCATGAAGTGAGCCTGTGAAATAATACTAAATTGCAAATAATGTTCATGTATGTATAAAGTCAGGTCCCTTGCCCTTCACCAAGAGGTAAGATGCTATGAAAATCTCAACACAAACTGCTGCATTGAACAAAGGAAAAAGGAATGGTTCAGACACAGTAGTAATGGTAACAAGTATATGCTTTATATGAGAAATATTAAAATAGCTCTCCTCCACTTTGTATAAGCTAACTAAAAATTAATGCAAATACACTTGAAAGCTGAATTATAAAAAGGGAGATAATCAAGATTTAATCATATGAATTTATCTCCCATATCATCCCATACAATACTGTATTCTTTTTCTTTAACAATATACCTAATGTACAAACTGAGGTCAAAGATGAAATTCCTTTTAGATTTTGTATATTTAAAATAAATGGAACCCTAAATTAATAAACTTGTTTTCAAGGCATCAGCTTACAAGTTATGTTGCTCATTTAACCATCTTTAAACTGAAACAAAGCTTCACTGCCTTTATACTTGGCAAAGGAACTGCATAACAGTCATAGCAATAGCTATGTCTATTCCACAGAAAGCCTGGCAATATCGTAACTAGCATGAAAAATGTATTTTTTTAAAAAAAGGAGCACAACTCAATCTAGAAATATTTTTCTATTTAGTTCTTGGGAAAATATCCCAATTTGTTACCAGATAAATAGCTAATAAAAGCAAAGCAGAAATAATGCAAACATCCAGATATAAAATCCAATTGTCTTATCCTAAATTCATACACTGCAATCTCTCCTACAAGTTGGGATCAACTTGAAAACAGATCATTAAAAGACTAAACTACTTTTGTAACAAATCCAAAACAATCTCAAGAATTCTACTTAGACTGACCACTTGTTTTTCTCATGTCTGGGCTTAGTTGTTGTACTTCTTTACTTCCTGTAATTGAACCACATGAACCAATTATTAGTTATAAATCTACAACTATGCAGCGCTCGCAAAACCCAAAATGGCCAATGTCACACTGCCCGCGATCCACCGCCTCAATTAATGGCATAGCATCAACAGTAAGGCCTGAGAAGCGCAGTAACGCTGTAGCATTCGCATTAGTTATCTCCCCACTTCTGGCATGATAACAGAAAAAACAAAAGGGTTTTCTTGCACCCTTTAAGAAAAAATCACTTCACACTTATAAACTTCCTGGTCAGAGATCTCTTTGTGCCAAGAAAAGATGACACAAGTATTGAATATTTTTTAAAAGCAGTTCATGCAGATATATTTTCATTCAAGAATTTCATGCAATTTTCCAAGCTATGTGACATTTATTGCAATGACACTTGTGAATGTCAGTTTCACATAACAACCTTGCAGTGTCTAAGAACATCTGCAGGGTCTTTTTGGTCATTTTAAAATGAAGCTTCAAAATCTTTCTTTCAGACATTAGAACTAAATATACCAGATTTGGGTGCTGACGTACAACAAATTCTTTTATTAGTGAACAGATTGATACCCTGGGTACTGGACTGCAAATGGGTGGTTCACAGTATATTGTCGTGGAGTAGATGGATACCCTAGGTACTGGATTGCGAATGGGTGGTTCACAGTATATTGTTGTGGAGTAGACGAATACCCTGGGTACCGGAGTATATTGTTGTGGAGTAGATGGATACCCTGGGTACCAGAGTATATTGTTGTGGAGTAGATGGATACCCTGGGTACTGGAGTGCGAATAGGTGGTTCAGTAGTTTTCTACACCTTTTGACAACAGTCTGGAGACAAAAAAATGTCCAGTGGCACAGTGGAGATACATGTAGGTACAGGTACCTGGACAACCATGTATTTTGCATTGAAAATAATGCACATCAAACTCTCCTGACAGTCTGGTATCTGATCATATTTTTCTGATTCAAACTATATTTTTTTTGATTGAGCTGAGATTAAAAAAGCAAATCTATGGATCATCACCTGCAAAAATCTCATTAAAACAACTCTGGACAATCTTTTCATATCTGGCATGTAGCTGTTCGGTGATTTAAAGCCCAAGTCCATTTTTGATCAGCCATCAACAAATGGATCCATCTTCACCTTTTTGAGGTTTAAATCATTCTTCAATAAATTAAAAAAAGCTAACCAATTAATGCCCATGATCACAGAAATATCTTCCACTGTGTAAACAGGATCTTCATCAACTGTCCGCTTCAAAATACTCACTTCCAACTCACCAATATGCAGACGAAAGTCTTCCAGAGTGTGGGTCAACTTCTATGGATTTGTGATCATCTTTAAAACAATGAAACCACTACAAACTTGTAGGATATGATAGAAAATCACATCTGCAAGTAAGTCATTGATTTTTGTTAGGGCATACCCAAAGAACACTTGGATTTTGAAGTATGCTCTTTGCTCATTAGCAGAACTGTTTGTTCTTCTCCAATGTTTCAGCTTCATTTTCACTTAGCTGTCACATCACAATCATATATTTGCAAGTGTTCTGTGCTGTACATGAAGCTGCAGATCACTTTATTCACCATTTTATCTCTTGAACAACATGAAATTTACTGACTGGTTCAAAGAAACAAAATGGTTATAACAAAAGAATTTTCCAACACCCCTCATGTAACTCTGATGATGTACTGCATTATATTTGTTGTTGTTGTTCTTCTAGGGTTTAATACCATTTTCCAGCACAAGATAGGACATACATGGCTGCCAGTATTAATGATGAAGGAAGAACAGGGGAAAACCCCAGAAAGAACCAACGACCCATGAAAAGGTACTGGCAAGCTTTCTCACATACCCACATTGGCCGAATCTGAGACTCAAACCCACGCAGCGGTGAGATGGCAGTGATCTGTAATGGAGAGCACTTTAGACCACTTGGCCACTCGAGGCCTTGCACTGCACTATAGCAATTTGTGCTAAATTATTGGATTTTGCTGGTACAATAGAACCTGTTTCGAAAGACCTCCTCATTTGCCAATAAATTATGGTTTCTCAATACAGGTGATATTTCATAACAGGTCACTATGTTATATAAACAATAAATTTGTGCACTGAGAATGTGGTCTCTCAAGATAGGTGGTCTCACATAGCAGTGCTCTTTCAAGACAAATTTTACTGTATCTTCAGAAATGCTATACACACATTTCTGAATGCATCCTCCATGGTGAACTGTTGGAAACTGAAATAGACCTCCTCTCAGCCAGGTTTTAATGTGTGGTCTCAAAATAAAACAAAAAAAATCTCAGCATGCCTTCAATGTAAGGGTAAACAATTTCTGAAGTTGTTTATATTATCATTCATGATTATACATAGTACATACTAGATACAAACAAAGATTTCAAAGGTTGATATAAAAAAAGTTTAAAATGTATCTAATTTACTTTTGTGTTAATTAGGAGAATTAAAAATGAATCTGCAATTAAAACTTAATGATCTCCAATTTTAAAAGATAAAACATCTGAGTCAATTATTTGTTAAGTAAATCTAAAATAATTGTTTTGTTTCCATTCTTGTCCATATTTAAGTACATACCACAATCATAAGCTTTTACACCTTGTTAACATCTCTTTTCTCAACAAAGGTTAACTTAATTTTAACTAATTAAGTTTGACAAATACTGTTTATACAATGTGTAAATGTGTACAGATTTGTGCACTATCAAATCATGCACATCTTCAAGATATCTAAATATTCTGATATTACAGTTAAATAAGCATCAACACAGAAACTGCTCAATACTGAGTACACTTTGGATATACACATATTACAGCTTAATAAGCACCAACACAGAAACTGCTCAATACTGAGTACACTTTGGATATATGCATGCTATTACAGCTTAATAAGCACCAAAGTAGAACTGCTCAATACTGAGCACAATTTGGATATATGCATGATATTACAGCTTAATCAGCACTAAAGTAGAAACTACTAAAAAAAAAATTACTTTTTATATATTCATATTACAGCTAAATAAGCACCCAAGTAGAATTGCTCAATACTGAGTAATCTTTTGGATATATGCATGATATTACAGCTTAATCAGCACCAGTGTGTGTGTGTGTGTGTGTGTGTGTGTGTGTTGCAACACATGATAAAGAAAGACACCTGAGGATAAAAAAAGCCTTTAGAAGAGTAAACATTTGCATTATAAAAATTCTTTGTTTGTTTATAAACATATATTGTTTCATGGTTGTTGTTGATTTGGTGTTAAATGGTACAGAAACATTTAGTGCCAAATGATTGGAGTTAAGTGCCTTGCCCAAGGGCTCAACCACAGCAGCTGCCCCTGATTAATCTTACAGGATTCAAACCAGAACTCTTCTGGATGCAAGTCTGGCATGATAACCAATGAGGTATAACATAAAACTGTAACAAATTAGTGATAGGTCATTTATAAATGTATGGTAGTATTATATGTATTTAATGGGACATAATGAAAAATAATATGTCTTTATATGAGAAATTATTACAAACAATATGAAAAGTAATATGTGCTTGTATACTATACTATATGTACATAATGAAAAGTTAGATATTTCAAGCACTAAAAGTGCAATATAACACAACAGATCTGTATATCATCACATAATGGCTGGTAACTTAAAATTAAATTTTTGCTAAAATATTATCATTGCTAAACTGTTGGTGATTTATTAGTCTCTAATTTAACATTATGTCTCTGTTGGTGAAAATCTATTTCTAACATAACATTATGTCTCTATGTTGGTGAAAATCTATTTTTAACTTAACATTATGTCTCTGTGTTGGTGAAAATCTATTTCTAATTTAACATTATGTCTCTGTGTTGGTGAAAATCTATTTCTAACATAACATTATGTCTTTGTGTTGGTGAAAATCTATTTCTAACATAACATGATGTCTATGTGTTTGTGAAAATCTATTTCTAACATAACATTATGTCTCTGTGTTGGTGAAAATCTATTTCTAACATAACATTATGTCTCTGTGTTGGTTGAAAATCTATTTCTAACATACTGTAACATTATGTCTCTGTGTTGGTGAAAATCTATTTCTAACATAACATTATGTCTCTGTGTTGGTGATGCATGTATCTCTGATATAACATTATGTCTCTCTGTTCCTAATACTTAACATGTCTCTGTGTTACTTATAACAAAACAACAGCCTAGTACTTAACGTCTCTTTGTTGATTATACATCTGATACAACATCTGCCATTGTGTCTGTATCTGCAGTGTATGCCTACTTGGTGCATCATCATCAATTTGTGGCAATAAGATGTGCCAAACGGTGAAAACCTAAACATACCCATAATACAGTAAACATTTTCATTAAAATATTTCATTTAGTCTAAAAAGGTAAACTCATACATTGATTGTGATCCACATTTATATTTTTCTGTGTCATGATCTTGACCTTGACACAGGTGGCATGGTTATGGTATGTGACATGCTGTCTAAGCATCATATTTAACTTTTAAAAAATTCCTCAGTGGTTCAAGGTTGTATCTTGGACAAGGCCATTTTCACTTGCTGTAACATTTGCCTTGAGGCAAGGCTTGCAAGGCTATGGTATACGACACACCTTCTATACATGAAATATTTGAGTTTAAATAAAAAGTCTACAGTAATTTAAATCTTATACTCCTTAAAACAATACAAGTCAATGAATGACATTGTGAGCTTGACCGTGAAGATGTAATAGCTATGGTATTTGAAACTTCACTTAATCATGACTCAGCGAAGTTTTTAAAAACAAGAATTCATTAATTCAAACACTCCAATCAATGGTACAAAGCACATAACTAGATTTTCAAATGTCACAATCTTTACTGAGATATGAAGCATGGCTAGTGTATGTGAAACACCATTTTGTCATGTATACTTGGAGAACGTTTCATTACAATTAATATCTTGTTTCAAAATTTATACTCCAGACAAGGATACAAGTCACATAATTACATTTTCCTTTGCTGTGACCTTGTCCTGATAGAGGGAGCAAAGTTATTGTATCTATCACATGAACTGGTCAGAATATATATTTTAGCACAGTTTCATTACATCCTGTCAGTGGCTCAAAAGACATTCTCCAGACAAAAATACAAGTCATCAAGTTACATAATCATTTGCTATGACCTTGAGCTTGAGGCATGGGTCAAGGCTATTGTATAGGTGGGCAGAGCTTCATTAACTATATTTAATAGTTCAAATATTACATTCCAGACAAGGATACAAGACATAGAATTAGTTTACATTTTTTAAAAATTGATGTTGAGGTATTACATGGCCATGGCAAGAACTACACCATCTGATTATGATAAACATCCAACACAGCTTCAATACACAAGTCACATTTTGTTTTGTTGTAACCTTGACTGTGACGCAGGAGGACATGACCACTATCTAATCTTGATAAACAGTTGGGTAAAGTTCCTTAAAGTATTTGCACTTATTCAAATCTTACACTCTGGACAAGGATAAAAGGCAAAGAATTATATTATTTTCTGTAAAACCATTGGCATCACATGTATACATAGCATGTTTTTGTGGCTTTATAACTCCTCTCTTGTTTTGAGAAACTTGCCTCAACTTTGCAAAAGGCTGCAATATTCGCAGGCCCAAAAACTGAAAATTCTGAGTTGGCTTCTAGGTTGGTAACTGAGAGACTTCATCCTCTTCAGTAGCCATTATAAATAAACAAAAAAAGAAATTACGACAAATCACATGTCTAACATGGACTATGTCCTAAGTTAGCTACAACACCACCTAAATATGCACCTATTATTGAACTTACAGGTACTTATTGTTCCGCTACAACAATAGAATAACTATGAGATACCTCATATGGGTGACTTGTTTATATAGGATACTTTAGGTGGCACATCATGTGACTGATGAAAAGGTTTCCTTTTATTGAAGAGCACCTGTTTCCACCAATGATAGAGTAACATGCTATGTATACATGCTCAGCCACTGGCTTTACTACAATAACACCCCTCATCCATTACAAATGCTTGGATAAGGGGTTCATTTTCCCCTGCTGTGGCTTTTACCTTGAGGAAGAAATATGGCTATGCTATGCCACACATCATCTAGTATATGTAAGACCATTTCATCCTTTTAATTTCATTCAACTATCTCTAATTGTTGCAGAATTATAGGCCAGTGAAGCAAATGTTAACAGATGAATGGCATAATATAATACATGCAACTTAAGACTGACATTTATTTAGGAGAAGAAACATTGTTCTATGTTTCCTAAATAATAATAAAAAATGGCATTTAAGGAAAAAGTACAAAACTGTACTCAGCTACAGATATATATATATATATATATATATATATATATATATATATATATATATATATATATATATATATATATATATATATATGATATGCAATGTCAGTTTAAACCTGCTGACATCAATACTTATACTGTGCAATTTTCCAGTGCTTTCAATCAAAAACAATTTATGGCACGAAAAGATTTTTGAAAAGAATTAATTCATGGATATTCTAAATTTATCTGAATGCTAATTTGATTTGCTTATATATAATAAACACCCTATACCAATGAGCATAGACTAGGATGTGCCATAACTAATACATGGCAGATCAGTGCCACATCAACTAAGGTTTTTCATGGAATAATATGCATCAATCTGGGCAACATAAACCAAGGTCTGTCACTGTACAATATACAGCAGATTTGTGCAGCATCAACTAAGGTCTGTTATTGAATAATACACAACAGATCAGAGCATATCAACTCAGATGTGTCATTTAATTGTACACAGCAGATCAAAGCATATCAACCAAGGTCTGTCACTGACAAATACACAGCAGATCAGAGAATATCAACCACGTTCTGTCACTGAATATAACAAAGCAGATCAGAGCACATCAACCAAGGTCTGTCATTGAATAATACACAGCACATAATACATAGCAGATGAGATCTGATGCTGCTGGCTTAAATTTTATGAAAATGAATAGCGTGGATCTGTTTGATCATTAAGCTGATTTTCCTTTATATTGCTCACGGTAGGATGCATGTTACACACAAGCCAACTGGTAAACTGAAATTCCAGTCCCAATGAAGGAAAATGACACTTTTTTTCTTCTGCCCCCAACCCCTATACACACACACAACAGTTAGTTTTATACATACATGTATTAAAATATCATTTAACATTTTTCTTGTTGATTAACATGTCTTAATTATAATGTTTTTATTTTCCAAGATAAAATCTGCTTCTGCACTGGAAAATTTTCAAGCTATTTAGCATGCGTTCATCCAAAATATAGGAGATGGAAAATGAATTGCATTAGCAAGTTGGAACATGGGCCAGCATGGCAGCCATGGCTATGCCAAAACTTCCATAAATAAAAACTACACACATGAAACCATATATATAAATATATATCCCCAAGCCACATGCATACCAAAAAGGTATAATATTTTCAATGTTAACTTTTGGTCAGGAATATAATTTTTCCCGTGAAATTTGCCAAAAAGAGACAAATTTTCTAGATGGACCCATACTTTTGCTAATGCTGCTTTTAGCGCCACTGCTATCGCTGCCAAACAAACCAGGGTTGCATCAGGCGCATTAAGTATATATTTGTATGCAACTACGCTTGATATATGTGTGACATTAAAACCAATCACTCATTTTGGGCATGACATTAACTTTAATAGCTATGCAATAAACTAAATACATGTAAAAATGTATCTCTGCGCAGGCTGACAAGAACTTGCGTCACAACCTATATAAGATGCTTGATTTACATTTTTCGCACAAGTCATGCAGGGTCCTCTCTGACATATCATGTGTATATTTCGCAATACAATGAACTTTCTAAAAAAAATTATTTTAAAATACAATCTTACAACTTGAAGTAAAGATGTTCTTCTTTGGAGAAAAAGTTGCACTAGCATGAACAGATCCCCCACTGCTACAATGGTAATACAGTTTCAAAGGAAAACATTTAAACCTGTCCAAAATATCCAAACACAATATGCTTTTAACCTAGAGCCAAAAAATCCTGTAAATAAAATACTTCTTTTGTTCCAAAATTTAGCCGATGCCTGATCACATCTACTGCAGTTCAATATTCAAATTCTGGCGATATCTGAAATCAACCAAAGATAATGATTCCAAAAGAAGGGTATGGTCTTTATGTCAAGCCGATACTAAAGAAATATTTCTACAAAAAGCTTAAAATTACTGTTAAATGGCACTGCCATGACCTGTGTTGCCATCTCAAAATTAATATATCTTTTTTCACTGTTTACTTAATACTTAAGTAAAACAAGCCTTTACTGGCTGACAGTCACTAAACCCAAAAATGTGGATTAAAGTCATTAAGCTAAATATTCTGTACTTGTGAGAGTTTTCACCCTTTACTTTACATTTGACTGATTCTGTAAGACACAACTATTACATTGTGAGATCACATGGCACACATACTACAAGGGGCAAAGAACATTTTGTATATACCAGGATTGACTCGTGTATGTCTTTCCTGACCTTCAAGTTTTTCATTTATTTGTAATCCATCAATGTTGTTTCACTGAAACACTACAGTAATTTTAAAAAATGCATAAATTTGTAACAATACCTCAAGTTAATAAGTCACTAAAACAACATCTATTAGTGAGAGAGGGAACAGTAAAATGTAAATCATAATATACATCAATGATAGCACATTGTACGAAGCAGTTCAAATAGTCCAAGTACAAGACTGACAATTCATGAATATATTGGATAAAATTCTAAATTAATGTATACCACCTAAATAAATCTAATTTTCTGGAATCACATCAGTATTGATATGGATTTACAAGAAGTTTCTTATACAATGTTGACTGGATGACAGTCAAGCTTAAAAACTATTGACACCGAGTGACAGAAAGGGGAGGTAGAGGGCAAGAGTTATTGCTCTTTCTCTATATGATGGAGACAAAATAAGTTTTGATAACTGGATTTGGGAGATAGCAGGCTTATGTCACAAACATTTTAATGTAATCATGGATAATAATGTTGAAGGAATAATACATGAATCATAATTCAGAAAAAAGGCCAAAACCCTCTTATTATTGAAATCATAATTATTTATTACATTATATCAAATTTAGTAGAAATCAAGCAAAAATTGTTGGTGCAAAAGAAAACTAAATATTTAGATCCAAGAAAAAGAATAAGTGGTTACATAAAGTCAATTATCATGACATAAACATTTCTTGCTAAAGATTAAACTTTTTTAAGGTAAAAAGATGAATCACCATACTTGTGTAAACCATTCATAAAGAAAAAAAACATGTTCTAATTTTGTTTTGCAAAGAAATGTTTAAACTATATTATACATGTCAGAGAGAACCTGCAATGCTGCTATCTTGCTACCTACATCTAGACAAAACAACAATGAACAAAACAAGTTAAACAAGACAACATATAATCCACAAAACCTACTGTTCTCTGAAATGAAGAAAAGAACAGCAAATAATCCATTAGTCTCATACTTAGAGGAAAAGCAATAGTGGATATTTCCTTCAATGTATAAAATAACAGTTTTAGTATTATTTAAAATCTAAAGTCAGTAAAATATTTTGAACCTAACAAAAATTAAATATATTTAAAATGGAACCTGAATATATTATATTCTGGTGTAAATAAACCTGAATTCTGTTCATTAAAATATTTACAAACAAAAGGAAATAAATTTTTAAAGAAAATAAACATGTTGAATTTTATTTTTTAAAAATGAGAGACCCTCTAACACTCTGCTGAACATATTTTCAGGATTTTTCAAGGTAAGACCATTTCATCCTTTTAAGTCATGAGTGTTGAAACCACCTTTTAAATTGGTTGTTAAGTTGGCTGTCAGATAGTCATTATTCTATTCAGGACAAGGTAATCTTCATTAGAAATCTCCTGGTGAAAACCCATGTTGATAAAACCATCCATTTGGGAGAAACAGAGATCACCAACTTCATGGACATATTGAAGGTAAATATTGCATTATTTTCCTAAAGTACCTACTAAAAACAATAAGCAATCTTCCAACGAAAGCCCTATGACAAAATGACTTTCCAGTTAAGACAAGCAATAACACAAACTTTAAGATGACCACAATGATGGTCATATTGAATGTCAGATAAACACTATTTAGGACCAATAAACCAAATATAATAAATCTTCTGGTGAAAACTCCATGTTGAGATGATTACTGTGGGTTTTTTTTGAGTAACAAGATGAAGAATTTAGATTGACAAAATTAGACATCAGATTTTTACCATTTCCACTGACGACCAACCAGATGTCATAAGAAGTCTTCTTATGAAATAAACAATATCAATATAATTAGCCATCTAGGACTATTGTAGTAGCCATATCAGAGGTCTAATTATAACCACTTTCAATCAGGAACAACTAGACACCATAAGAAACCTTCTGATCAAAATGTCATGTCTATGTGATTTTTCATTCAGGAACAACTAGACATCACAAGAAACCTTCTGATAAAAATGTCATCTCTATATGATTTTCCATTCAGGAACAACTAGACACCATAAGAAACCTACTTATTAAAATGTCATGTCTATTTGATTTTCCATTCAGACGGAGAAGCAAAGCTATTTTCAAGATGGAAGATAGCAGCAAACTTGGACTTCATATCAACACCATTTTAAGTTAGGACCAATTAGATATAATAAGATGTCATTCAGTTGAAACCATATTTTAATAAGACCATTCATTCAGGTGGAGTAGCCATGAAAGGATCATGCGATGGCTTCTGTGGCAGCCAGACTGGATGTTCAAGCTACACCATTTTCACATTGGACCAACTAGACCAACAGATGAATGTAAATATTATGTGAACCCTCAAAACAGTATTAGGAGGAGTAGCAATAAGCTAATGGATGGATGGATGGAATAACAGACAAAAAACCATCCCATAAGCTGTTCTGGTCTATAGAAAAAAATGTTCTGTAATCCATACTAACGACATAAAACAATTTATCATCCAGGACCTGGGCCGGATTCAAAAGTCATACTTCCGGTCATGAATGTGGCATGCTAACCACTGACTTCAGATACAACTTAAAGTAGATTCAAAATTTTAACACGCTGCAATACCTGGTTTAAGAGTTCCCCAGTCTATATCTTCATCATCCTCAGCTCTCCTCTTGGCATCTCTGAAAAAGAAAAGAAAAATCATACAGCAACCTGTTTTTTATGGCCGGAAACCCTTGGCACTGACAAGCTTGTATTCAAAAGTACTCCTTAAGAACAGCCACCACTCTAACACAACCAGCAGCCACATTAGTACAAAAATGTTCTACTCACAAGCAAACTTTTTTATTTAAAATGTATCAAGAACTAATAATTAATTCATATAGTGTCATAAGGTAAGTAATCATATTATCTCTAACATTGATGTACACCAATGTCAAGTTTCTGTTACTGAAAGATGTGTTTACTAAAGTACATGTAACAGTAAGATTAATATTATATCATTGTCTATAAAAGCAGATATTTACAGGAAATGGACTCAACAAAGTTATGATAGAATTTGGGGCTCACACATCTGTCAGACATAATTTTCAAGATCATAATGGGGTCAGCATAGGCTAAATATAGAATTTGTACACTAACAGACAAAAAGAAATTAACCTTGAACAAAACAGGGTACCAGACAAAGACCAAAAAATCACGTGACAACACATTTGTCACTTCATTTACAAAGAAGGCATTTCATCCACTCTACAAAAGTTTCACCTGCATAATTAAATCAGACACATGTAGCAACTCTGAATAAATCATTACCAAACACTAGTATGTCATTGGAAGTAGGTTATTCTGCTTGAACAAAGTCGGGTGGGGTGGGGTGGGGAGGGCTTGCTGAACATTTTAATGCTGGAACGACTTGAATAAAACATTTTTATGTAGAAAAGACTTGAATAAAACAATTTTATATAGAAAAGACTTGAATAAAATAATTGTATGTAGAAAAGACTTGAATAAAACATTTTTATGTAGAAAAGACTTGAATAAAACAATTTTATATAGAAAAGACTTGAATAAAATAATTGTATGTAGAAAAGACTTGAATAAAACAATTTTATACAGAAAAGACTTGAATAAAACAATTTTATGTTGAAAAGACTTGAATAAAAATAATTTATGTTGAAAAGACTTGATTATAACATGGTACACTTGTATAACTCCCATTATTAGGAGATCTTGATTATAACATGGTACACTTGTATAACTCCCATTATTAGGAGATCTTGATTATAACATGGTACACTTGTATAACTCCCATTACTAGGAGATCTTGATTATAACATGGTACAGTAGTCCCCCTCTTGTACGGCCCCCCTGACCAGCGGCCACCCGCTCCTAACGGCCAGAATTCGTTGGCACCGACGAGTTTCTGTTCAAAAGTACCCCTCACGAAAGGCCACCCGGCTAACGCGACCAGCGGCCAGCATTTTTGTGCAATAATATAAAATTTACCCCTCACGAGCGGCCACATTTTATTTTTAAATGTATCCAGAACCAATAATTAATTCAAATCTTGACGTAAGGTAAGCAATTTTGATTATCTCTATCGTAGATAACACGTCTCCGAGTGTCAAGTCGCCGTTAAAAGTGTCGACCAAAAATTTATAGTATATCGTTATCTGCGAAAGTCGATGTTTACAGGAAATGGGCTCAATAATGTTATGATAGAGTTTGGGGTTTAACACCTATGTTGAGTTCTTCTCGTTGATGATTATAACCAGGCGTAATTGTTATAATCATAACAAGGTCAGCATAGACTAAAAATAGATTTTGTACATTGACACACACAGACAACCTTAAAAAAAAACAATAGGGTACCAGACAAAGACCGGAAAAATCACGTGACCACACAAAATGGCTTCCTACGAAGGATGTATTTCGGCAGACTCGACACAAGTTTTGTCTGCATAATTAAATCGCATACAGTCAGCAATACCCGAATAAATCATTACCAAACATTAAAATGTCATCACGTTAACGGATACATTATTTTCGAAGAAAGTCGGTTATTCTACATTCTACATATACGACATCGGGGGGGGGGGGATGCCGAACAATTGTATGTACAAAACGTCAAAAGACTCGTAAAAACAAGTTTATGTTGAAATAATTTGAATAAACAAAGTAATAACCGATAAGAAGGTTATTCAGCAGCAGTGGGAAAATGGAGCAAATGGAAAGATAATTATGTATGTACCAAGATGTAAACGACGTTTTTGAATCCATTTGCAATGTGCATGAGAACAATACCCGTTCGCATATCAAACTTACGCCAAGAAAGCAAAAATAGTAAAGTATATTCAGTTGAAATAAATTTGTTATTATAACAAAAAAAGACTTTTATTGATTAATGTTTCATTTAGACGAAGATATTTAATGTTTTGAAGTATGTAGCTTTCTTACTACGTACATTACATATACATGTACTTCTCATAATAAATTTAGCCCCCCTCTGGAACGGCCACCCGCCTTATAAGGCCACTTTCCCGGTGCAGCAGGGGTGGCCGTATAAGAGGGGGACTACTGTACACTTGTATAACTCCCATTATTAGGAGATCTTGTTTATAACATGGAACATTTGTATAACTCCTTGATTATATTATGGTATATTTTTTGTGAATTACATTATTAGAAGATCTTGATTATAACATGGTGCACATTTTATAATTGCCATTAGAGTAACCTGTCTTGAAAGACCACCTCTTTTGCCAAATCAGGTCACAATGCTATATAATCAATAAATGTGTGCTGTGAGAATGTGGCCTCTCAAGACAGGTGGTGACACATAGTAGTGGTCTTTCAAGACATGTTGAACTGTATAAGATTACCTTGAATAAAACATAGTGCACCTTTATGATTCCAATTATAAGGTGACTTTGATTATAACTAATTTCTTACAACTCCGATTATAAGGGTAATCTTGATTATAACACAGTATACTTTTTATGTCTCCCATTAGTCACATTATAACGAGCAAGCACTCTATGTTGCTTGAATAACTTACCTGTGTTTCAGCAGGGATCTGAAATCCATAGTCTGATCTTTGGGATCTGAAATAATAAATGAGAAAACACTCAAATAAAAAGAAAACTTAAAAAGACATTCGTGAAACATTATCCATGTCAATTATCTATTGACTGCATACATGCCAACCCTGTGAGAGGTTTAATAATAATAATATTAATCAATAATGATATGACTACACTACAGAACAACAAATGACAAAAACAATGAAATTGGAAATCAAAAAACATCCTGAAAACATATAAGATACAAAGCATGATTAGGTCGCTAAGTTTGTCCCTGCAGTCGAAACAGGTGAGTCTTAAGAGCACTCTTAAAAGGGACCACTATGTCTTTGTGTCTAATTTCAATGGGCAATTTGTTCCACATCGCCGGGCCCTGGTGTGCAAACGAACGTTGTCCATATGACTTTGTTTTCACCTTGGGAATAATGAGTATACAGTTATCAGAAGAAGAGCGTAAGGATCTAGCTGGTGTATACACATGGGTGAGGCTGGATAGGTATGTTGGACTGGAGTCTTGTCATTGAAACATAGCACAGAGAACAAATTTTGTGTTTGATTCTGTATCAAATTGATAGCCATTGTAGGGTACAGAGCAGTGGTGAGGTGTGCTCTGATCGAGGTACTCTAAAGATGATCCGTGCAGCTGTGTTTTTAACTTTTTTGAAGTTTAAGCATAATTATTGATATTATAAGTGGCCAAAAATAATAATTTGGGCAAAAAAAGTGTTATTGTTGTTGTATGGTTTAACACCATTTTTAAGCACAAGATAGGCTAAACGTGGCAGCCAATATAAATGGTGGAAGAAGAACACAGAAAACCCCAGAAAGAACCACCAACCTACGAACTGTAATAAAATGTAATCTGTATATTACATGCTATACTAAGAAGATATTTATTTTTGCTACTAACCTGTTTCTACAGCCAGTCAAAATTCTTGTACAAAGGGTAAAATCCATATGGATTAAAACCAGAATAAAAACCCAAATTATACTGAAAAAGATTTTATGTTCAGACTCACTTTAACTAGTCTACATGTGTAACTTTCCTTGAATGATCATGACCTTGAATGATCATGACTTGAATTCTACAATGACCATGATCAAGTGCTCAACGTGCTAAATTACATTACACTTATTTTCTTCATTCAAAGATTGTAAAGTGGTGATGATTTGTCACTTTTTCTGATCTGACATGTTTTGAAATTTAAAAAGATCCACTTGATGTAACATTTTCCATCATATAACATCCACAAATCATAACTGTAAAGTGTTGAGCTTAACATCTGGCACCATTTTCTTTCAAAGTACAGACTGGTTTGCTAACTCACAAGCTTATCAACATATTGAATCTGTGAGGCAAAGTTCATATTTAAAACATTAACCCCTGCTGCCTCGATAACTCATCACACTTTACCTCCCTCATCTCCCGAGTGCCTCGATAATGGGGCTGAGTTTGCATAGCTTGTATCCCGAGCGCTGAGTTTGATTGGCAGTATTTTTCTATGCCTGTATCCCAAACGATGAGTTAAAATCAGCGCAAACCATTGGTTGATATGAAGCCATTTCCTAATTATGCCGGCAGTTTAACCAATAAAATGTTAGCTTATATAGATAGAGTGTACATTGCTGAAGAAAGGGAAAAACATTTGACTTCGATAGTGGCAAAATTAGTAGAAATATTTAGATTAGAAAATAAAGAAAATTAAGAGAATCAGCCACTGGAAGTAGACTTTTACTTGACAGACTGAAGAAGTATTCACACGAAGTTTAATTTGCAATAGAGATGACAAGTGGAATTTGTATGTACATCAAATGGAGTGAATTTCACGTGTTGATAGTGTTAATTATTAATGTGAATTCATCATGGAATTTTATGGATTATTCATGGCAAGAGAGACAAATTGGTACAAAAGTCATTTTATCTTTATATGTCAGTTTTATTTTTGCATGTAGTTTGAAATTTTTATACCATTTTTGTACGTAATTTTATTGAGAACTGCTGTGCCAAATTTTACCTTAATTAAAGGAACGTAAATTAAAAAAAAATAACATTTATTATTCGTAGCTCTCTGAAAAATTCTGTGAGCCAAGTATTCTCAGCAAGTCTCAGGGATACAGGCACTGGTAAGGCTAACACTGCTCTAGGCGATCTCTGCAAGTATGCTGTCGGGGACTGCCAAGCTATTTGGCTCAGGGGCTAATGTGTTAAAAAAAACATGTTTGTTTACTTGAAAATGGGTCACATACAGTTTTTAAAAATAGCAAATAAGGAAAGTACTCCTAAGCTATTCTTGCACAGCAGTCATCTTTTGAAGAATATTCTCAATTTATATAAGTGGAAATAAAAAGATGATAAGAAATGGAGAAAAAACCAAACCTTTTCTTACCTAATTTTTTTTTTAAAACTGTTAATGAACCAAAAAAGATTAATCCATATACAGCAAGTGTAATTTTGGTGAAAACTAATTATTATGCCAAAAGCATAATGGTTGGCATGAATGTAAATGTGTAACCTGTTTATTAGGAACATTCAATGGACCATAATAAATGTGTTCCTCATGGAAAGGTGTCTTTCACATACAAATTACAAATGATTATGCTTATAAAAATGGACCCATGAATGTTGTTCTTTGTGAGCAAATACCCTCTAAATGGAGCTTCCTATTAAATCAGGTGTGCCTGTACTATGTAAGATAAGACACAATAGTGCCATGTAAGTTTATATTTGAAATTAACTTTTATCCAACAAGAACATGTGAGTAAATGAGTGAACACTAAACTTATATTAAGTTGTGATACAAAGGCTCTGACAGTGAAAGCTCTGCATTAAAAAATCCTTAATATATATGTGTATGCAGGATGACTTTGTTTGAAGCCTGCTACTTACAGCAAACAAAACTGACTTTGTGCTTTAACAACTAATGAAATTACCAGAAGATTAGAAAGCCTGCCTGCACTTATTTGTGATATAAGAGGCCCCAATTTGACCATAAGCATGAAGACTGATGAAACATACTTTATCCCATGATACAGTTACACAACTGAGTGTAAAACTATTCATATACAATGAATAAAGAGCAGAGTAAATCAAATAAGATGGATTATATTTCCTTCAGTTCCGAAAACTCTGAAAGATTACTCAAAAAGGTGAAAGGACACAACTGGGATCATATTTGCAAAAGTGTAAGAGTGTGCTTATTAGGCACAAAATAACGCAGATGCTGATGGGATTTGGCACCATTCCCTTGGGGGAGGGGTGGTGGTGGTGAATGGCACTCTCATCTGATTTAGCATGCAGACGACTTTCAAACACTTTCATTGCTAAAAACAGCTAAAAGATGTGAACATCTTTCTAAGCTTGGCAAAGCTGAAGAACTTAAAATAATGACCTATGACTTTGATTTTGTTGCTTGGAGTCTAAAAATAGAATGCAACGAGAAATCTAGTAATAATATGCAAATTACCTCAAATCATACCACAAAAAAAACAAACAACAAAGGGCAATAATTATGTCTAGTGTAGTTACCTTTGATAAAAACACTCCACGTTGCCTCATCAACACTGACACCAGCCTGTTCCAAGATAACTGTATACTTAGCCTCATCAGGCAAACGTGTCTTCTTCACTTGCAGAACAGCAACACCACTGGGCTCATAGGTGATGGTTGTACGAGAATCATTCCTCAGTTCTCGAGCTGCTCTGAAGAACTTTACAACTGGTGGTTCAACACCTGCTGCTAGATCTAGTGGAATCTCGACTTTCATGGTATCTCCTGCATTGAGAAAAAAGATGAGATACTGTCAATCAAAACCCAAAACAAAACCACAACTGAAAGTTGCACTCCACTACAGCTCAGAACTAACTGACGTTCATTTATTTTTATGGGTGTCAATATTCATGGTTTGGATCAAATTAATATCTTCATCAGCACTTACATTCATAAACTGTAGAAAAAGTTCTATTTTTTCCCCACATAAGCATTATTCTTTATTGTGTCTTGATATTAAAACAAAAAAATGTTAAAATCGCAATGATTGCATGAAGACTCAAAATGGTCTATTATGTATGCACATAAACATGCATGAGATCATTTAACCAATCTTTAATTCAATTAACCGCTGGCTCCACATTCATGCATCAAAAGGTAGTACCCTATTAACTCATTCGGCCCCGATACCGTCTATGCTTGTAATTTAGTTTCTGCATTCAACAGCCAATACCATCTTCACACGAAGTTTCTCGACTGCATACCGTTCATACTCGTTCCAGATGTGTGGTCGAGAGAAAGTCTCTGATTGGTTACAAATGGGGCTTTTCCAAGAATCAGGCCCATTTGTAACCAATCAGAAATGAATTTACTTTCATTTGGGCAAACTTTAAATATTCGGAAGCCAAGGATTACTACTTGAGAGCAGTTTCAATACAAGTGTTCTTTTCTTAAAAAATTGTAAAATGATGGCAGAAGCACAAGTGATTTTTGACGGCCGTGAAGATGAAAATGAGGAGTTTCTAAGGTTTGATCTCGAAAATATTGAGTAAGTAGAGGAAAGATATGTTCGACAGTTGGATAATTTGCAAGATTTCAAATGGGACATTGCAGATTCTTGAGATTGAATAGTCAGAAAAAGAGGATGCTGATCGTGAAAATGAAAGAATTTCTGCCAATCTAGCAGATTGGAGCGATCATCTTCTGCCTGTCCAAATCAATGATTTTAGTGGAATGAATCCTGGACCTACAACATACACTGACAAATTGACGAGGAAAAAAGAGAAATTTATCTTTTTTCACTTATTATTATTTCCAGAGAAACTGTACACAGACATCGCAAATGAAACCAATCCATATGCCTAAAAATGCATATTGGCATCACCAAACAAAACATGGTATCCAACCTGCAAAATGTGTTTACTGAACAAAGTTCTATCTTAACCAAAAACTGGATGTGAACATTGCCATGTAAATGTATGTACAAATTGTTTCAAACCATATTACATATTAAATTTTCCTGGTTTAGTTTAATCGAATTAAGTGCTGATGATGTGATATTCCTAACAATGTTGCACATAATTTTGTAAAATGTGTATAAATAAATTGTGATAGACTTGGACAAATAGAAAGAAAAATACATCACTGTGTAGACAAATTCATTTGGATTGATTGGTGAAAATTTCATGAATTAATATTAGATACAAGAAGAGAAATTAAAGTAAGCGTGAAGGCATGTGCATGACTTTTACAAAATTTTTGAATCAGGTAAAACACTCTGGGGCACAAGCAGCTAGTCACAGCTTAGTGTGGCTAGGGCACAGTAACAGTGTTACTGATAAGTTTCTTGGGGCTGAATGAGTTAATGAACTCAACTCAGCACAACTCCCATTACTGACGTATGTCATATAACACAAATGTAAAATTGTTTCACTTATACTAAAATAGTGGTTAAAAGACAGTGCTGCATAATTCATATCCATATTTCATTTGTAACATTTTGAAATGTCAATGAAAATTTACTGAATTTCAGTCAATAATTTACAGTAACTCAGAAATTTCACTATTTCAATAGAATTTCACAGGTAATGAAATTTCATTTAATGGTTTGATCACAATTTTAATAAAATCTTACTAAAATTTCAGTGAAATGTTTGTAAGATCTCACAAATTTCAGTGATATATAAAACATTTCAGTGGAATCTCACTAGGATTTTGACCAAAAACACTCTTCATGAAATATCACTGAAATTTCAGTGACATTTTTTACTAGGGCCATGCATACCCTCAATAATGGACAAGTTTTGAGGCTTCTCTCTGATGGTATGAGTAGGTCCTTCAATCTTCTTGCCCTCAATTTGAACCTGTTTCTTGACTCCAACCTTACGACCCTGGACCTGAAATTATTTTAGCAAAAGGTCTGATTAAACAAAGTCAATATAAATTTTCAAAATGTAATATTATAAATGTGTTCATGGACCATGGATGCCCCAAAACAAAGTCTGCAAACAGAAAATGTAAACTTAACTGGATATACAACTGAAGAATGGATGGACAGACAAGGATAGCACTATGTGCTCCTACTACATTCAGGGGAGAAGCGTACATAAGGTATGACTGGTTAACTGATTGATTTTTCACAGCACACCAGTTTGTGAAAGAATTTTGTAAGTGCCAAGGCTATCAGATTGAAATACCTTGCTCAGAAACACATCACAGTGGTCAACCCTGGCTGGTCAAGGCAGGATTCAAACCTAGTACCCACTGACTGTAAGCAATCAAACTAACAACTGAGCAACAGTGACTCCCTTAAAAAAAAAGAAGGAAGGATATCCACTGTCAAGGTTTAAACATATGACCTCTGTTACCAAAGTAAGGTACACATATAGATTAAAAGGTCATAACCAGGATGGTACAGCAGTAATAGCAAACTATTTGTGGTCAATTTATCTGGTTTGCTATACATCAATGACAACATCACACCACTGCAAAACTGTCCAACCATGATGGCATAATGTGTATATTTGACAAATATCACAGTAAGAGTTATTAGGCTGTACAACTAAAAGATATCACAGGAAGTGTGATAAGGCTGTACAACTGAAAGATATCAGAGGAAGTGTGATAAGGCTGTACAACTGAAGATATCACAGGAAGTGTGATTAGGCTATACAACTGAAAGATAGGACAGGAAGTGTGAGAAGACTGTACAACTGAAAGATATCACAGGGAGTGTGATAAGGCTGTACAACTGAAAGATATCACAGGAAGTGTGATAAAGCCGCACATCTTAACAACAACAGAGAAAGAATGAAAACATTGTACATCTGAAAGATGTGACAGGAAGATTGATATGACCCATCTAAAATATATCAAGAGTGATAAGATTGTACATCAGGATGATATCACAGGAAGCGTTACAAGACTGCATCATAAAGACATAGTAGAAGTTGTAAGACATAAAACAAGGGAAGAGTGATAAGACTACATCATAAAGATATCACAGGAAGATTGAAAACTTGTATATCTTAACAACATCAAAATATGTAACATCTTAAAGATATCATAGAAAGAGTGATAACACCATCTGAAGAAATAAAACAGAAAGAGTGATAAGACTGTACATCATGATGATATCACAAGAAGAGAGACAAGACTGGATTATAAAGACATTGAAAAGTTATAAGACTGTACATCATAAAATCATGGGAAGAGTGGTAACACTGTACACCATGAAGATATCGCAGGAAGTGTAATAAGATTGTACATCTGAAAGACATCATGAGAAGAGTGATAAGATTGTAAATATTAAAGATATCACAGGAAGAGTTATAAGACAATCTGAAAGATAGCACAGGAATATATCGCTTTACATGAATCTGATTGGTCCAAATAAGTTACTTATGCCTGTCAGCATATGGCCATTTTATTCCATAGGAGCTCATTACAAATAAAACTAAAGGTATCAGTCATTGGACAAAGTGGGGGAGATCTGTAACAAAGACACCAACCACCCTTTGACTAGTGAGCTTTAATCCTTAATTAAATAAACTGATCTGTGTTTAAAGAAGAATGTGGACATATGCTGATCTCCAACTGATAGAAAGTTATCCAACAACAGTGTATATATATATATATATATATATATATATATATATATATATATATATATATATATATTAATAAGGCTCCAGGTTTTTTTGTGTTTCTTATTATGTGATACAGTTCAGATTCTAAATAAATGTGCCTATGTATATGCTTCCATATACAATGAAAATATCAGGTCACAAATACAATACAGTAAATCTGGAATTTCTGCATCCAATAATCATGCCTTCACATAAATATATCAACAAATGGAATGCTTAGTAGTGGAACTGACACAGTGTAGGTGAATTACTCTCATTGAAATGAATGTATATAACGCTTGTTTGATCTAACTCAAATTAACTATGTGACATCATACTGGCATTTCCTTCAGATATCCAGTGTCAATAAATGATGGTGTGTCAAATTTTAAAATGCTCTCTGAAAAATATTTTGCAAACATAATTCTACTTTTAAATGTTACTGCTTATATATAGAACATTAATCTAGACCATTTTTTTAAAAAGCACAACCAGGTCCAGTACCTCAGCAAGAGTGAACAAAATTCTTCTTTCTAACTAAAATATTTCCATTTAAAAATGAAAACTGTCTGATAAAAAGAATCTCAAGATGGGTTATGATTTCAAATAATGAATTTATGAAACTCAGTTAATAAACTGAACATTAAATCATTAGCCATTTGAGATTCTCTATATATCAGGACACATACGTGTAATCTCTTGTAATATTGTTCCAATATTCGAGTTAAGTACAGCAACTATATGCAGATTACCTGGGAACCGGTTTTTTTAACCTGAAATACAGGACTTTAAAATTTTTTGCTAGAAATAATAACATTTCTTTTGCACTTGCCACAGAAAGTGATACCTATATCTCACCACTCACGGGAAAAAGAAAAAGATATCCTACCTCTCCTTCAGAGCCTGTAAAAGAAATAGCAAAAAAACTGAATCAGTCCAGGTAATAATATCCAATAACACCTTAGCACAATTACTTCCATAGAATGTTTTGATTTAACCTTTTTTTTTAAAGCTTAAACTTTACATTTTCAACGAAAAAAGTTATGTCAAGTTCAGAAATAAGGTGAAATTTTTCATTTACAGATGTAAATATTTAGCTAACAAAGTATTATGAATGACAAGTATTATGGCGGAAATAATTTAACAAATTAACAATTTATGTTAATCCATTGTCGCTCAGCACTCATATAACAGTAAATTAAACATTTCTACAATACCTTTTATTACCAAATAAAATTACTGAACATTATATTTTCATATTTATCTGTACAATAAGTCTTTTTAAAAAAAACACACATACGAAAGCAAAATAAGTCTTTTCATTAAAATAAGCATTAAAAAATAATCTGTAAAATTGACTCCAGTTTAAAACTAGATTCTTCAGTTGACCAATGCTTACGGAATATTACCCCCACCCACAATTAAGGTATTAATTACAATTACAAGTACAATATATTTTAAAAATGGGGAGATAATTATAAAAGTACTAAATCTGGTAAGTTTGCTTTTATGTGAGATACTCATACAAACTCTTCTTACATAACAGAAGCATCTACAAACTCAGTATATCAAAGATATCAAGTTAATTGGATTTAAACAACAGCCTACAATGTCCATATATAATGATTTCCAAAATTAACAGGCATAAAATTGAAAATCAACCCTCTCCAAAATCTGTAAAGCAAAACCTTACCTGTCTCTTCGCCACTAACATGGGCCTAACAAAATGAGTTTAATCTGTAGCCAGAAATGGTGCATAATTAGTATGAGAACATAAAGTTTACTCTGCAGGAAACCAGACAACAAAATATTTACAAAAAGTATTAATCTTTAGTACATAAAATAGTTTAAAAAAAAGGAAGAAACAAAGTAGTGCATGAAAATAGAAATTATAATTTTTAAAAAAACATAAAAGAGTTATTTTAAAAAAAAGCAATCTATATGTTTTTTTTAAAGAATTGCCTGCTGAGGTTTATTTTGTTTTGGAGACAGGGATATGGACTGATGTCTGGTTCAGTAGGAAAATGGAAGCTGTTATTAGACCAAATAATCTGTGTATCAAGCATACAGATCATTGTTCATTTCGACTTGCACCTTTGCCTGAAACTTGACTTGTAGTTATGACTCTCATTTCACGAAAACAAATTGCAACTTTGCATTTTTTTGACAAACTCAAAACATTACTTGTCAAGAATCATAACAAATGTATAATCTTTAATGGCCATTATTTAGTGAAATAGGGACCAAGCTATCAAAGGATTACCATAATAGGTGAGAGATGGAGAATGACAATAAGTGTGATTCATTTTGGTTTGTTTTTGTTGGTTGCCATGGCACTTTTAACAAATTATTGGCTATATCATTTGGAGAGGGAGCTTCGTGCTTTTCCCAGAAGCAGCCAAACTATACTGGCCTGGGCAGCTATCGAACCCACAACTCTTTGATTACAAATCTGATGCGTTACCAACTGAACTACCATGGTTCCTCGTATGAAGAATGGCAAGTAAAAGATAGCTGCATATATCTCAATAACAATACCTACCCATACTTGATGTCCCAAAAATAGTCTGGAAACATCAATGATTTGAAGAAAAATAAAAAATAGAATTAACTCATCAGGATTGCTCTAATAGAGTGAAAAATAGATGCTGACTTACCGTCTATATCATCGCTGATGATAATTGGAATAACATCCTCGTCTGCATCATAGCCTTCTTCATCATCATCTACTTCATCTTAGCCAAACAAAATCACACACAAAAATAATCAGGGTTTCCAAAGATGCGTAAGCTGGCTTAACAAAGCCAAATTTTTAAATTAAGAAACCTACAGTCATAAATTATATACATATTTGATTTGCTTGCAAACATGACTTTTTAAAATTCACTGTCTGAATTATTCATCAACATATTTTGGTATTCAATCACCTGACAAATGTATTCTAATTTTATATATTTATTCCCAATCTGACCAATGAAATCTTTCTTCTGATTCTGGCCAATGAAGTTCTATTTCCCAATCTGACCAATGACATCTTTCTTCCCAATCTGACCTAATAAATATTTTCTTCCCAATCCAACCAATGAAATCTTTCTTCCCAATCTAAGCAACCAAAAAAAACAACATCTATGATTTTTTTAAATCTAAAAACCTCAAATTCTTAAGATTGTAAAAGAAATTTCTGAGCTGTGACCATAAACTTCAAGTTCAAATATTTAAGCACATTAGTGTTTTAAGTTTTTGAAGAATATGCATCAGCAAATAAAAATATTTTTGATTCTTTGTACTGTTACAATGTTATGAAAAGGCCAAACCTCCTTCAAAATTCCAGTCTATTTCTAAACCTTTTTCACAAATCTCATCTACAAAAAAATACCCTCTTTGGAAGCTTATGAAATATCAAGAAAACACACTACATTTAAAAAGTGTGTTTTCTTGACTAATGTTTGTGTCATTGATTCAAAATCTTTGATTATAATAAATAAATTGTGTTGTGATCCCAACATAAAAGTCCAATTAAATATGTAAACATGTGAAACAGGAAGATCTTGAAATTCCTGTAGTTTAATGTTTTTTAACTAGTTTTTGAAAGTTTTAATTCAAGTCTATTTCACACCTGTTTTTTGGGGTGGCTTTTTTAACATAAATATCAATGGATCCATAAAGAATTAAAAAAATAAATAAATTTTGTACTAAAAAATTTAAGTTCTGACACCAATGACACCAGCATCTAAAATAAAAACCAACTAAAAGAAAACCCTGCACACATTACTGTCAGTGGCCTTAACTAGAAAATAACAAACATCTTTATCTCTCAAATATATCTAATTTCTCAACAACTTTTAAGAAGCAAATGTAAACAGATCTTTCATACACAATTTAGATGGCCATATACTTGAGAAATTTCAATTCTAATTGTTGAACAACAGTTTTTAATAATTTCTGTAAATTATGTATATTCACCAATTTTACAAATTTACATGAAAGATAAGTGCTTTCTTGATTACTAGGTTTAAATTTCAGTACAAATTCTAGATAAAGGTTAAGGAATACAAATTTATCAAAGGCTATCAAATTTTGTAGCTGATATATATATATATGTACTACTATACTGTTATCGATAGATGTTTTATCTACTATTAGTATGTATCATTAGTGATCTGATCTTTCTGAGACTGTTGTCTTTGCACATTCAATGTTCCAAACAGATGCTGCAAAAATGTAATCATGTAGTCATGAAATAACTTTTTGTCATGAAACCAACAAGAAATTTCCAACTACAGACCTTAGGTACAAAATAGTACAAAGTTTAACTAAATAAGATTTACTATAATTAGAGTCGTTAGTAAGTATGAGTTCACAGGATACATGTGCTTCTGCGGCATCTGCAGACATTATCCAACAACACTGAATATACATATATATATATGTATATCCTAAAAAGTTGGTCACATCCAGATTGGTGTGAAATACAAACTCAGTCAAAGATATACCAATATTGTAAATTTGCTGGCAACATTTTGCATTACCTTTAGTAAATTCCTTGAAGAATGTAACAAAAACAGGCATTTCTGAAAGATTCTTGCAAAAATGAACTTCTGGCAGCAGTGCCATTCTGAGAGAGGCAAGAATATTACATTGTGGAACAGTTTGAAACGAGTTTAAGGAGCAGACAGAATAAAAGAGATAATTACAGAAATCAACTTGTGGTAACAGCAGCATCCTGACAAGAGAAAGACCTTCACTTGTGAAACAGTTTGGAACAAACAGCTATGGTGCAGCCAAAATCAAAGACAAAGTTACAGAAATCAAATTGTATCAAACATTGCATCCTGAGACCAGTACAAACATCATCTGGCTAGCAGTTTGTATTAAGAATTATGGTGCAGACAAAATCAAAGAGGAAGTTACAAAAATCAGCTGGTTGTAACCAACAACATTGAGTATCACCTAGAAAACAGTCTGTAATAAGAATTATTGTGCATAATTCCTTCAAAGAGGAAGTTTAAAAAGATGATGAAAACATTTTAATAAATGGATGCTAACTGCCCAACTGTAGAGATTGCATTAACCCATGTCCTGTTTTCTTTTATCCAACAACAGTCTCGTACAATGATCAAATTATTAGGTAACGCAGTGGTTTTGTTATTACAGCTACTACTGAGGTAAGTATGTTTCAGTTAAAAAATTCAGATTTGATTTATATAATTCTCTAATATGAATGAATTACATTAATAGATACAGGCATTCAAATACAAGAATTTGATTTGATACACTTTAGCATCTATACAGATTAATATGCATATTATTAGTCTCCACCAAAGATATATATATATATATATATATTATGTTGCAATCAAGCTCTAATCTACTAGTTTAACATGTACACAGCCATTACAAAGTAAGTGTCCAATTAATCACACTGGTTGGTTTATTATGTTTACCACGGAAAACATGGGAACAGTACCTGCCGTTAGTGAAGTTGACAAAATGGTGTGTATCAGTGTCAAATTTAGCTACAATTTAACAGTTAAGTACATGGGTTTTAAGACTACAGAAGCGTGCTCAGTTACTTGCCTTGGTTAATATAGCTATATTATTCTTTGCTACAGTAATCTATATAAATGTTTAAGTACAGTTTGGTTGTGGACACTAACACTGATTTAGTATTTTGTGCATTTTATACATCTACAGTGGGTTAACAAAGCATATTGACCTTGGAAAAGACTGACTTTAAGCAGTATAACTTAGCACCATTTGGTACTGCTCTATTCTGTCTATTGCCACATTGACAGCTATGTGTTGTAAGCAAGAACAAAAATGGAGTTAGAGGTTTACAGGGTTAAGAAGTGTGCACAATTTTATATCCTTCTAAAGTGTATGCTACAAAATGAAGATTTCAGTACATCACTACGAGTAATGTGCATGTGGATACAAAAATTACCAAATGATGTTTTGATTAATAATAACAACATTTACAAATGTTATCCACATACACAAACATCTATCATGGTTAATAATTAATCCACTGACCTGCATAGTGCACATTTATAGTAAACATGCAAAGGTGATCAAAAGGAATTTGGGAAAATGATAACAGAACACTTGGCGAAGTGACAATTTTTCCGTTAGGAACCAACTGTTTTTGCAGTCAAGTCTTTGTTTACTAAAGAAATTTTCTTTCTGTCCTGTACATATTTGAGAGCAAACTGAGTTTCCCTTAAGTTCTGTGTTTAGCTGAGCTTCAATTCAAACCATGCCTCCCATAAAAAGGCCTGGGTTGATCTGTTTTTGCAAGCTGTCAATAATTCAAGAATCCGGAGTTTGCAACATAGGGTAGTTTGTGCAGAACGTAATCTGGAGGAATGATTAATGATTACTGAACAATCTTTAATATAAATTACTCAACTGTTTATGAGATGCACTCTGATAAATAAACTTGTACCCAGATTGGCCAACACAGCTGGTCAATCTGGGTCCAGCTGTTTCTTGTACTTAGAATTGAAGTTAACTGTGTAGACCTTCTATCTACCATGTATGCTTGCATATTTGCCCAACTGCACAGATTCTGATGTACCATCACATAATGCACAAACAGATTAGGATCTTTGTTGTTTGTTCTACAGATTACTTCAAAAAATCGGCATAGACCCAGATCTATCAGTACATTATCAAATGGCATATCTGTGTATGTGCAGTTCTGTAAATAACAATACATTAAAATACTGCATTACCTGATTTTATATTCTACTTAAAAAACTGGTCCAAGTTAATGACCATTGAGGCTAATACTGGATACATTGACCATATTTCACATTTGCATTACATCCCTTTGCAGGGGCTCTGAGTGGCCGAGTGCTCACCATTATGGATCACTGCCATCTCACCTCAGTCTGTGTGGGTTTGAGACTCCAGCTCAGCCAATGTGGGTATGTGAGAAAGCTTGCCGGTAGCTTCTCGTGGGTTGGTGGTTCTTACCGAGGGTTTTTCGGGTTCTTCCTCCACCATTAATACTGGCCACCATGTATAGCCTATCTTGTGCTGAAAAATGGTGTTAAACCCTATAACAACAACAAAATCCCTTTGCATCAGGTCACACACAAGTCTCTCTTTAGAAATAACTTTGATGAATAAACAAAAAATAAGAAGAACAGTTTATTTTGTAAAAGTTTCTGTTTACTGTGAACTGGAATTAACATTTGTGTACATCTTGTGAGTAGTAATCCTGATTTACCAAAAGACCCCCGACCAATCGCAAAGAGGCATACAACAAGATGTTGATCAGGGCACCAGTCTTCAATACGAAGAATACAGTCAAACATCAACCATTCAGCCTGGCTGACCTGGATGTTTCTCTCTCAACAAATCATGGCCAATAGGTAAAAGGAAGTCAAATTAAGAATATATTGTACACACATAGTAGGCACCAGTCTGCAACATGAAGAGCACAGTCAAACATTAACCATCCAGCTTGGCCAAAGTGTACATTTCTCTCTCAACAAATCATGGTCAGTAGGTAAAAAGAAAATAAATTAAGAATATATTGTACACATGTGGTAAATAATCATCTCTCAGTCTAAACAAATGTTTGATAATCTTGTCACGATAAATTAACCTCAGTATTTCTGAAAATCAAATCTGATATGATCAATGATTAAAATTCAAATCTGATAAGATCAAGGCTAATCATCACACTTTTGATGATAATCAAATCTGGATTAGTGTTTCCCAAACGTTTTAGGTCACTGCCCCCTTGGTTATCTTCAGTGCCCCCACCCCACCCCACCTTAGCCTGTAACAATAGTTTTTCAGGATTAGCACTCCCCTCAGTAATTACATTTCCCCCAAAAGGGGTGGTACTGCCCATTTGGAACTCACATATTTAGATTATGCACTCTCAGGCAAAAGGACATGCTTTGATGCAACCATGGCTATCGCATGAGTCCCCTCCATCATTGCCATAAGGGTACATAGAAGTACAACATGTTCAGTACACTCAGCCCATGACAAGTATGAAAGATTAATGCAGTATGGTTCTCTATTCCTTTGGATCACCTATTCAAGTTATTATGTCTAAAAGGTTGACACATACCTCCTTCTTCAAGGATTGTTGTTGGTGCTTTGTTGTATTGTTTCTGTTTTCTGAAACCTGTTTTCTTCCCTGTTAAAAGGGAATGGCTAATAAATTAGTCACTGAATTTGGTTCTTCCTTCATTTCTGCTTTTGGAGTTGCTGTTTCTGGTACTACACTGGAGAACGTAATGCATGCTGGAGAGGGATGGTAGACCAATATATAGGCATGCATTTCACACGTAGCAAAGGGTTCCCACAAAATACAGCACATTATTTGCATTACCAAGATATGCTTGTATATAAAATTATTTTTTCCATGAAATGACACAATAACCATCTTAATGCTACAAGACAAGATTTAAGCCACTTACAGCTGATGGTTAGGTCCAAGCAGTTTTTGAGAGATAGAAAAAATAACTTACTGATATAAAATTTTTCAGTTAATGATAACTTTTATCAGACATGAAACTAAATTTTAAATGCCAAAATATTTAATTATTATGGCAGCTGTTAAAAAACATGTATGATGTCACAGCCTTTGTATAACAGCTGCTATAAACATTAAACGTATTTTGTTTTTCTTTCTTTGAATTTGTTTGGCTGCATTGTGTGAACCCTGTTGCTTAATTTGACTTACCTCTCTTTGATCCAGTTGTCCCACAGAAAATGACCAAGATTTTATGTACCATCTATACTCACATTTAAGTTGGTTCAAAATGCAAACAACATAGACCCAGATCTGCCAATGCATGAAGTGCTGGCCGATTAGGGTCTACAATGTATGTTCTACAAATTTGTTCTAACTGCATATACCCAGATCTGTTGGTTCATTATGTGATGGCAAATCTGGGTTTATGCAGTTAGTACAAATCAGCTGGATCAGACTTGTCAATGAGTACATACAGTACAAAGCAAGATTCTGAATCATGTACCTCCATTGTGATTATCTTAACTACAGAAATTTGTTGCAAAACATTTTTCTTGATAAGATGGGTTGTTTTTTTAACTACACCCACATCTGAATAGTTTCTTGATAAGAAACTTTTTTGTGTCAAGCTTATTATAACACAGTGCTTTTACTGTTCGGGTTAACAATCACATGTTCCATAAAAGAACATGTAAACAACCCTTTAATGAACACCATTACCTATTTCATTTGGCTCGATTTGCCCCTCAGGTGTGATTATAGATGGTGCCCGGCCACGTTGAGATGGTGCAGCATTCTTCTCATCTTTTGGCTCTTCTTTGGATTTTTCCATCTCTGGAACGAGAGATTTCTCACTCGCCAGAGGTGACAATGGCCATTTTTTCTCACTTTCAGACTGAGGGACTGGGGTGGGTGATTTGGATGCTATCTTAGAAGTGGATTCAGGGTAGGGCTTTGTTACATCATGTGGACTAGTAGTAGTGGAGGTGAATGTAACAGTGGTGGGTACAGTCTCAGGGTATTGTGGTTGGGCGGTAGCAGGTGAAGAGTCAGGCTTAGGTTCATCTATTTTAACTTTAAAGACTGATTCTGTATTGGCATGCCAAGAAAAAAAAAAAAGCAAACAATAAACTGCCATACCGTGCATACTGGCTGTTGACTATGTAATCATCAACACTAGCAGAGTATATATGAATATCCTATGCTTTCAAAATGTCCATCATATATGGCTGTTTAATAAAGCATTTTGGAAATGCCTGTAGATTTAAAGACTATTTTAAAGTATCTGGTAGAAATAAGTATTCCAATTCATTTGCAATTTTCTATGCACACAACCATAATTCCTTAAAAGTTAAAAATTTCCAACCCACTCTGTGTATACTTATATTATTACTCAAACACTGTGCCTTGCATTAACAACCTACAAGTTCTCATTTGCATTCAGTTCTAATCAATCTTCTAAAAATGCAGAGATTTTAATTTCTTTGGTCAATTCTTAGACAATTAATTAAGAGGAATTCCGAGTAAGCCCGTAGAGAAACAATCAACATCAACTGAAGTGGATCCATTTTAATTATATACTTTCTGTAAGAAAAGCATATATTAAATACAAACATTGATAACAGGTACTGTCTATTCTCACCTTTAAGTTGAGTCGAATTGTGAACAACAAAGATGCTGATCTGACATAGCATAATGTACATGAAGATCAGAGTCTATCATATTGATGACTCCTGAAAAATTGCATAGATCCCAATCTGAGTCCATGAGACATGGGTCTCTATAGTTTGCAGTTGGAGTCATCTTATACAAAAGTGTAAATGGTAATTAATAAAGGGAACTAACTGATGGCTTAAGCTCTAGACCTATGGTGGTATTATTCCAAGATTTTACTTAAATGCTGCAACTGATGTTTTAACTTCAAAAACTTGCACACACAACTTTAACATTGGTCATAATGATGAAGCTGGTGCATTTGGTTGTCAGCAAACCCATTACGGTCAGACACTTCACCAAATTTCTGGATTATTCTTTGGCACTGTCAAATTTTCTCTTCAGAGCTACCACTATTATATTTCTTTGGCCACAAGTAATGCTTCGATAACATCTTAATCTTATCAGCTGATATGCAAGTCTGCATGTCAGAATTCACCACAGGAGCTAATTTATTGAAATATGCAGGTCCTGTACGATCCTGAAATTGCAGGTCCTTAACAGTCCTGGAGATCATAGAAGTCTGCAACAAAATTAATGAAAACCCTTCGAACGTGTCCCCTAGTGTTGCTCAGGTGAGTGAGTCATCACCATAGCTGGATGTGGGTGGGGTTCCTTGTTATTATGAAAAATTTCCGACATTTGAAAACCTTTCCTATGCATGCATTTATTAGAAGATGCTATTGCTTTAAAGTGATGCCACATTAGTTGATAACTTTTGCAGGAGTTTAACATGCTGCCACATCTGATCATTTACAGTGCATTGGTTACTTTATTTCGTCCATAAGTGACTCATTCATGATGCCCTTGATGATGTTAAAGGTGATTCTAACCTAGGAACAGAAGAGAGTTACAGTTGCTCAACAGTCCCAAGCACACTCATAACAGACCAGTGCCACCAGCTGATACCAGATATGGCTGCAATGGTATCGGATCCTTCCCAAGAATAACTGAACTTTATGACAGTAAAAATGACTGCTCTGAAGCACCATGAGAACTCAAAAAAGTCTAATCACAGTATCAACAACAATACTGATGCTAAATATGGTTGCTGTGTGTTTCTGATGGAAATCCTTTGTTCATCTCAACAAATGGTTGATTGGCCATAATTTCTTGCAAAAGTCCCGGTGTAACAAAAGGCTGGCTTTTAGTTTTGTTCAAAAGCAAAATGTCCACTGTCATTATGACTGAGGCAATGGACAATGACAAATACTCTAAAATATCCCTAAAGGAATGAATGACAGCAAAATCAGTCTTTATAACTTTAGTACCACTTAAACACAAGGAAAATAAGTAAGACTTTATCAGTATGGAAAACACAAACTGACCAACACTTTAGATCATTTTTAGAAATTACTCTGATTCCCCAAGTGGCTGAGTGGTCTAAAGCACTCACTGTTACAGATCACTACCATTTCATCTCTGTCTGCATGGGTTTGAGTTGCAGGTTCGACCAATGTGGGTATGTAAGAAAGCTTGCCAGTAGCTTTTCATGGGTGAGTAGTTCTTTCCTGGCTTTTGCTAGGTTCTTCCTCCACCATTAATACTGGCCACTATGTATAGCCTTGTGCTGAAAAATGGTGTTAAATCTTGCAACAACAACCCTGATGGTAAAATATCTGCAGTAGAACTATCAGGCAGTACTTTGTTTTGTGTAAAGAGCTAAACGTTTACAACATTGAGTAAGAAAAATGTACTAGACAGCCACTTTTCAAATGTGAAGTACCGGTAATATTTATTTTACTGATGAGAACTTGTAAGATGCTGGTAGATGTTTTGGTGTTCCTTCATCTTTCAGTACAGTGAAAACTTTGGAGTTAGAAGCTAAGCATCTGTTTTTAAAAAGGATATATTTCAACTTATACAAAAAACGATTATTTGGAAAACGTAGAAGGAAACACTGTAAAGCATATAAATAAGTCTCCTTTGGTAGAGCTAAATATTATTTTATCACATGGTAATATTGTTTCATTTTCTTCTGTAAGGAAATTAAAAAAATGAGCAGCATGAAAAAGCTGAGTTTTTGTATAATGAATGGATGAACACTGCAATGATGGACTGAAAAAAAAAAAAAAAACAGATTGTGACTTTAGTCATTTCTGAGTACAGTCAACAGACAGTATGTATTGCAAAAACTACCAAAAACAAAAACTAATTTTAAAATGTCATCTTTGAGGAGATATATTCCTACACTCTGACAAGGTCTAACATATTTACACAGGAAGCAAAGTTGGGTCTTTACTACTGTGCTTTCTACTTAGAATTTCTGAGAAATATTCAATAAGATTTCCAGGGAAATATGATAAAATGTAAAAACAGTTTTTAAGGAGTGCAAAGATAAACAGACATAAACTTGGTGTTTGTTGTAATATTTTATTTACCATATGAAGCTTTTTGATGCGAGTTTGAGCATGTGTGTGATGATATTGGACAATGCATTGACTTCCAACTGTGTGATTTGTAAGTGTATTAAATGCCTCAAAGAAAACAGACATGTTATCTTCATTTTAATCAAATTTGAATTTCCAGTCATTTCTTGTGGTCATATGAAAAGATAACTTATTCTCAATTGGACATTTTTGATCTTACAGGGTCTTGCACACTAACCCACCCGCCCTTGGGATCTTAAATACTTTTAGAGTCCAAATATCTCCTAACACTGTCTGAAAATATTACAGCTATGTACTCCCTTCTCTTGTCCATCACAATTTTTGACATTTGTTGCCTGACTTAACCAAAGCTTCTAATGAATGTGTCAGTATTCATGTTCATTAAAGAGACGATTGAAGAGCTAGTGATTTAGTGAGTGCAAACAAATGACAATTTCTCAGCATAATCATGCATTGTGTATTTTATGGTTTAAACTGGTCAAAAATGGACCACTGTAGATTAGTAATTTATAAAGATGAAGCTAAAGTTGTTTTGGGCAAAGATCAAACATTTCCATAGTGTGAGCACCCACAAATTGGAAACCTGTTTTGGTCTATACAGTGCACATTTTGACATTCAAAAATATTCCGTGTTTTAGGGGATGTATTACATGCAACAGTTTTGAAAATATGATGTACTTGACTCTCACCAGTATTAAAAATTCCTTAATGAAAACTTTTGGACAGATATTACAAAAGAGTTTTGAAATGGGAATGGAGAATAATTGTCTGATCAAAATTCCTAGGATGACAAAATATGGAGAAGAGGAAAAACAATGAATCCTTATCCTGGCCATCACTACAATATACCTCAATATTAAATTACAAACTCAAATCACATTTTCATGTTATTCTTGACATGAGGGAATTTTCAATCAATCTTAACAAGGACTGATGGACTCTAAGAGAATTAATGATAACAGCCAAGAGATCCCAAGCGTTACGTGTTTAGGTACTATTTTGTTTACTATTTTAGTCAGGAGATTCTTCAGTAATAGCAATGTTAGTTTATCTCCTATGACCTGAATGTAATTGTCTAGTCGCTTTTTTTACATGGTACTGTATGCCTATACTAAGTGCAGTTGGACATGGGCCACTCATAAAAATGTGGTACCGTATCATTTCAACTTCCTTTGCTTTGAGACTGTATCACACGTTTATTGCATCAAATTTCATAAATTTCATTAGCAAGAAAATGTTACCCTAATAGTGTAACTGTCTTGCGTCGTTTATCCCACTAACTTTGTTCAAGTTTGACCCACTGTGTTGGTTAGTGAGGGCGGTGTAATCACGTACTCAACAAAGTCTAACCAAATTTATTCAAGTTTGTCCCATTGTGTGTTGGTGAGTGTTGAAGGAATAACATCTACTCAAAGATACACATGCATATACTTAATAAGAAAACAAATAAAGAATAATATGTGCACCTATATCTGAAATCAACTAAAGGTAAAAATAAAATATGCACCTATATTGGAAATAACTAAAGGTAAAAATAAAATATGCACCTATATTGGAAATAACTAAAGGTGAAACTAAATTCTTTGGCAGCAGATAACTCAGAGCAAAGTCTACTCATACATGCAGCCTGTTCTGAGATATCACAAGATAACACAGTGTAGCCATGCATTCTAACGATGATTTGTAATATTTCATATTTATAAAATTATAACAAAAATACTCAAGCAACTGCAATGTCTTGCCATCACAAATCCCCGCCAAAATCCCTCCCCCCCCCCCACAACACCTCTGGATCAAAGTTAAAAATTAACTTTATTCAGTGCTAATGGCATTTTGAAATTAAAATTTTTTAAAACTAGCAACACCTATTTTCAGGGTCAACTAACAAATTTCACATTTTAATATATAATATCCCTAGAAAAAAAATCTTGTTAATTTTTTTTGAGCTGGCAATATAGTGGCATATAATAATTGCAACAAGCAATATGCTAGCTACTTAGCATCAGTTTAAAGCCTTGCCTTGTACTCACCTCACAGGCATATCATACTTAAAACAAGCAATATGCTAGCTACTTAGCATCAGTTTAAAGCCCTGCCTTGTACTCACCTCACAGGCATATCATAATTGCAACAAGCAATATGCTAGCTACTTAGCATCAGTTTAAAGCCCTGCCTCATAATCACCTCACAGGCAGATATTGACCAAGAGATGCAAAAATCAGTCACAGATATGATTTATCTTCCTGCTAATATTGCACACAATACATTAAAATCTGGTCAGAAAATATCTTACAATGTCAATGTCATTTAATTTTTCTATATCTAACCTTTGACCCCTCTCAGGAATCACAGAGTCAAGGGTGAGACTCTTCTCACAGATGGTTTTCACAGGGACAACATAAAGTTTCATGAAATCCCACCCTGGGGTTCCTGTGGCAGTGTGGTAAAAAGACAGGTGGATGGACAGACAGGCAGATGGTGGAATCAGCATCACTTTTCTAAAATGTGTGGCGATAAAAATGGGACTACTTTTGAGAAACTTATTTAAAGTTTACAATATGATGGAGTTCTTTTGTAATGATGAGTATATTTAGAATGCATGGCAGATTGTGTTGCTATATAAAGAAAAAAGATCATTAAAAAATATAACATAAATGCAATTAATGATTAAGAATTATATCAATTTAAACAAGTTTATTAACATAAAGTTAAGAAAAATGAAGTCTGGCAAAAAAATAAAGTCGTTAGAGAAAAAAACTTAAATATGCAAATACTAAAACCGAAAATTATTATAAAATATAATTTGACAAAAACTATATGAATCAATTAAAATGAGCTCACATGAAAAGGTGCTGTGAGGTAGACTGAACAGCTCAAATTTAAATAAAGGTAGATGATACAACATTAAACAAGCAGTTGACCACGTCCCACATGTTAAGAACAACTACTAACTTTGGGCAAATTAGTGTGGCACACATTAAGATGTATTCATATACCAGTAAAATTATTTTGTGCCCAAACATACCCTGGAAAAGTGACCAAAGAAAATAACTTGAACAATGAGGTGTGGATACATAGATAAACACATGAGTCAATGCCAAAATGATCACAAGATTTAGGTTCTGCCAAAGCGGGTTGATAAAACCTAGATTCATGTGCATAAAATTGTAAATGTTGAAACATCCTGGAATTATTATGCTGGCAATGGACTGCATGTCAAGACCACCCCAAAGCATCAATGTTTAAGTATTAATTTATCTAGGAAGACTTACTTTATAGACTGGTAAAGGAAATATAGGTCAAACTGACCTACTTTTGGCTATTTGGAAAGTACACAACGGTTCATCCCTGTACCTCAAAAACTTGTCATGACAAAGCACAAACAAAAGCTTACAATCTTGAACTGTGTCAATGACTGTGAGAATAAGACCTCAATCATGCCCTGAACACCAAGCTTACAATCTTGAACTGTGTCAATGACCATGAGAATAAGACCTCAATCATGCCCTGAACACCAAGCTTACAATCTTGAACTGTGTCAATGACCGTGAGAATAAGTCCATAATCATGCCCTGAACACCAAGTTTACAATCTTGAACTGTGTCAATGACCGTGAGAATAAGACCTCAATCATGCCCTTGAACACCAAGCTTACAATCTTGAACTGTGTCAATGACCATGAGAATAAGACCTCAATCATGCCCTGAACACCAAGCTTACAATCTTGAACTGTGTCAATGACAGTAAGAATAAGACCTCAATCATGCCCTGAACACCAAGCTTACAATCTTGAACTGTGTCAATGACCGTGAGAATAAGACCTCAATCATGCCCTGAACACCAAGCTTACAATCTTGAACTGTGTCAATGACCGTGAGAATAAGACCTCAATCATGCCCTGAACACCAAGCTTACAATCTTGAACTGTGTCAATGACCGTGAGAATAAGACCTCAATCATGCCCTGAACACCAAGCTTACAATCTTGAACTGTGTCAATGACCGTGAGAATAAGACCTCAATCATGCCCTGAACACCAAGCTTACAATCTTGAACTGTGTCAATGACCGTGAGAATAAAACCTCAATCATGCCCTGAACACCAAGCTTACAATCTTGAACTGTGTCAATGACCGTAAGAATAAGACCTCAATCATGCCCTGAACACCAAGATTACAATCTTGAACTGTGTCAATGACCATGAGAATAAGACCTCAATCATGCCCTGAACACCAAGCTTACAATCTTGAACTGTGTCAATGACCATGAGAATAAGACCTTAATCATACCCTGAACACCAAGCTTACAATCTTGAACTGTGTCAATGACCGTGAGAATAAGACCTCAATCATGCCCTGAACACCAAGCTTACAATCTTGAACTGTGTCAATGACCATGAGAATAAGACCTCAATCATGCCCTGAACACCAAGCTTACAATCTTGAACTGTGTCAATGACCATGAGAATAAGACCTCAATCATGCCCTGAACACCAAGCTTACAATCTTGAACTGTGTCAATGACCGTGAGAATAAGACCTCAATCATGCCCTGAACACCAAGCTTACAATCTTGAACTGTGTCAATGACAGTAAGAATAAGACCTCAATTATGCCCTGAACACCAAGATTACAATCTTGAACTGTGTCAATGACTGTGAGAATAAGACCTTAATCATGCCCTTGAACACCAAGCTTACAATCTTGAACTGTGTCAATGACCATGAGAATAAGACCTCAATCATGCCCTGAACACCAAGCTTACAATTTTGAACTGTGTCAATGACCGTGAGAATAAGACCTCAATCATGCCCTGAACACCAAGCTTACAATCTTGAACTGTGTCAATGACCGTGAGAATAAGACCTCAATCATGCCCTGAACACCAAGCTTACAATCTTGAACTGTGTCAATGACCATGAGAATAAGACCTCAATCATGCCCTGAACACCAAGCTTACAATCTTGAACTGTGTCAATGACCATGAGAATAAGACCTCAATCATGCCCTGAACACCAAGCTTACAATCTTGAACTGTGTCAATGACCATGAGAATAAGACCTCAATCAAGCCCTGAACACCAAGCTTACAATCTTGAACTGTGTCAATGACCGTGAGAATAAGACCTCAATCATGCCCTGAACACCAAGCTTACAATCTTGAACTATGTCAATGACAGTGAGAATAAGACCTCAATCATGCCCTGAACACCAAGCTTACAATCTTGAACTGTGTCAATGACCGTGAGAATAAGACCTCAATCATGCCCTGAACACCAAGCTTCATCTATTTATCTCAAACAACTCTCAAGTTACAAAGCAGAATGGAAAATATGACTAAAACTTAAATATTAACTGAACCTTTGACTCAACCTGGATGACAGAACCCTCAATGTTGTATTTGGCATACCCTCTGGTGATGATAAATAATAATACCAAACTTCATCTCTTCATCTCAAACGGATCTAAACTTTTACAGTGCAATGGAAAGTGTAATATAAACATTCAACATAATCACACCATGACACTGACCTTCAAGATATGACCTCCAATGTTCTACATGACACATATTACTTATGACATGTATCTATACTAAGTTATCTCCCTTAATCTCAGTTCTGAAGTTGTAGAATAGAACATAAAGTGTGAAGGGAAACAAATAAAAACCTTGACCTTGAAGACAGGACCTCCAATGATGTATGTGACAACATGTTCTAGTGATGATTAACAGTATACAGTAAAGTTTCATTCTTAATCTGAAGCAGTTCTGAAGTTATAGAGCAAAAACAAAAGTGAAATATAAAACATAAATAATCAGCCATGACCTTGAGCTTTAAGACAGCACCCCTAGTGTGGTATACAACTCACCATGCAGTGATGATGTGTAAGCATACAAAGTTTCAACCTTCAAATTCAGAACACTTTAAATTTAGAGAGCAAAAATGAAGTGAGATGGAAAATGTAAAATACTAAACTGTGACATTGACCTTGTAGATAACACTAACTATTCAGTGGAAAACACACCATGTAATGATGAAATTTTCCTCACTTAATCTTAAATTACTTCAAACTTACAGAATTGAATGGAAACTGTGATGGAAAACGTAAATTATGGAACCATAACCTTTACCTTTAAGATAGCAAATTATAGAAAAGAAAGAAAAGTGAACAATGGATGAGTGCAAGAAAGCATCAATACTACAGCCAATACTTTTCTTTAAAAAAAAGTTGTTGGCAAACACCATGTTTCAGTTTCACAGCTGCAATATTTCCTTCCTCTATTCAGATAAACCCTCTTCCAGTTGACCAATTGTCTAAATCATATATTTCCAAGGACAAGTTTCAAATGTAAGTTCACTCATCTAGTTCATACAACAATCAGCCAGTGACAAATCTATTGTTTTACTTTCCCAACAATTAACCTCTATCTCAAATGCAGCAACTGTGAATCAACTACTGCCGTTCAAGGACCCAGTGAACAATCTAACTGACTATGAACCCAGTGAGTCACCTCTGTGATTTGCATTATAAAAATATATACAATGTCCAATCTCAATAACTTCAACACCTCATATCCAAGTCCAATGAAATTTTTACCAAATATTTAAAAGTTCTTTCTCATCTTCAGTTATCCTATGGGCAGACACAGGAGAAAATCCTGATTTTAAATGAGTGGCTATTCTAATTAGTGGATGGAGTATTCTCTGGTTTTCTGAGTGGTGAACTTTATCATAACTATGTGGCTTTTTACTCCATGAACAATTAAGATTGTCTTCAATAATCCAACAGCACAAATACACACATACATATAAATACATGAAATCATCATCAGATATAGTGATTATAATGAATTGTAAACCATAGTGAGTTTCATCATGCGTAAGTGCATACCCTTGGGTTTCTCCTCTGCAGCCTTTTTCTCTTCTTTAGTTTCTGGTTTTTCTTCTGGCTTTTTCTCCTCCTGTTTTGGTACTGGCTTTTCTTCCACCTTTTTCTCCTCCTGTTTTATTTTTGGTTCTTCAGGCTTTTTCACCTCTGGTTTTGGTGCTGGTTTTTCTTCAGGTTTTTTCGCTTCTGGCTTTGGTGTAGGTTTCTTTTCTTCTGGTTTTGGTGTTGGTTTTTCTTCTGGCTTTTTCTGTTCTAACTTTGGTGCTGTTTTCTTGTCCTCAGGTTTTGGTGCTGGCTTTTCTTCTGGCTTTTTCTCTTCTGGCTTTGGTGCTGGTTTCTTTTCCTCTGGTTTTAGTGCTGGTTTTTCTTCTGACTTTTTCTCTTCTGGCTTTGGTGCTGGTTTCTTTTCTTCTGGTTTTGGTGCTGGTTTTTCTTCTGGCTTTTTCTCTTCTGGCTTTGGTGCTGGTTTCTTTTCCTCTGGTTTTGGTGCTGGTTTTTCTTCTGGCTTTTTCTCTTCTGGCTTTGGTGCTGGTTTTTTCTCTTCAGGCTTTGGGGACAGTTTTTCTTCAGGCTTTGTCTCCTCGGGTTTTGGTTTTGGTTTTTCCTCTGGCTTTGATTCTTGCTTCTTCTATAAATGCAAAATTAAGGATTTAGTTTTTAAAATAAAGATTTAAGATTGGGATTAACATGATATAGTTACCTGAAAGCAGTCTCACAAAATGTACATAACTTACATGTAGACACAAGTCACTATGCCAAATAGATATAAATTATTTTCTGTTTACATGCATTCTTTAGTTATCTTGTATTTCAGGTTTTTTTTTAACTCTTCTTTCATATAAATGATTATCATGCTCCTATTTTGTCCCTTCACTTGTCATTTAATTACCACTCATAACTCTTCATATGGTATGTCTAATTGAGCACTTTATTTTCAGCAGGTTCATGATACAATCACTCCGTGTTTAACAGTCCATTTATGAAGGCATTTGACACAATAACAAAATACATGGAAACCATTTTCTTCTTCAATTTCCAATGATCATAACCACAGACCTTTTGAACCCAGAATGTTTAGGTTTCCTTACTGCCCTAAGTGCATGCCATCTACAAATGTTGATTAAGAAACTTGCTTTGAACACAATTTATTCAGCAAAAGTCATTTTTATTTGAGCCACAAATTGACCTTAACCCAAAATACAGATATATGGAAGTTGTGTGTGTTTTGGATTTTTAATGTAGCTTTAACAATTTTTCAGTCATATCGCTATGATATCTGCAGTGTGGCAGTTGACAGTGATGTCTAGCACTGGGGCATCATGCCACAGACACAGCATGATGTCCCACCCAGTCACATTATCCTGAAACCAGGCTGACCAGTCCTAACACTAACCTCTTAATGCTGAGTGCCAGGCAAGGCAGCTGTTAGTAATATTATTTAAGTCTTTGGTATGACTCAGCCAGGATTTGATCCTGCAACCTTCTTCATCCGAGATGAATACTCTAACTACTAGGCCACCGGAGCAATAACATCACAAAATATCAGAGGAAGTATATATAAAAAAAAACTGTTGCTAACATTATGCAGGCACTGCTTTGGATAATAGATTTATCTCTTGGATTCTAGAATCTTTTGAGTTTATGCTTTGATAGGTCATGCTTTACACTTCATGGTCATATGATCTAAATATCATTAAAACTAAGTATATGTATACTCTGCTTAAACTGAACAAAGGTCTCATATTTCCTGCAAACTGATATCCAAGGTGAAATCCTAGAGATGCTTATTAAAGGTAAATATATAACTTAAATTACAAGAATAACAATTTATACTGCAAGAATACTGATATTCAGTAAAGCACTGCCTTTGTAACCTTGTCTGTCATATAATTATGAACAGTTTAGGCAATCTTAATACTGATCAAGTAAGAAGCTATACCAAAAGAATAGAAAAAGTAAATGAACATTTTTCTAATGTTTATTTACTTTTTCTATTTAAATCTTTTTAAGATAAAAACAGAACTGTTACCATAACAACATATTTTAACAATAAATATACAATTCTATAATAGACAAAGTTTAATTAAAACTATACTGTACCACTTTCTCCTCTGCTAATTTAGCCTCCTTTGGTTCAAGATTTGGGTTGTCTGTAAAAAGAAATAATGATCTCACATACTGCTTCTGTAGATAAAAATCATTAATATCATATATAAAGAAAATTAGATAATTTGAAATGGCAAAAATGTAATGTTACAAATTTAAATCAAAGATATTATCACTAGTACTAATGTATTCTACTATTTACCTCCCACTGATGTATTAAAAGCACAGTAGGCTATTTTCTAGGATTGTATCTTTAGGTATGACTAGGAAAAAGAAGCTAAATGGCTTTGCTTAATACAAATCACAATGCATAACAAATGAACAACATGACACACATCATGGCATGTACTGATTTTGAGGCTTCTTTTTGTGGGTTAACACCATTTTTCAGCTCATGATAGACTATACATGGCAGCCAGTATAACTGATGGAAGAAGAACCTGGCAAAACTTTTCTCACATAACCACACCGCTGAGCCCAAGACTTGAACTCATTTGAACAGAGGTGAGATGGCATTGATGAATAAATATGAGCACTTTAAACCACATTGCGACCCAGGGCCCTGGTTTTCAGACTTATGTTCTGATACTGAACTTTTGATGATGCAGCCAACTTTTGAGTCAGAATACGCTACAAACATCTTGATGGCTGACACTTCTGTGGAAATTTCCATTCTATGGCTGACACTTCTGTGGAAATTTCCATTCTTATACTAGTACATAATCTGAAAGCAGTATAACCTCCCCATAGTGTCATACTTGTACAACCATATTTTAGTATTATTTTGATGTATCATAGCCCAGCAATGTTGTTCCTGTCCATTTGGAAGTGCCACCTCACAACAGCAATAGTAAAGGAGGGGCAGCAGAAAAAGAAAGATCATGAATCGCCAAATGCTCATGAGTGTTATGTTTTCTGCATAAATTTATTCACCTTTACCATTATGCCAGCCTTGCTCTGGTTATAGATAATTTTCCATTCAAATCAAATGAAGAGACATCATCAATTTTTCTTTTAATTTTTGTTTTTATCTATGTTATGATGCATTACATTTATAATTTGTATCATTACATTGACTCAGTTCCAATATACTGCATAATGGGAAATCAGAAATTGGTTACTTCATCAGATAATATATGTATTGACACAAAGAAATAAATATAATGAAATCAGTGCATGTTGATAAACAATTAAACCTCTACTTCATGACAAAAGAGTGAATTAGACAAAATAATACAATGGAAATTTCAAAACTCTGAACCTAACTTCTTTCCCTACAAGTTATGCCAAGACTGGTGATCAAGTTATCTAAATTCAACGAATCTATTCAACCAACCATACAAAACCAGCCAAAGAGATGCAAGTGAAAGAAGGGGAAAACAAAACCTATTCAATTTTACAAAATGTCATTTTTAAAAATGTAAACAAGAAGAAAAAAGTTAACAAAAATAAAGTTTTTTGTCCAATATATAAAATTAACTGGACTTGAATTCCATGTTGATAGTGAAAATTAGCTGTAGAAGTTAGGAAAAGGTTAAATATAAGAATTGTATAAAGCGCTAAAATATCTCTAATTGTGTCTGATTTCAATGGATGAAAGTTGAAACTAAAGATAAATTTCGACTATATCTCTCAAACATTTGGTATACTTTTTCTACAGCTTAGCACATTATTCTGAAAATGCTGTATGGATTAATAACAATAATTACCAATAACACCATTTTCTGGCATTATTAAAAGGCTTTAAATTGTGTAAATCCTGCACCTGTACAACAGATACTGCATGAATTTTTATCAACTAAACATACTATTTTGGAAGCAGTTTTCAGTGTGATTAAATAGATTTCAAATTTTCCCTACTTAATTTATGAAAAATTAACCCCTCATCCAAGCATTTGTGAAGGATGAGGGGTATTATTGGAGTAAAGCCAGAGGCTGAGCATGTATACATGGCATGTTACTCTGTTATTGGTAGAAATAGGTGCTCTTCAAAGAAAAGAAAACTTTTTTTTATCAGTCACATGATGTGTCACCTGAAGTATCCTACATAGACAAGCATCCAGCAGTTATCTCATAGGTTAAAGTGAAGTCTTTTGTTGTCTATATAAGAAAGTGAGGTAAAACCCCATTATGGTGAAACCTCAACTTGCAACAAAGAATGGGTGGGTGTATACATGCTCAGCCTCTGGCTTTACTCCAATAATCCCCCTAATCATTCACAAATGCTTGGATAAGGGGTTCATTATTTTTCGTAAAGCCTTCAGCCTCACATGTATACATGGCATCTTTAAAGATTGACAACAAAACATCTGCTAAAAACATCAATAGGAAAAAGGAAACACATTTTAAGCAATAAATCAAACAAAAATATTATTTATGTGCTATTTATAACTGCTTCAGCAAAACCCTATTAGTTTGAATATCCCTTTGATAAATTTTGTGAAAAGTTTTTATTGATGCCCAGTCTGCTGTTTTCAATATAATTTGCAAGGAACAGCCTGCAGCAGTTCTCTAAGAATGAGCTTTGAATTTAGCTGTATCAATTCCTGATTGTTCTAAAACCATTTTTAACCATCTTGCAATAGTACTAGATCTCACAGCTCTATGGGGAAAAATAAATTATGAACTTCAGTAGATTTCTGAAGATTTTTAATCATGTCAAGATAATGCAGTGAGGTATGCATAGCTCAAAGCTTTTCATACTTATAATGTAGTAGTTCGAACTGGAAATTCTTACCATGTCTTAAGTTTTTAACAAATCTGAAAAACTGAATACTATTTTATCTGTCATACAAGTCATGTTATATAAATTTAAAGATTTTAAAGTTTGTACTCTTGGAGCTGTTGATAAAGCAATAAAAGCATCCAGCTTCATTGTTAATAACCTTAAAGATACAGTTTCCAAAGGAAAAAGGGTGCACATGTATTTTAAGACTAGGTTTACATCCCACGTGTCAAAATATCTTAGTTTTGGCCGACTTTTGTTAAACAGTTCAAGTATCTATTAATCAACAAAAGATTGAGGCACCATGCAGTATCAAACATTTTTAAAGTAGTAAGTAACATTGCCTTTTGAGTATTGATGACACTACAACTTACCTTCTGTTACCAAAGAATCTAAGTAAGAAATAACTGTTACCTCAGAGACACAAAAGAGGTTAAATTCCCTGATCTTACACAAAAAATTCTTTTTTTTTTTTCTCCATGCCAAATTATATTGTTTAGTTATTCCTGGTCTCGATGAATCATTAATGATGTCCACAGCTGTTGTTGGAAGTCCTTAATTTTGGACCAATCCCCGATACAGTAAGGTCTGTGTACACACTCTGAAAAATTTCTTTCTTTAGCATCCATTCAGTGGAGTCAGAAAAGTTCCTTGACAATGAGCTTCTTCGCAAAAACATGGTTACTTTCTCCTCAGAAAAAAAAAACAACCTTAAACTGTACAGAGTCTAAAACAAAACCAAAAAAGGTAATTTGTTGAGATGGAATAAGCAATGATTTTTTTTCAAGATTTATAGCAATACCAACAGATTTTAACATCTCAATCATAGTCCATTTTGCAAGCAAATGTGACTAGCATCATCCAAATTCAACGCGTAATCAATATAATATGAACACCTAATGCTCTGCTGCCTAACTATGCATAAATGAATTTTAGGACCTTAGTGAAGACTCTTGGAGCAGAGGAAACCCCAAAAGGTAAAGATACAACTGAAAAAGTTCTAAAACAACTTCTGATAATCTCTATGTATTGGAATACTAAAATAAGCATCCTTTAGATCAACAGAAGTAAAGAAAACATTTTTCTGGATGAGATTTTTTAAAAATTGAAATGTGTCTTGATTAAAATGTTCATAATGAGCAACTTTATTGAACTGTTTCAGGTTAATAACTGGCCGATATTTTCCATTAGGTTTGGGAACAATAAAAATGTTCAAAAGAAATTAATTACTCTCACATGTGGATGGAACTATAGCTTCTTTGTGTAGATGTTCAGTGATTTCATTGGATATAATGGTTCTCTGCTCATTTGAAAATGGAATTTCTTTTTTGGAAAAAAGGACTGGAAAGGCATGGAATAAAATTCTATTCTTATAGCTCGAAACTGTTTGCAAATCCACGGATCATGAGTAAAATAATTCCATATCGCAATACAGTGTTCATGTTTTCCTACAGGACTTACCTCTATAGATTTTAATTAGTAGGCTTGTAGGTCCCCTTCCTCTATTGGAATTTTGGTATTGATACCTGTAGCTATTTTGAGCACTATAAGGTCGAGATAAAAATCTTACCCTCTGATTGAAATGTGGACCTTGTTTGGGTCCACCACCTCTAGCACCATGGCCTCTATTAATACCTCTGTGAATATGGCAAAATTTTCTTTTGCAAGTGCAAACCCAGTGTCACATCTTTTAACTTCCTTGGCCACATCATCCCCAAAAAGCATGGACATTATGCGGGTATGCATATTACAAAAATTGGAATATTTCCTTTTCAAATGTAGTCGAATCATATACCTCCTTCTGAGGGGGACATGATATTGTACCTAACCCATAAGAGTAATAATATCTGAAATTAGGGTCTTTGCTTTTTAATTAGTGGCAATCTGAGACTTTAGTAATTCTGCTATATGGACATCTGGCATGGTATGTCCCTAAAGGCTTTGTCATAAGAGTAAACTTGTTTGCTAAGGCAATTCCAAATTTCTTGATTGAAAAGTGGGAGACAAAGCTTATCAGTTTTCTGGGATCTTGTGCTTCTGTACAATTTCATCTGTTGCACATAAAGAAGTGCATGCAGTGTTAATCAGTTCTGCTAAGGGTTTAGGTATTGGCTGTCTTTTTGGGGAGTTTTCAGTTTGGTAACTGCCACATAGTATCAATACTGGTAATATAAATGCACTTGTAATCAGGCTGCAAGGCATCAAACAATGCCCCATTTATTTTTCCACTCAAAGAAATTTGCTTGAGTAGTCTAGAAGCACCACCCTCTGCAGGGTTAACATCAACATCACTATATGACCCTTCATTGTCAACTTCTGCATGTAATTCCGGTAAGCATTTAACAAAAAGAGCATAATTTTCATTGTCATCTGCCAAAACTGGCTGCATTTCATTTAGATCCAACTTTTTTTTCAAAAGCTCAGTATCTGTTTCTTATGGGTTATTTATGTCTGAGACTGGACATCTTCAACTGACATTTATTATTTGTTTTGTCGCCATAACAGGTTTGCGTTTTGCCACATTCTGAACTTTAGTCACAACAGACTTCAATTTTTTCTCTTTATTTTTGTTTTTTTTGGCTTCACAACTCTTCTCTCTTTTGAAGAACTTGCCTCAGTTTCGCAAAAGGATGCAATTTCCTCAGGCCCAAAACCCAAAAATTCCATGTTGGCTTCGAGGTCGATAATTGAGAGGACTTTGTCCTCTTCAGTAGCCATTAGAAATAAACAAAAAAAACTACGACAAATAACACGTATAGCTTGGAATAAGTCCTAAGATGGCTACAACACCACCTAAATATGTACCTATTATTGAACTTACCAGGTAGTTACCATTCCACTAGAACACCAGAATAACTAGAGATAACTTGAATTGTCTATAAAGGATACCTCAGGTGATACATCATTGACTGATACAAAAAGTTTCCTTTTCTTTGAAGAGCACCTGTTTCTGCCAATAACAGAGTAACATGCTATGTATACATGTGAGGCTGAAGGCTTTATAAAAAGTAATGTGCTGCTTTTGTAACCTTTATCAGCGACAGCATACCTTGTACTCCAAGACTGGCTGTACTAGAGGCAGAACCACTGACATTCTTAACTTCAATTGTATAATTGCCAGCATCTTCTGGAAAGACTTCATTAATGTGGAGTTGGCAGGTGCCTTTGTCATATGTGATTTTATACACATCCGAATTTTCTATTGGTTTGTTGTCTTTGGACCATTTTACTTGAACTGGTTCAGTGCCTGTCACTTTGGCAATGAAATCAACAGCAGATCCATCCAATACATTCTGAAAAGAAAGATAAGCAGATCTTAGATGACAACGACATTCATATCCTTACTAAATCTGCACCTCTGCAAAATTGCAATATTTACTCAGGTGGGGAAAATGCAACTTCACAACCAAAATTTATTTTTTAAAATTATCTGACAAAATACAAATTTAGCAAATGGTAATTTGTACATTACACTTTTCATCATCAATCTACATCTTTCTTCTCATCCTTATCATCTTGTTTTTATTGTCATGATTCTTACATATTTTTTTAGTTGGGGGTTGGGGTGAGGGCAGGGGGCTAGGGGATGCCATTTATCCATTATCATAAATCATACCATTTACTGACAAAAATACTACTATCATCAGGTATGCCTTTCCAGGTGTAGATATAATAGCTTCTTACAGATGGGGGGGGGGGGGAGGCATGCTCTGACAAATACACTATTTAGTTTAGATAAAAAACATTTTTGTCAGGAAATGGCAAAATTAATTGTGATAAGGAATCTGAAGACTTAATCATAACAAGTTCGTTAAACTGATTGAACTTCAATATTTTTTAAATCTAAAACCATATAGTTTCACAAAAATTATGTCCATGACATTAGAAAGTATACTGCAAAGAACGATAAACAAACCTGTGGAGCAAGCTTCTGTGTAAATTTAGGGGCCTCGCCTTTTGCTTCTTGTAGCAATTCTGGAGGAAAAGAAAAATTTAGGTGCAAGAGATGGATTTCTAAAAGACAAATGCACAAATAATGTCCAACTTAATCTTCTGTACCTAATACATATATAAATATCCCAATGAAGCTTTGTGCAGTGTGGTAATTCACCGGTCTTGCTAAAAACTCATGAGTTACCTCCCTTAGTACTAACTGTTAGTGATCTTGTTTCACATCTAAACAGTGATGGAAATGTAATAATCTCTCTTTTACATGCAGGATAAATCAAACAATACATTTTTTAAAAATTCCATTTCTGTAAGAAAAAGTGTGTGTGTGTGTGTGTGTGTGTGTGTGTGTGTGTGTGTGTGTGTGCACGCACAAGCGCTTTTAGATGTTTTACGTTTTAACAATTTTTCAGTCATATAACTACAATGTCTGCAGTGTTGCAGTTTATAGTCATATATAGCACTGGGGCATCATGACACATACATGTAGCATAATGTCTTACCCAGTCACATTAGCCTGACACAAGGATGACCAGTCCTAACACTAATCTCATAATACTGAGTGCTTAGTGAGACAGCTTTAAGTACCATTTTTATAAGTCTTTGGTATGACTTTGCTGGGGTTCGAACCCACAGCCTCTCAAATCCTTGCAAGAAAATAATACATAAACCACAGCAAAATATCAAAATATTCTGACTTTAATTAACCATCTCCATGCTTCAATTCTAAAACTCTAAATATTGTAAAATAATCTAGTAAGGTTTTTAAAGTCAAATAAAATCCAATATTTTATGTTATGAATCTTTTAAAAATCATAATCTAATCAAGATCAATATTTTTTGTGGCATCTCAGAATCCATGTATTCCAATCGTAATTTTGGCAATATATTGTACATTCTGTTCTCTGTGAAAAACTAAGTCTAAAAACAAATATACAGTTTCAGCGCTGTCATTCATGGACCTTTCATGGTATATTTCCTTTTTCAACCCATACATTTTTAAGTATTAAAAATTGCAAAAACAAACAGCAGATTATGGCAACACATTTCTCTAATATTCATAAATAATCCTGATTTTCAAGTGGCAGGCTTAATTCTAAAACCAATTTCTGTGTATTTTGCATCTTTACCTTTAATGTTAATATTTAAAGTCTCAGTTGACTCCCCTTGAGATGTTTTGGTTACACACTTGTATGATCCTGAGTCTTTGTCTGATGGCTGAAATAAAAAGACAAGAAAAAACTCAGCTATGGTGGACTTCACTTTGAATATCAAGCTCTCAAAACACTACAAATGTATCAATTTTATATCTGGAACATTTTCCCCTTTGCCTGAAAAACACCCATCCAAAAACAGAAAGGTAAAAATAAAATTCCAAGAAATCAAGTTCCCTGCTGTTCATTAGAAGCTGCGAAATGTATTTGTGTTCAAGAAAGGGCCTGGTGACAAACTTAATAAGTTAGGTATATTTGTAAAGAAACATACTAGAGTGCTGACAATGGAATCCAGGTAGGGTCTCTTTAATATAAAGAGGCATGGAAAACAGGTAAGGTCTCGTTAATATAAAAAGGCATGGAATCCAGGTAAGGTCTCGTTAATATAATGAGGCATGGAAAACATGGGTTAAACATTCAAAGGCTATAACTAAAAGATAATTCAGAAGCTGATAAACAAATACCGCTTAAGTTATATTGATACAGAGGTGCATTATAAGATTTTTTTGAAATAGAATAATAATAATTAAGGAAATTATTGTGGAAAATAAAATGTGTGGGCCTGAATGTTTGTGGTCACAAATCTGCTCACAATAATTCAAAAATCAAACTACACCAAGGCATCATCAGCATAAAAACTGTATACTAAAGAAGTTATGGTGCAGAAAGGCAATTTGATGAAACTGACAAAATCAAGTAACTTGATGAAACTAACAATAGGCAAAAGAACATATTATAAGCTGAATCAAGGATAGTAAAGAGCTGCTTTTACTGCCCATGGAGTTAACCTTACAGCCCCAGAAACCTATTTGTACTGCCCTTAACAGTTAATTCGACAGCCCCAATTAATTGTTTGTACAGCCACAGAGCAATTTGTAATGCCCCAACTAGTTATATGTTTGGCTTCAAAGTGATGTTTCTAGAGCCTGAAAGAGTTTTTTCTTTTTACAGCCCAAAGAGTTATTTAATCAGCCCCAAAGAGTTGTTTGAACTGCAGCAAAGAGCTGTTTGTCTGTCCCAAATGTATTGTTTTTCAAGACTTTTCAAGAACTACCAAATGTATTCATGAAGTAATTTTCCTAACAGAAGCTTGAACTTTCTCAAGATGTTATGTTTTGACAGTGCATATACAGGAACAAAGTAGAAGCAAAATATCAAACTATTTAGCAAAGAGATGATTTTCCATCTGGTATGTCAATTGATTCACTCAATTTTATCCCATTCTGTTAGCAGACAGTGGCGGGGTATGATCTTCAACCATCAAGAAGTATGCAGATATACTGGCTACACAACTCTGCTACACAATGATGCAAAATAATATTATTAAAATCAGCCAGGGTCTTCTTGCTATCAAGTTGCATCCCAATGTTGGTTAAAATCTAAAAATATGTACAAGAGCTATTGTGCAAAACAAAAGTTACTGTGCCAGGGGCCATAACTCAGCTAAATGACATATAATGCTAACAACAGAACTGACCCAATATTTCATTAACATGTAGCTGTAGTTGAAATTAAATAATAATTAATGGAGTTATTGTGCTACAAGTGGGTTAGACAGGAGGACAATGGATCGATGGACACAATTTCCCATTAAAAGCTGGGGACAAAAATCTCTCAAAGAAAAAAGTCCAAAACTACATTTGTACCCTTTTTTAAAACAATTTCATTATGACTAGCAAATAGAATAAAATCAAAAACTCTTTTGACATAAGTAGTTTTTTGTCAATGATAGCACAGACATACATGTCTGCTGCACACATCCAGGCCATTGTTTTTTTAAAAGCCTTTACATCATAGAGTGTATGGCTTTTTAGCCCTTCAATATACATGACGCAATTTTACCCAATGCAGTGCACTATAAATTAAACACCAAATACCAATTCAATTCCATACACACAGACCTGCCTGTTAACTATTAAGCAATATAGTATATGTTACGTTTAATGTACATTTTAACCATTTTACATTTTTTGTACACATTTATTTTGTATAGAAAGATTCAAGTGTAAAATCCAATCGTTATAGCTGTATAATTCTTTTTCATGGAAGAATTTTGCATGTGCTTTAAAATCTTGAGAGAGCTTGTTCTCCATCAAGTCTCATACTAGAAATTAACAATTTCTTTGCGCCTACATCACAAAATCATCTGAATTTGATAATTTATAAAAACTAATTGCTGCCTACATCAATATCAGAGCCTTTACCTAAGTTATTGAAGCTTTTATAGTTGTGTTTCTAAATGTAAAAAAATAAATAAGTACTGAACGAAATCCATAGCCTCCATTTTGGAGAGTGGAGAATATGACCCAGTTACAATACATAGTAATTTATGACCAGATCATCAATTTGATCTGACTAATAATAACTCACACCAATGAATATAAAATCTAAAAGATTTTTTCCCCGAAAGTGGTGCTACAGAAACCTTTTAAAAATGGATGATGTTTACAGTAGACGTCAAAAGGTGCTCTCAAGAGAATTGTGTAGAGGGGCTAAAAGGTGCTTCAATATGAATTGGGTAGAGACATCCAAACGCACTTGCATGAGAATGGAGTAGAGGTGTCCAAATGTGCTTGCATGAGGTAAATAGTTAAATAAATGTTAAACATTTATAGGGCACAAGGTCTAAAAAACAAGGTGGAGAAAAAAATATTGTTTAGTACTTGCTCACATAAATTAACCAATACCATAATGCATTGAAATAACAATTTTAACCTAATACTATGACCTCACCACTACATATTTCATAAAATCACCCATTATGATGCATTTTTCTGAAAAAATGATTTGTAAGAAAAAACTGACCAGTACTTCTCTCATAAAAATATGGGGATATTATAGTATTATAGTGAAATATTGAAGTGAAAAATAGATACATTGCTACCTCCATTTCTAAATGGTTATTTTCTAACAAAAATGTCAGCTTACTGCTTTAATTTCCATGGTTAGTATATATTCGTCCTTTGCGCCTTTGCTTGGTCTGATATCCAGGAAGAACTTTCCGCCTGACTTGACTGGTATGCCGCCCTGGTACCACATTGCAGTAGGTTTCATGGGGGCGATTACAAAAATCTGGATAAGCAGTCTCTGCCCATTGTTCTCCAAGGTGACCTTTTTGTCCTTGACCTGTGGACCTGGCTCAGGCTTCTTCTCACCTCTGAAAACATCAATATATGATCTGAATGTGACAAGAGTGTTGCAACACTAGTATGATGTTTGCAAATTAAGAACTGTATAAAAGGATTTTTAAAAACACTTCTTTTTTCATGGCATTTTTTTCTTTTTTAACATACGTGATCTTTATGCAATGTTCATATACATTGAAAACCTGACCTCATCCTCAAAGTGTTAGATTTAATGCAGTAAACGATACCAGGCAATATCTACATACAATCATTTTTTTTTAATGAAAATGTTTTGAAGTTTGTTTTCTACTTTAATTATAAGATCTGCTGATATTGCAAACAAAGAATCAGAAAACTGACCTAATTTTACATTCACTGATATAATAATAAAATATAAAAAGATGATTCTTCCAATCTCACTACTTAATGTAGATTACAAGATTGCTTCAGCGTCAATTGCTAATAGGGTCAAAAAAGTACTCCCGTTTATCATCAGTGACACCCTAAAGGGTTTTATGAAAGGGAGATTCATTGGTGAAAATACAAGACTTTTGTATGACCTGATGCAATACCTTGAGGAAAAAAATGAATTTGGTCTTCTCCTATTCATAGACTTTGAAAAAGCTTTTGACTCAGTTGAATGGGACTTTCTGAAAACTGCTCTGAAGTCTTTTAACTTTGGAGAATCAATCTGTCACTGGTTCAGGCTATTTTGCAATAAATCAAAAAGTTGTGTTATTAATAATGGACATTTATCCCCATTCTTTAATTTGGAGAGAGGTTGTCACCAGGGAGACCCTTTATCACCCTACTTTTTTATAATAGGAATTGAACTTCTTGCAATAGAACTAAAGAAAAACAGAGATGTTACAGGCATTTTTTATAATGAAATGGAGTTCAAATTAGGGCAGTACGCTGATGATGCTTTTCTATTATTAGATGGCTCTCCTTTGTCCTTGAGGACAACCATGCAGATTTTAAATGATTTTGCTTTGGTGTCAGGTCTGCACTGCAATGTTTTGAAATCAAAAGCAATTTGGATTGGAAACAAAAAATATTCTAATGAAAAAATATGTCCAGAAATTGATATTAACTGGTCAATGTCCAATTTTAGATTGCTGGGAGTATATTTCTCTTTGAACTTGGAGAATATGGTAGAGCTTAATTATTCGATGAAGTTAAAGGAAGTTAAGAAACTGCTTGGCTGGTGGAGTAGAAGAAATTTATCCCTTACTGGAAAAATTACTTTGATAAAGTCCTTGCTTTTGCCTAAATGCATTCATCTTTTTGCAGCTTTGCCAAATCCTCCACCCCATAGAAAAGGAATTGAATACATTATTTTTCCAGTTTATTTGGGGCAGTAAAACTGAGAGAGTTAAAAGAGACACACTTATAGCTTCTTTTGAGGAAGGGGGATTAAATATGATTCACTTGCATTCATTTGTGTGTTATATAAAACTTTCCTGGATTAGGCGCCTCTTAATAAACGAAGATGGCTTATGGCAAAAACTGGTTTCTGAACAAATATTTGGAGGTATGCTGGTACTATCATTAGGAAAAACTAAATTAAAAGTAATTTCTAAATTAATTTACAATATTTTTTGGCGTGATGTTATTTATGCGTTATCTCAATGGAAAAATGAACATCTACTGTCAATGAATACTTGTCTGAAGATATTCTTAATTTAGTGACTGTAGATAATTTTAAATCATACACGTGGTGGAGAACAAACGGTATTGTAATTATTCAACATCTTTTTGATGCACAAGGGTCTCTATTAAGTTTTGATGAAATAAAACAAAAAACAAAAACAAATAATTTCTTTGCTCTTATTTCAAAGATCTCAGTGATGTGGAAAAAGAAAATTAAAACTTTCTTTGAAAGTGGAAATAGTTTTCTTGTAGCTTTGGACAAAACATCTCTCCTTAGGGTAAGAGCAAAGAATAAATTTATCTATAAAGACCTGATAAGAACCAAAATAATAAAGCCAAATGGTAAACATGAAACTTGGTCCAGACAGCTAGAGTGTGCGATTGGTACAAATGAATGGACCAACTCTTTTGTTTCGGCTAGATTTTGTACAAAAGACACAAAACTAATTAGCTTTAACTTTAGATTTCTCCACAGAAATATTGCCACAAACCAGTTTCTAAAAAAGATTAATTTAAGTGATAATGATAAATGTAGCTTTTGTAATGAGGGAATAGAAGAAATTGAGCACTTATTTTATGACTGTTTAGTTACTGAAAACTTTTGGAAACTGTTGGTAGAATGGATCCAAACTTATGACCCAAATTTTAGAATTACACGAAAAGATGTCTTTATAGGAAATAACAACTTTGATGCTCTGATTAACTTCCTAATTTTGCTTGCAAAATATGTTATATACAGATCACGTTGTGCATCAAAAAGCCCAAATCTTGCCTATTATAAAAATTGTGTTTTATCATATAAAACGCTGGAAAAATATGTCGCCAAAGTGAATAACAGAAGTGACGAGTTTAAAAGAAAGTGGACTCTATTATCAACTTTTGGTACATGAATTATTATTATTATTGTTATTATTATTACTTTTAAAATTTATATATTTTTCTTTTTTTAATGCAATTTCAAACATCTTGGGGTTTGTATGCGAGTATGACTTTGTGTACAATAATTGTGATTGTAAGTAAGTGTCTGTGTGTGTATGTGTGTGCGTGTTGTGTAGGGAACACATGTAGAGATCAGGACACAAAAGAATTTTAGATCATGCCCCATACGCCGGGTCAGGTGGTGATGTAGGGGAATATGTAAAATCCTGATACCTTGTGTTCAATAATAATAATAATAATAATTTTAAAAAAAAAAAAAAAAGATGGTTCTTGAATCAATAACATTTAAATCATCAAAATTTAGCAGAAATTAGAACCATCCTGAAACATCTTTGGTTCTAATTTAGATAACAGCACCAATTCATACAGTTCTTAACTTTTAAGTTCTAGTTTTTAAACTTAAGAGAAGAAAAATAAATTTGACGAGAGTGTTTAATTAATTATTGATTCAATGATCAGAAGTTTCTCTAGCTATTGAAATCATGTAGAGGACTTACTGATCAGAAGTTTTTCTAGCTATTGAAATCATGTCGAGGACTTACTGATCAGGAAGTTTTTCTAGCTATTGAAATCATGTAGAGGACCTACTGATCAAGACGTTTTTCTAGCTATTGAAATCATGTAGAGGACTTACTGATCAGGAAGTTTTTCTAGCTATTGAAATCATGTAGAGGACTTACTGATCAGAAGTTTTTCTAGCTATTGAAATCATGTAGAGGACTTACTGATCAGGAAGTTTTTCTAGCTATTGAAATCATGTAGAGGACTTACTGATCAGAAGTTTTTCTAGCTATTGAAATCATGTAGAGGACTTACTGATCAGAAGTTTTTCTAGCTATTGAAATCATGTAGAGGACTTACTGATCAGAAGTTTTTCTAGCTATTGAAATCATGTAGAGGACTTACTGATCAGAAGTTTTTCTAGCTATTGAAATCATGTAGAGGACTTACTGATCAGGAAGTTTTTCTAGCTATTGAAATCATGTAAAGGACTTACTGATCAGAAGTTTTTCTAGCTATTGAAATCATGTAGAGGACTTACTGATCAGGAAGTTTTTCTAGCTATTGAAATCATGTAGAGGACTTACTGATCAGAAGTTTTTCTAGCTATTGAAATCATGTAGAGGACTTACTGATCAGAAGTTTTTCTAGCTATTGAAATCATGTAGAGAACTTACTGATCAGAAGTTTTTCTAGCTATTGAAATCATGTAGAGGACTTACTGATCAGAAGTTTTTCTAGCTACTGAAATCATGATGAGGACTTACTGATCAGAAGTTTTTCTAGCTATTGAAATCATGATGAGGACTTACTGATCTAAATTGATGGTAATACTGGCAGTTCCTTCTCCAGCCTCATTACTGGCTATTATCTTGTATTGACCACTATCTTCTTTTGTGAAATTCTGAAAAAAGAAAACTCTTGTGTCTGGAAGCAATTTCAAAATCATAATCAATATTAATTTAGGTGATTGATTTAAGATCAGTTATGCATTTTACAGCTTTGTCCTAAACCCAACCACAGCCCATGATCCATTCTCTCCAGTCATCAGTTCATTCCAGCATCATAGTTAGATGGCAGTAGTATTTTGCCAGCAATTTCTATCTTTGTCCACCTGCATGAATTTAGCAACAATTGTAACATGTAACATTTAATGAATTATTTCAGGAATCAACCAAAAATGTAGTAACTCTCCCAAAATTGTGATTGTTTAATCAATTTATAGATCCTGGTAACATTGTTTAATCAATTTATAGATCCTGGTAACCAGAACATCAATATGTACTTGCTTAAAAGTCTAGTGTAACTGATACAAATTTAGGCCCTGATTTGCCATTACATAATGCACCAGCAGATTAGCGTCTAAGTTTTTTTTAATATTGATTACTCTTATCAAATTGTCTACACCTAGGTCTGCATTGTGCATCTTATGTCAGATCTGCTTCTGTGCAGTTTGCAGTTGACTGAACTTATAAGAGAGTACATATGGTAAATGGAATACTCAAACACCAATAACTAATGCATGCTTTAAATATCTTTATGATAACGAACAAGAATTAATAAACCAAACACAAACAAATCTGACCATTTTATTGTGTGACCACTATACTGAGGCCTTGTTCAATTAGTAACAAAATGGCCTAAATGCAATTAAAATAGGTGGGCAGTCTGCAGATCATGTTGAGTTACTAACAGGTGAGTTTAAAGTTCACTGCACCTTGAGATGAATACCAATTTTGTGCTGGTATGTACTTATTGAACTAAAGATTAATGAAGGAGCCATGGACATGGCTATACTTTTTTTTTCAGCATAGGTTTTACTGAAATACTTTCTTACATTAAATGGGAATTGGGGATCCAAAGAAACTTATTACAAAATGTATGGGGTAGTGATAAACTTTATTCTTATGTGTAATGGCAATTACCAATAAAACGAAATGAATTCATTTTTAAACAAATCTTCAACTAAATAATAATGCAAAACAGACAACATGTACAACTGGTAACAATGGGACCACTTTATTTTGACTTTTAGAACATATACTACAAGGGCACTAGGATACCAAGTGGACAAAGGTGCTCATCTTGACAAACCAATGACATCTCACATTTGTCCATGTGGCTTCAATTCCTGGCCATTGTGGTTTTGTGAGAAAGCTTGCCAGTACCTTCCTATTGGTTGATGTTTCTTCCTGGGATTTGTCCGGGTTCTTCCTGCACCATATGTACCGGCTGCCATATATAACCTATCATGTACTGAAGAATGGCATTAAACCAAAAACATCATTCACTACAAAAATAAAATGCAAAAGGGTTCTGTGTAAAGTAATTTGACCTGCATAATGTGCTACAAAATCTTTATATTTAAATGTCAAAAGGCTCTAGGACAATGAAACAATTCCTCATAAAATTGGCTGATAACAGGGGTGGGTGGGATGGGACAAGATCAACCGCTAATTTCATTTCTAGAGTCAGCCAAATAATGATTTTGTGTTGCAATGTACAAATGAAACAATTAAAATTTACAGAGCTTTTATATCAACTGCTTTTTATGTTTTTAGATAAATATTATTCATTGCTAACAAGAAAATACCAATGTCAAAAAAGCATTTTGTCAATGTAGGTGAAGTTCAAGTCCTCAGAACTGCCACAATTGATCATTTCAGGTCAGTTGATTGCACAGTGAATGCCGAAGATACACATGCCTTCTTGCAAAAACAAATTCAAGAAATATTGCTTCTTATTCAGATATGTTAGTTGCAGTTGAAAATAGGGCACACTATAATGTGCACAACAATCTTCACGCATACTGAACATTTAGTCAATCAGCGCTGGAGCTATAATGGACTGTAGATAAAGTGATGGTGTGTCAAGATAAAGTGACAAGGTGTCAAGATCAAGTGCTGGTAAGACAAGATAAAGTGATATGGTGTCAAGATAAAGTGACATGGTGTCAACATGAGAAGCAAGTATTGATGATACATGTTATCATTACAATTTAAACTGACTAGTTGGCTGTTATTCAACAGGGTGGACATCTCTCTCATCATGTACCAAAAAGGAGAAGTAATCTATTAATTTGACCAATCAGAATGAAGACATATGCATGGGTAAATGTTACATGAATTTCATATACCTTTTTTTCTTTGATTTTACATCAGCAATGCAATCATCTTAATGACCCAGAAGTTGCCTACATAGGTCAGATTCCAATGAATTTTAACATTTAATTAAATGGAATTGGGAATTAAAGCTCATGCATACCAATAATATAAATTTATCCTTTATTTTTCTTGCAAATGTTATGCTTTTTCTCCAGCAAAACAATTAGTTTAAAACACAACTTCCTAGCACAATTGATATGATATTTTTCTTTATCACATCTACCGTCTGATATTAACCTGTGAATAATAACTACAAGTAATATCAAACTGCAGGTATCTTTCTTGTTCAGACATTTTTCCAACAGATATTTTTATTTGTATCTATAGCTGACACACTAATAATGCAAACCACCGACAGACTTTGTTAGGCATCGTACATTGGCATTTACTTTCATTATTCAATTAGTAAATGCTGTATCAAATTAAATGACCTTTCTGTTTCTTAATGCTAACAAGCTAAAGACTTTACCAGGCATTGTACATTGGCATTTTTTTCATTTTTCAAACAGTTAATGCTTTATCGAAATTGTACATCAGAATCTGAATTCTTTTTCATTTTTCAAATAGTAAATGCTCTGTCAAATTAACTGACCTTTCTGTTTCTTAATGCAAACTGTAGCTGATAATATTCAGAGCTGATGAAAATCAGGTCAACAATAAAATTACCAATCATGAATATTTAAAAACTGAGACAAATGCAAAACTTCCTCAGAGAAAAATGAAGGGTGTCTAAAAACATAGGGCAAAGATGGAATGTTTCACTATTGTATCCAACTTGTAAAAACTTCACCTTAAAAAAATAAACTAACATAGAAAGTGACCATGACCTTGGCCTTTGACATACTGACCTCTACAGTAGTAGATATATGCAGTAGTTATATTTATATGCCATGATGAAGATCTTTCCTTTTTCTGATGTTAATTCTTTCATAGCTTGACTAACTGACTTTCAAGATCTTTTGCTTTTAATCTTGGGTGACATTCCTTTTCCCCAAAGCATTTTTCATAACAAACACAGAAGATATTAACACCATCAAGAAAAACTTTAATAAAAAGCTGTTGCTGGAGAGAGAAGGACATTGTGACAATTATATCTCACCTTTAACAGCATTGCTGCAGCTGATACAACAATGACTACCTGGAGAACAGTAATCTAAAGACCATATAGTGACAAGATAGAGAATAGTAATCTCAAGACTATACAGTGACATATTGATAACAGTAATCTAAAGACTATAGTGACACCATTGATAAAAGTAACTTTAAGACTATAGTGACAACCTGGGGAACAGTAATCTAAAGACTATATACTAACAACCCGCTGAACAATAATCTAAAGACTATATAGTGACAACATTGATAACGTAATCTAACAACTATATAGTGACCACCCGGAGAACAATAATCTAAAGACTATACACATATTGACAAATTTGATAACAGTAATTTAAAGTATATACAGTGACAACCTGAAGAACAGTAATCTAAAAGTATATACAGTGACAACCTGAAGAATAGTAATCTAAAAGTATATACAGTGACAACCTGCAGAACAGTAATCTAAAGACTATATAGTGACAACCCAGAGAACAGTAATCTAAAGACTACATAGTGACAACCTGCAGAACAGTAATCTAATAGTGACAACATGGAGACCAGTTATCTAAAGACTATATAGTGACAAATTTGATAACAGTAATCTAAAGACTATTCCAGAGGTTTTAAACATGCAGCCCAAAAGCTACATGTGGCCCACCAAGCTGTATCCTGTGGCCCACCATATGATTGACATCATAAGGTGTCATGAGAGATAACAAAGGTGGTGTGGCCCTGGGGCCATCAAAAATGACCTCATGTAGCCCTCTGGGTTGTTTACCTTTGAAACCCCTGGACTAGACATACATGCGATCCCCAAGAGAGATATGTTACAAGTATAATATAGGGGCAAAAATGTGTAATCTGAGCACAAAACATCTACATATTACGAGTACCAACATTAGTGCCCCTATTTCATTCAGATTAGGGCATGGTATCTAAAAATGTACACATTTATTTCTGCTACTAACCTGGATCTGAAGGTAAAAATATATTTTTAAAACACACTTACTGTAACTACCCTACACAACTAACTTTTGACAAATTATCATGAGGTCCAAAATTCTGCATGACAAAGTGTTCAACCATATTGATGTATGGCATCACTTTCATATTCTTTTCTATAAAAGAATTTAAAGTGGTTTTGATTTGTCCTTTTTCTAATCAGACATACTTTTAAGTTGAAAAATACCCATCTGCTCCAAAAAGTTTCATCCACAAGTAAAACCATAAATTCCTGATTTCCTAATATATGGCACCATTTTCTTTAAAAATACAGAATGCTCCAGCACCTAACTTAAATATCAATATAATAAATCTGCAAGACACAGTTTTAAATTAAACAAACCTGCCTGTTTTCTTGGAAATGGGTCACTTACAGTTGCTATAAACAGAACATTAGAAAATTATATGTAGGTCTATGCTTGACAAATTAGCTCTTATGCTATTCTTTCATTTTAGAGCATTCTCAAATTTTTAATTAAAAAGATGTTAATACAAATGACAAACACAACTATTTTTTGCATTATTTTTATTTGTAATGAAAAACATAATGCATATACAGGCAAGCATAAGACATAATCTGATGAAAAAAGCATCATGATTACACCAAAAAGTGTAAAGGCTGCCATGTATGATTACATGGTGACAACCTACAAGGGGAGCAACCTAAAGATATTTTAGTGACAACCTGGAGAACAGTAATCCAAGGTGTATATAGTGATAGTTTTGAGAACAATAACTCTAAAGAAAATATAATGACACCTGTCTATAAAGAACACTTGAGGGACCACAAAATGCCTTTTATTTACATAAATGTCTATTAGCCATGTAATTGTGATCAAGAAGGGTTTCAAAAGTGTTGTACTTTTAAAAAGATGTCCTTTATATCAAGGTGTTTTCATGTACAGGTATCACTGAACTTACCAATATGTCAAGCTGGATTGTATATTCCTCACCAGATTCTGTGACCCTCATTTTGATGTTGGTACTCTCAGAAAGTGTTGCATTATCTTTGTACCATGTAATAGTTGGTTTAGGAGTTGCTATGCAAATGCAGTCTACCGTAATACTTCTGCTGGTATTGTTCTGTGTGATCTTGGGCTTCTCTTTAAATGTTGGGGCCTTGCCGACCTTTTGTGGCTCCTTACCTACAATATAGATGATATTGATTAAATTAAGATAAATTTGCACATAGTCTTGTAATTACCTGCCACAACGAAAATTCTAGCTGAGAATTATCAAATCTCTTCACATCTTATAAGTTTCAAACTGCTTTTTTCCTACCATGTAAACTTTTGCAATGTAGATCTTTTTTTATATCAACAGCAAATGCAATGTTAAAACCAATGCTATTTTTGGCAGATGAGGCAGCCTAATGTGCATGATGAGGCAGTCAAATGTACACGAGTCAGTCTCATGAGGCAGCTTAATGTAGATGAGACAACCTAATGTACATAATGAGGCAGCTTAATGTACATTACAATGAAATGCATGGATCTGATTCTGTTTTCTATTCCAAACAATCACTTTTGATTCCTAATGGGGAGAGGCTCCGTGTTTCTTTAGTAGATTTATAGCCCCTGATTCTCATGTGAAATAATGAATAACAACCCGTCATCTAGGTGTCCACACGGTCTACAATACATTTCCTATGATTAGGAGAACTTTTGCAACCACTCTTTCATTACCATTGTATTTTAATTGAACCTACTGTAGCAATGGGTATCCTTCTGGGTGTATGTACTATGCAGCATATATGTTCTGACCTAAGTACCTGTGCTTGAGTCTGCATGACGGTACTGCACCTCATTATGTACATTAGGCTACTCCCTCTCCCAAGAATAGCTATGATTTAATATTGCACTCAACTCTGACCTTGATTTTATTTCAAACTGCAAAAGTCAGAATGGACAGAGAAAGCTTTGGATTGAAATCTATAAAATGGGATTCATTACTTCTGAACTAACTTTGCCAGGTATTACTTCTGGAGATCAAGGGATCCAGTGCAGCTGACCAATAACACTTGCAGAAAGACTGATCAAATATATAGTATTTTAAGGAAAGGTACTAGAAGAAAAATAATATAAAGCAAATTGACCATTTAATAAGAATATAAAGATTTGATATGCATGACTATACTTATTGCCTACATCACTGAATATACAAAAATAATAACCTTGACTACAATTTGTTCAAATTGTTTCATATGTGCATGTATACTGAAGACTACATATGAAATGATTATGATAATGCTACAATCCTGAAATAATTCAATGGAATACAACAGGCAAGACCAAGCAAACAGGGCACATGTGCCAAGCAATTGTTGGCAATAGCTTTGCTACCCTTATTATACTGTGTGTCTTTTAGTTAAATGTCATATCCCTTATCAAGGAGTGCTGGAGAAAATCTTGTTTTAACATCATATTTCCCAAAGTCAGCTCATGTTATTAAGCTCACAGCTAATGCATGTGCAGTTCAAAATATTTCCATTTTTAAACATTTTTAAAATCATGATGATTTGAAATGAACTGCACAGATCAGCATTACTACTGACAGATGTGAGTCTACCATTGGCAATCATTTGTTTAAACAGTGGGAGCTCTAAGGCTTGTTATTGTCCTGAAGCCATTTTCTTCCTTTAACTTTGACCACTGATCCCAAAATTGATATGGTTCTTCAATATCCCAAATGCAAGTCATCCACACAGTTTGATAACTGCTGATAGTGGAGAAGTTGAGTTACTGTGCAGAAATGAAATTGGTAATGGATGAATTTATTATATCATAACATAATATTCTTCCTCTTATGGTTGGCATATAAAACTACCCATAACTAAAAATAGGTCAATGTAACCTAAGTTTTAGAAATGACAAGTTGTACTTTGATGAATGCACTCCGATAGTGTCATGCCTGTACATTAAATAGTTTCTGAGCAATGAAGCTGAATTTTAAAAAATTGAAACATCACTAGAACATGAAAAAATGTCAATGTGACCTACTTTATCTTATCAGAATATTATTTCTGATAAATGAAACAGTGATTTTTCAGTTCATGGGCAAATTGAGATATATTGTATTTACCTATAAGTTGAGTTGAGCTGCAAACAAGGATCTTGATCTGCTGCATGTAGATCAGGGTCTATGCTGTTTGTTCTAATGATTACTTTTCACAAACTGAATAGACCTAGATGTGCCAACACATTATGCAATGGCATATCTGGGTCTATGCAGTTTGCAGTTACACTCAACTTATAAAGTGATTAAAACACAGTACATGTAACTAAATGCAAAGCTGGCTATTATGAACACCTCTTACATCTTGACCACTGTTAAGTACAATCAACATTGTCTCATTTTCAAATACATGTAGATAGTAGCAAGTACAATTCATTATTCAATAATAGATGGTATAATATAATATTGAAATAATCTTAAGTAACTAATATTTCACATACATGAGCATAAATGTTTTAGTTATCTACAGAATTGATAAATCTTCAAAGAGAAACACTACCTGTATCATGGTATTACTACAGGTCCAAACAGTTATTTTTAATCTCTATTAATTTTATCTATTTTAGGCTATTGTAACAACCATGTTTCTAAGTGGTTCTTTTTCTGGGGGTTTAAAATATAATTATTACACCTTCAATTTGTGCATGGATATATTCACCTCATGTCATGTGCCGAATTTGATAACCTAAAGCATGCAGTAAATGTTTGGATTTGTTTAAACTGTACAATCTGCAAAGCATACTGATGGAAAGGCCATGTTCTTCCAAAATGTTTAATTATTTTCTCAAGATGGTACATTCATTCTATCATCTTCTCTATTGCAATTGAGTATACAATCTTTCTCTCTCCAAGAAATAATGGTATCACAATTGTATTATATAATTTATTTTTAACACCTACCACTCCCCCTATCAATAACATAAACAATCACTAATGATTTTAGCTAATAATAACATCAGCAATGGTGTGCAGACCAAACAGCTTGTTTAAGATAATAAACAACTCTAATTCTCAAAGTTATCAGAAGCAAGCATTGAAATGACTTTGAAGTATTATTGGCCTTTTTCCTTTCATCATATCAAGAGAGATTGGAAATGAAAGGGAAAACATTTCTGGCATGATATGAGAAATTTTTCCTCTTATTCTAAAACCTCAGCAGGTTTATGACACTCAAAGTTTAGGGGATATATAATTGGCCTGATGGCAAGCACAATTGAATTAAAATGGAAATTATATAATACAGATGTTGATGGAACTACTCCAAAGTTAAAAAGTAATTATATAACACTGATACTGATGGAAGTACTCCAAAGTAAAATAGTAATTATATAATACAAGGATACTGATGGAAGTACTCCAAAGTAAAATAGTAATTATATAATACAAGGATACTGATGGAAGTACTCCAAAGTAAAATAGTAATTATATAATACAAGGATACTGATGGAAGTACTCCAAAGTAAAATAGTAATTATATAATACAAGAATACTGATTGAAGTACTCCAAAGTAAAACAGTAATTATATAATTCAAGGATACTGATGGAAGTACTCCAAAGTAAAATGGTAATTATATAATACAAGGATACTGTTGGAAGTACTCCAAAGTAAAATGGTAATTATATAATACAAGGATACTGATGGAAGTACTCCAAAGTAAAATAGTAATTATATAATACAAGGATACTGATTGAAGTACTCCAAAGTAAAATAGTAATTATATAATACAAGGATACTGATGGAAGTACTCCAAAGTAAAATAGTAATTATATAATACAAGGATACTGATTGAAGTACTCCAAAGTAAAACAGTAATTATATAATTCAAGGATATCAATGGAAGTACTCCAAAGTAAAATGGTAATTATATAATACAAGGATACTGTTGGAAGTACTCCAAAGTAAAATAGTAATTATATAATACAAGGATACTGATGGAAGTACTCCAAAGTAAAATGGTAATTATATAATACAAGGATACTGTTGGAAGTACTCCAAAGTAAAATAATAATTATATTAAACAAGGATACTGTACTTTTGGGATATTTGTCAAAGTATCTGACTTTTGTGTTTTGTTGTGGGATGCAGCTTGCAATGTGTTCTGAGAAGGTCTTGCACTTTTCAAAAGATTCATACAGAAAAATGCTGACTTTGTATTTTAAAAGCATTTACTCCTTTATTTGCATTTATCTCTGTTTTGAATGACCTTTGGAATAACATTGAAATTATCATTACCACTGAATCTTTTGCTTTGACCACACCACTGAATCTTTTGCTTTGTGGTGAGCATTAACTTCTGATTGGAGGTATTTGTCTTTATGAAGGTTCAGGCAAGGATTTTGGTGTCACCATTTTTGCACTCCATTTCTTTTCTCAGCACTATAAAGCCAGATTGTGGAGATGTACTGATAGACACCAATTACACACACAGTCTCCTTCTTCCTGTGGGTCTTAGAACTCGATTTGTCAATAAGGATAAAAGTTCATCTCTCAAACTCAAGGCTGCAACATTAAGAGCTAAGCACATCAGGCCTATGCTTAACCCCTTACACATATCAAGTGTTTGTAGTTTCTACTCTTAGTGTAGCAACAAGTGTATGTATTCTGTACTGTTATTGTGACCACACATGCTAAGTGTATTTATTTTGTACTCTGGCTGTGGCTACACATGCTAAGTGTATGCAATTTCTATTTTTATTGTGGTCACACTTGCTAAGTCTATGCAATTTCTACTCTTATTGTGGTCACACTTGCTAGGTCTGTAATTTCAATTCTTATTGTGGTCACACTTGCTAGGTCTGTAATTTCTGTTCTTTTTGTGGTACACTTGCTATGTCTATGCAATTTCTATTTTTATTGTCGTCAAACTTGCTAAGTCAGTAATTTCTATTCTTATTGTGGTCACACTTGCTAGGTCTGTAAGTTCTATTCTTATTGTGGTCACACTTGCTAAGTTGGTAATTTCTATTCTTATTGTGGTCACACTTGCTAGGTCTGTAATTTCTATTCTTATTGTGGTACACTTGCTACGTCTATGCAATTTCTACTCTTGTTGTAGTGTAATTGATAAGTATATGTAATTTCTAATCTTATTGTGGTCACACATGCTAAGTAGTAACTTCTATTCTTATTGTGGTCACACTTGCTAAGTACATGCAATTTCTACTCTTAATTTTGGTCATGCTTGATAAGTATAGGTAATTTCTACTCTTGTTTATGATTTCTAGATTGGAACTATTTTAATTTAGGACTTTCTAGGCATCATAAGCAAAACCCCATGCTAATATGAACATCCATGAAGGTGTAGCAATAAAAAGATTTTGAAATAGCCACAGTGGTGGTCATATTGGAAGTCAGGTTGGCAGCAAACTGAAATCAATACATGCTACCCAATATGTCTGATGAACATGCATTCTACAGAATTGAAGTTATGCAAAAAAGGGAAGGCTAATATATGGGATCAAAGCATACAACACTCAAATGGAAGGCATTTGAAAATAAAAACGACTTTGCAATGAATCATGAAACCAATGGGTTGATAATAAACAAATCACATAATTACTTTTGACATTTAAAAAAAAGTTGGCAGATACATTTATTCTTCTGCCTTTCCAAACTGACCCTTATTGCAGTCTCTGACTCTTTGACCAAAAAAACATGATCTATAAGTATTCTCAATTTTGCCAAATTATTTAAATAATATATATTTAAAAAATGTATATAGTTATCTCACATGAAGCTGAAGAAATACATGACAATTTTAAATCTCATATTAATATAAATTAACCTTAGGAAGCCATATAAAAACCTTGATTAAGCAGACATACATTGGAAGAGAACTGAACTCAGAAGACAGGTGGTTCCTCAAGAGAGGTTTGTTCCTACAGTAATTTAAAGGACCTTCAGAAATAAGTGTGTGTAAGATAGGTGATTGCTTAATAAAAGTTAAGGTCTGATTTTCATGGTATCATCATTATGTAAGGAAAGAATTATGAGAAACTGGTATCAAGAATATAAGTGGATACATACATGAAAACACTATGAAACCCTGTAGGATGTATTTAGAATCTGAGATTGGGACTGAGCAGAAGAATCAATATTCTAATATGATTGTGCTATTCACTTACAGTCCATTTTATTTTTTACTTAGTGATGCCAGCTGTGCTCAAACATTTATAAAGTACATGTGCATTAAATCCAGTACTTTTTCCACTGTGATGTACTTTGTGATGTCAGCTGTGCTCAAACATTATTACAGTATATGCAAATCCAGTACTTTTTTCCACTAATATATAATTCCATTTTGTGGATAATTTGTCATTACTTTTATTGGTATTCAAAATTATATTATTTTAATGTCAGTTATTCTGTGATATTAACTGCACTTAAACAACAGACTTGCACAATACTGAGTGACTAGTTTCTTATGTACAACTCAATTTTGCAGATAAATTGCTTACAATTTATTTCCTTGTTATTTGATCCCATAAGAATAGCAAACATACATTGTTTGCAAAGTTCAAGATAAACGCTCGATCACGCTTTACATTTAGACTGATATATTTGGAGGTAGCAACTGGAAACATTCTTAGCAGTCTTGGGAACTGATTAAAATGAAAATATTCATGAACAGTTCATCAAAACTAATAAAGCATGAACTTTATTGATATTTTTCATGAGATATTTTCAGATATTTTCTATATTTTCATGGAAAATGTCACTTTTACATCAGTAAAACATTGCTTTGCATTTCTGAATTAACAGTATTTTCACAATCACAAGGTTATCTTACAAGAACTGATGATCAATGACCTAAAATAGCACATGTCTGAAATGGTCAATAATTGATCCAAGGAACATGTTAGGTGAAGATATTCAAATTAAAGCTGAAAACCCCAATTTTCCAAAGATAACTGCTGAAAAATATAATAAAATCCTTGGTTGTTTGACATTTCCGACCAATCTTTGATCCATTTGATAAATTAATAAAATTTATCTAGGCAACATGTAATATGTAATGGACAAGTGTTGAACAGATAAATCCTGGGGGAGGGGGGAGGTGGAGGAAGGAGAAGAGCATTGAGAAGCAAAAAACAATGTCTCGTGTAAGGATCTGGAGAAAAATGAAAGGATATTTTTTGTATCTTACCAGCCACAGTCTTAACTGTAAAGGAATAAGTTATGGATAAAAAAAAATCTACATTATCAACAGAGATAATATAGCTATTACATCCCATTATGACTTGCAGTATGACCTATATCTTGGAAACATTAAAGCAATACAGATCAGACAAAACAGCTTAATACCTTCTTATGGAAGTCTAAAAAATGAACACTATTAATATCTCCCATTCAAAATAACCCTTAAAAAAACAATAGGCAGAGAACAGCATGAATATATGTAACAGATTCTATCTGCTAGACAGTTACAAATTCAGTTTTGTTCAAACCTCAATCGCAATCAGAGATTAGGTTCTTCCATCACAGGTATTAATAATAATTGAATTTAAAAAAAAAAAAAAAAACAAATTGACACATTTTTAAATGAGTACCATCAAATTCTTCTGAAAACTTTTTTAAAATACTGTACAGTACATTACTGTCATATCATATAGCAACAGAGTATACATACACATCCAAGTTTATAATTATTTTGTACCACTGAACATAACAAACTATTGAGTCCCACCAGAATAAACAAAACAATTCATTTTTGGGGATAGTCATGGTAATAGCTGACACAAAAATCTGAAACTGAAAATTTATCATTTGCATATAAAAATGCACAAGCTTAAAATCTCAGCTTTTCTGCCATTAAGTTGCATTTTGCAAATATGAGCCTTAATCCTAAGCATAATATGAGATTTAATTCTGAAACAAAAGAGGTGCCATTAATGGCAGTGCTCCTTAAAAACTAAAATTAATAACACTGACGAAGAATTTTTTTAATGATGAAACAAGCATACAAATAGCTAAGAAAATCCAATGCATTTTTATTCTACTAATTTAACTGGAATGTCCTCTGCTCTTTCCTTTGCATATGTGAAAAAATCGGGATGTAATAATGGCTATTCTTAATTGCCCTTATGCCAGTATATATTATATAAAATATTCACTGACATCACAATGACTCAATGACATGTCATCACTAACTGCAATGTAAGCTATAGTTTGAGGCTACGGAAACCAAATGATTTCTTTTTTTTTTAAAATCAATACAAAGGTGTGGAAATAACGCTTCTAAACATTGAGTGATATTTTCATTTTATAAAAATTTGCTCTTTTCACATCTAGCAAGATGTTCGTCTGCCAATTTAATTATACAAGTATACGATGATTATCTCTTGACTTCTTTCATCGAGTCAAATAACTCACTTCACATTGGTAAGAGACAAGGATGTTCCAGAATACTAATTACTAAAGTATTCTAATTAGAAGATGCAAAAATCCTTCACTAAAACAAACAAGCAGTCAGTGCTGTTAAAAAAATAAGAAACTACATGAACTACTGCTATACTACAATAATCAGTGATGCAAACTAAAAAATAAAATATTCATTCATCCCAAAAAATAAAATAATACATAACTGGCCTTTGTGTACAAGCCAAAGGGCAAACTTCATTTTCTACCTTTCTTATATAGTCAACTGACCATTATTTGTAGACTACCAATTTTTATGTATTTCTTTATTTTTAAAACCCCAAAATTTTGATACCATATATAATCACATAGTATTCCGATCAACTGCAATCAACACAAAATCTATCTGCCATTGCATAATGTACCAGAAAATCTGGGTCCATGTTGTTTGTTCTACATATTAATCCCCAAAACTCCACAGATTCAGATATGCCTCCATATTTTGTGTGTTAGTTAAGTTTGGGTCTGACTTACATGTGAGTATATATCATACTCAACATAAAGTACGTTATCTTACCATATATACCTGATTACAAGTCAGAACCAATGGCAAACAACATATATCTGCTGTTACACAATGCACCTGCATATATTGTTTGTTCTACAGATTATATAGTAATAAAAAGCTGCATCCGCCCAGATTGACCAGCACGTTATGCAATTACAGACCTGGGTCATTTCACAGTTGACTCTGACTCGAAGATCGGTATATACAATATATCATACTGGTGTCAGAATCTCAGAATGTCATTGGCAAAGAAAGTTTAGCATTTTGCAAAGTCAAGAAAAAATATATCCATCAAAATATGTGAATTGTCAGTTTTCTTAGAAACTTTATCATGAAAAAGCATGCTGCCCACCTTGGAAGTTGAGAGTAATGTTTGCGTTAGACTCTCCAAGTTCATTGGAAGCTGTGCATTTGTATGAACCACCATCTTCTGCCTTTGGGTCCTGTAATTAAATAAAAGAACACAATTGATTATGAGGCATGATTTATCATGTATCTTGAAACTCTTGATTTACTAAACCAGAAGACATGGTGAAAGTTAAATCCTGAAAATAGAGTTGGAGCTACCAGAGATCATCAGTTACTGCTAATTTCATCCCTCCAAACAGATGAATCTAGAATAGAAATTCTAATTAAGTGCCCTGAATTAACAGAAAACACTTAACATTTTGTTTAGAACTGGGAGGGGTACCTATTCCTTCATTAACTTTCTTGGAATGTCTAAACTTATCAGTTTCAATAAGACAAATTAAGTTTTTAGATAACAATTATAAGTATAAAATGTAAATAACACAGCTGCCATGGCTACTGGCATAATTAGATTTTCAAACATTAGACAATTTGGAGCCCATGCTCATTAAAACACGATTAGATCCACACAGAGGCAATAGATTGTGTTTTATAAACAGAAGTATCTTGAAAGTTTGGAGGATTTATCTTTAAGAATGACTACAGATAAATTGAATCTGACGTAGTTTCTGCTAAAAATCATCTAGCATTAAGCAGGGCAATGACACGCATTATTATTACAACATATAAGACAGATGTTTTACTTTACTCATTAAGGCTAAGAGAAACAATTTTGCACCAGGAAGTAGTACCATGAGATTGTACCCATCTACCAGGGCCTGTGACATCATCACAATTCATTTGTGACAGAAATGAAGAAGGATATAGCTTCAGACATTGGTTTTGTCCGAAACTTACTACAAAATCAAAAGCAGCTCTAACCAAACATCACATGGACAGATGAACCTTTGCAAAAGCATTGCCTAACTTTGGGACCTGGGGTAAAAGGGGACAAGCAGACAAAATGTGTGGGTCAAATATGCTACACCCTTCCCCCCCCAAAAAAACAAGTTCAGTTTTTACTCATCTGCTCATGCATGTGCCATAGAGCCAATCAAAAATAAACCTTCTTACATATCCAAGCAACTGTCATCAGGAAAATCCCACTGAATGAAACATGCCTGGCTTCCATTGGAATCAGAATAAAACTTCACTTCAACCACAACTATTTAGGTGTTTTCACTAAAACCCACACACAAGAACTATTTAGGTGTTTTCACTAAAACACACACACAGAACTATTTAGATGTTTTTACTGACACCCACACACATAACTACTTAGGTGTTTTCACTGACACCCACACACAGACCTATTTAGGTGTTTTCACTGACACACACACACACAAACTCACACACACACACACACACACACACACACACACACACACACATAACTATTTAGGCATTTTCACTGACACACACACACATAACTATTTAGGTGTTTTCACTGTCACTCACAAAGAACTATTTAGGTGTTTTAACTGACACCAACACACTGACATGCTTAGATGCTGTGAATCAAACTTTAATCAAACTCAAAATTTGTTTTAAATTCCAATCCAGCATATTTTTTTAAAGCATTAAAACAAGGAGCATGTAATAATTGCAAAACTGCATTTCTTATGTTCCCAGTTGGAGGAAATAAACTCTTTTGATATGCGATGTGAGTGCACCTCAGCTGAATGACTTTGGCAAACAGTGGTTCCCCTCATGAATGCCCCACCCCCACCCCCCGGACAAGCAGCCACCCACTTTTTAGGGACAGAATCCCATAGCACCAACAAGATTGTGTTAAAAATTACCCCTCAAGAAAGGCAACCCATCTAATGTCAATATATTAATGTAAAAATGTACCCTTCACAAGCAGTCACATTACTGTCAAGTGCCAAATTTTTCGTCAGTGAAATCCATTAATTAATTCTTAGTCTAGCCGACAATTAACTGTTATCTTGTGGTAGAGTTTGCATGGAGTAATGTTTTCCCAACTCAAGTCACACTGGTACTATGTTTATAGTAAAAACGAACTAGGTGTATGACAGGTTAGAAAAGGTGAAATTCACACGTAAAGCTGTCAAAAGTGATTTGAGACAAATGACAGGGTGTTATTATAACCCCAGGTGGCATTTTTGGCACATTGTTAAGCAGTTTTCCAAATGTCTATAGGAATAGCGGTTATTCCGATTGGTCAAATATGGAATGAGGGTGGGTCGATCCATGAATATACACCAAGATCCAAAGAATTTTTGGGCAGTCTTGAAGTCTCTGAGAGAGAGAAAAACCAGAAGTAAAAATACCTAGTAAAGACTAAAGCGGTACTTTAGGGAAGGACGTCCGTAAAATCGTTGTTCCAGGGAAAATCTATAATCCAGGAACGATTGTAAGATGCCAAAAACACAAGGTATTTAACTCAAATTCACATTTATCATGATGTAATTTATATGATGTTTCTTCGTTACAGATGCATGATCTGTTGATTTTGTAGGAATCGTTTACATTTATCATGATGTAATTTATATGATGTTTCGTCGTTACAGATGCAAGACGAGTTGATTTTGTATGGATAGTTCGGTTGTTACAGTGATTTATTAATGTACTTTGAATTCTGAATTAGAATTTTCACCTTATATATGTAGGTAGTTTAATGGGTGTTGTAGAAAAAAACCCGCTGTGTACATTTATGATTGGAAAGTGCTACATTAATTTTGAATTTATCATATTAGTGAATATGGATTGTGGACTATGATATATTGCCTCACTTTACGTAATGATTTACGGGAATATATGTGACTTCCCCAAATTCTGATGTCGATAATTAGCGGCATAGCTGTATTCATCTGAAGTATTTGCTAGCCGTATAAAAGGTATCACTGATAGTAAGATCTGATTGTTCAAACCAGAAAGACGGACGGACAATCTCAACTCTCAAAACCTAACGAGATACTTAGGGCCTTTACCCTTTTCTTTTCAAAGGAAAATAGTTTGTTTGGAGAGAGAGAAATAACGAGGAGGTCAAGATCCAAAAAAGGGAAAATAATTTAGAAGTCAGTGTTGTGAGAATACCACGTTCACCCAGGGGACAAGTTAAAGTCGAGATGCAAGCAGGAAAAAACAGTCGACGACCAGGTCATGTGAATTTACCAAGTGGTCAAAAGTTAATGAACACTCGATTCTGTGATGAAATTTGCTATCAGCCATTAACGGCTAGATTTGTCTATTTTATTAGTGTTTGAAATTTAATTAATGTATCAATTATTTTAAACTTCGGGTTTAGAGTGCTTCTGAACTAAGAGTATTCAAAAGGAAAGAAAATTGTAATTTACTGTGTCTTTCTTCTCTTGATTCTTTTGATTAAATTCTTTATTTATCTTTACGGGGCTCGTGTGTTGTCTTTGTTCAAGATATCGACTCAGATTGCCATATCCATTTTATAACCGAGCAAATCACACCGTAGAGTTCATTCCTTAGATAACGAGTATTAGCGGGAGGCGGTTTCAAGTGTTGTTTTTCCTGGTTGTGCAATACCTCTGACCAGTGGCTTGTGCAATATTGTACCAATAACGCTTGATACCAACTAACCCCATTACAATTTTATTATTAATATGTGTCCAGAACCAATATTTCATTCCTATGGTAAGCAATCTGATTATCTTTCCCAATGTCTGTTTCCTCAATGTCAGGTTTTCTTTAATGCATGATGTGTTGACTGAAGTACAGTTTCTACTAAGGTTAGGATTAATGCAATAATGCTGACATTTACAGGAAATGGGGTCAGCAATGTTTAGACAGAGTTTTGGGCTTCATACAGAAGTTAAAAATGTTTCTTTCATGATTTAGACCAGAGGTAACTGTGAAAATCACAACATGGTCAGCATAGGCTAAATATATATTTTTTTGGATTAATGCTAGAAGGAAATTAACTAAACAGGGTAGCAGACAAAGACTAAAAACTCATATGACAGTACATGTATCATTTCTTTTATAGATTGGGCATTTTGTCTCTAAAAATGTTTTGTCTGCATGATTAAACTTTAGTATTGTACATTTCGCAATGTAGGAATAAATCATTACAAAACTTTAGCATGCCATCACATAATTGGCGAATTAATACTTTTTTCAGAAGTTATTCAACTTGGCAACAATGGAGAGATTCAAGAGTTCTTGCTCAAACATTTTATGCTGGGAAGACTCAAGTAAACAACATTGTAACAGATACGAACATTAATCAGCAGTGGAAAATGGACTATATGGAAAAAGAATTATTTTAAATACAAAGTAATGCATGTATCAAAATTAAAGCAAAGGTTTGAGTGATTTTGCAATGCCCATGCCAACAATACCCCACTACCTGCATTTCTGGCCTAAGAATACTAACTATTAATTCATGTTACTTTGAAAAAAGTCTGTTTTAAAGACAAGAAGAATTTTTAAATAATTAATAATAAAAATAATAATAATAATGAGGACTTTGTAAAAACCTAATCTTTAGAAGCTCTAAGTGCTTTACAATATCTATAGTGATATGACTACACTACAGAAAAAAAAAACAAAAAAAACATGAAATTGGAAAACATAAAAACATCCTGAAAACATTTAAGGTACAAAATATTATTAGACCTCTAAGTTTGTTCCTACCATCGAAAAAGGTCAGTTTTAAGAGCACTCTTAAATGGAATCACTGTGTCTTTGTGTCTAATTTCAATGGGCAATTCTTTCCACATCACCGGGCCCTGATGCAAAAGAATGTTGTCCATATGACTTCGTTTTCATAGTTGGAACAATGAGTATACGATTGTCAGAAGAGTAGCGTAAGTATCTAGCTGGTGTATACACATGGGTGAGGCTGGATAGGTATGTTGGACTGGAGTCTGTCAGTGAAACGTAGCACAGAGAACAAATTTTGTGTTTGATTCTGTATCGAATGGATAGCCAGTATAGGGTACAGAGCAGTGGGGAGGTGTGCTCTGATCGTGGTACTCTATAAGAAAGATCCAAGCAGCTTTTTTTCAAAACTTTTGAAGTTTCTGGAGTAGATATTGTAACAAACTGGACAGTATTGAGTTACTTTCAATTAATGCAACTTTTAAATGAATATATTAAAAGCCTTAAGTTATATTTAGTTTTCTTACTATATACATACATGTACTTCTTACAAATATAAATAAATATTTCAAAAGGCCATGCATCGTATAAGGTTTCTTTCCTGGTGTAGGAGGGGTTGGTTGTGTAAGAGGGGGACCACTGTATCCCAAAATCACTCATTCCTTCCACTGACTTTCAGTGAAACATTTATCTATTTTTGTGTATATATGAAACTGTTAATTCACATTTGCAAGAGAACAATTAATAGGTTGTTTATACATTTGCCAGAATTATTTAACCAGTTCAGCTCAACCTGCAGAAATTGAATTGGAACAGATCTGAATTAAAACAGGGACCTGCATTCCAAACTTGAATGTTACAATCCAGATACAGTCCCAAAACTGCCAATAAACACCATGCCTGCCAAAGATGATGTTAACAAATCCAGTAAATCTTCAGATTCAATTTCCAGAGGGATTAATATGCCAAAGAAACAAATCACAACAGTTTCTGGTATATATATAACACAAATCAATCTATCTCTCTGACACATACCAAAGCAGTCAAGAAATAAGCAGATAAACTTGATGAATTTTTTGAAGTCCATCCATCTTGATTACTTTAAAACAAATTCTCCTGATCTTTGATCAGATGAGCTAAAAATGGATTCACTATCAAGACAAATATTAAGTTAACATTTTGCAAGCAACAAGTATCAGTACACACTTTCACCTTTACTTCTGATGGGCGCCATCCTGATCTATGACCTTTATGCCTCCAGCGCCACAAGTCTATGACCATTCTGAGGTACATCAATGTAATCGAACAATATCTTATAATGTTAACCAGTTAACCTAAATCAAAACATATAAATCAGAAAAAGAATGAACAATGTTATTTTATTGGGATCAAATCACATTATTCCTGTTGAATAACTTTTATACTGTGAAAGCTAACTGGGGAAGACATTTAAATGGCTTTGAATAATTATGACTACTGCTTGTACTATCTTAGAAGTCCGAGTCCAGCTGTAAACTGCACAAACCCTGATCTGCCATCCCATAATACACTGTCAGATCTGGGTCTTTGCAGAATGTTAGGAGACATCAGTAGAAGAAACAAATCACCCTAGCCTGCTGGTACATATGATGGCAGATCAGGGTCTATGTTGTTTGCATTGAAACTCTACATATAAATGAATATGGTATAGACAATACCTAAAAACATTCAGATTTTGTTAACTGACTTATAAATCGCAACGGCACAGAGAAAACAAATACCTTACAAAACACTTATATGTTGACCAGATATTTATTTTAGATCCTGTTCAACATTAATTTAAAATCATTTAGTAACATAAACAGAATCACACATTTTTCTTCAGCTTCAGTGTTAAAATAAAAATTCAATCTAATCAAACACTCTGGAATTACTGAATCGTCAATTTTTTTTCCTGGGATGCCCATTTTGTTTTATCTGATGTGAAGTCTGCCACATTGAGTAAACTTTCTGAATGTACACACGCTTTACAATACCATATGTACTCATTTATGAGTCAAATTGACAACTGCACAAAACCAGGTCTGTCATTGCATAATGCAGTGGCAGATATGCCTACGTACATTTTGTTAGGAATAATCAATCATAAGAAAAACAACATAGACCCTGATATGCAGCATCAAGGTCATGTATGATACACTAAAGTGGTTGGTATTATAGAAAGGTAGACAGCTTTAGCTCTACAATGATACCAAATAATCTGGGCAGTTTAGTTGCATTACAAAATACAGAGGGAAAAACCTAATTTTTTGGACTTATTTTTCTTTTCACTCAAAATTTGCCTTTGGTCTGAATCTGATTTATGGGTCCCGATTTTAGACTGTTGGCCTCAGATCTAAGGCAGACCGGTCTAAAGTGCACGCAGGTAAATCTGTGCAGGATAAGGTGGACATTTGTAATAAAAAGTCTTCACATACAAAAATGATGGGACCGTTAAGCAAAAAAATAAATAAAACAAATCCAACTTTTCACCTTCTGCTCATGCGCAAACAAAAGAACCAATAGAAAACATTGTTTTTGTTATGCAACTAGGCATTAAGCTAATGTAAAATTGCTTGGAAGTCAATATATAAAGATGAAATCAGAAATATTCCCCAAAATGTGTTTCCTACTCCAGGGTTTAATGTGTTAAAATAAAATATTACTTATCAATGGTTCCATTAACATCCATGTTAAATAATGTACATTAATGAAAGTCTGTAAGACCAAAACAAAACTGGTCAATTTATTTATTTTCTTTTAGAAACTATATATATATATATATATATATATATATATAATGTGATTTTGTTTTAAGACCGTAGGAAAAAAGTAGTATAGCTGGCAAGAAGAAATATGATGGTTGGCCAACCAGAAACATGTATTTTTTTGTTTGGCCCAAGCATTTTCAGTAGATCAACCCAAAGTGAAATGTGTGCTACAACCATGTAATCAACTTCTGCTTTTTGCTAGTAATGACACATCTGAGGTCAAAGTTAAAGAAATTTCAAGAAAAAATTAACCAAAAAACTCCTAATAAATAGACCTCTAATGCAAAGATGTTGAAATAAACTCTTCATTGTCTCCTGTACTTGCTTATAAGTGAATGCAACATCAAAGAATATAGACTTTTATTAGCCATGGCACAATGTGCTGACAGATCAAGGTCTAAGCTGCTCTACTGATTACTCCTAACAAACTGCATTGAACCAGATCTGCTGGCATATTATGTAAAGGCAGATCTAGGTCTGCACAGTATGCATTTTGATCTGACTTACAAGCAATATATACTGCAGTTTCCATGTTGAAGACAGACACGTCTGTTTGTTTACATATTTAATGATTTTATAAATATTTACATTAAATAAAGTAGATTGAGCATATTTTGTATAAATGCTTCAGCCTTCATTGCAATAAACCATGGATTTGTTGTTGTAAAATGTGCTACAACATCAAGGTCTATGATGTCGTATTCAAACAACACACTATACAGGGATCAGGGACGTCATTTGGGGAGGACGGGGGAAGCATTTGCCCTTCCCCCCATTTGCATGTGCTGTGAAATTGCTGTAGCCTATTTAAGAAAATTAACAAGCCAGTGAAGTTTTGATCCCCCTCCCCAGTGATCTGTAGTTGTATAATGTGCTCAGAGATAAAGGTCTATGATGTCATATTCAAGCAAACAATCGATAAAGGAATCTGTGGTTTTGTTCTTGTTGTTCTAGGGTTTAACGCCATTTTTTAGCACACAATAGGCTATACATGGCAACCAGTATTGATGGTGGAGGAAGAACACTGGAAAACCCCCAGAAAGAACCACCGACCCATGAGAAGCTACTGGCCAGCTTTATCACATACCCACATTGGCCGAATCTGAGACTCGAACCCACACAGAGTTGAGATGGCAGTGATCTGTAATGGAGAGCACTTTAGACCACTCAGCCACTTGGGGCCCAGATCTGTGGTTTTAAAATGTGCAAAAAAAATCAAGGTCTATGATGTAATATTCAAGTACATAACCTAGAGACAAATCTGCTATCATATCTAAGATCTGAATCTATTTTGCCCATTTCCATTTAATGGCATCAACCCAGATTTGTAAAAACAAATATGAGCCTAAGTTGTTTTTGAAGTAGGCTAGACATCAATCTGTTATCTTGTATGCAGTCTTGGATCTTGATACCAACAGGTGTTAGGGAAGAATGTGTTTGTTTGTTTTTCATAACTGTAATTATCATCTTCTGGCTATTTTTCAGATATAAAGGACTGATCCAGATATTAGTATATTTCAATACATCTCTATATGTAAAATATGTATTCAAATTGTCAAATTTATATCACTGATTTTAATTATTCCAGATTTTTAACCAAGAACATTCCAGACAATAAAATCAGTACAACAGACAAATTGCAGGCAAAGTGCCATATATTTACCATGCGTACCCACTTATATGATGGGGCCAAATCAAAATTTGACACTACCAAATGGACACATTTTCATGTTCTACAGACATAAATATGAATTTGTTGAAATGTGATGGTAGTCGAGGTATGCCGAAGTAAGTTCAATTAGGTTCATGTTGGGGATATGTTTCTTGAATGAAACAACAGCGTTGCTTACAGTTCCAAAAAAGGCATAATATAGTTTTGTTCCTGTCATTAAAGAATAATATTCCAATTTAACCTGATTTATGCATTCCTGGCTCTCCTTGCTTTCCAGCCAACTGAAATGTATGATTGTAGGCCAATGAAACCTGAAAACATGTCCAATTCTTTTGTGAGAATTTGAATTTGTTAGAGAAAAGACATCAGAATAAGTAAAGTCTGACTAAAACATTATGACTTTGCTTTGTAGAAAAGCATCTTTATTTTAGTTGTATGAAATAGTCAAGAAAATTTGACTTTCATAGTGATCAAAACACGCTACATAACGCTGTTAGTTAGGCTGTAAGACCTTCACGCCCACAACATAATTATCAGCGTTGTTGAGGTCTAAAGGACTATACCTCTCCCTGCAATCATGGGATGAACATGAGTGAGTTTCTTCAGTTAGTGGGCTTAATGTTGGCTTGCAAATACCTAATGGTCATGACCTGTACATCAAGCACATCCTCTTAGTACTGCTGTAAACCTTTTAACCTTGACCCTACTAGATCAAAAGGATAACCAAGTGTTTTGCAGCATTAATTGGCTTTGCTTGATAATAAGTCATCCCATACATTAAGGATAAATATGCAAACTAGAACTATCAATGATGGGTGCATTGCAAAAGGGTCCTGATCACTGTAGATTCTGTCTCCCCTTGAAGAAAGAAACTTGTATCTGAAAACCCAAGTCAGGAAATGATAGGCATTATAGGGCCATATATAACTCTAAATGATGGCAAATGGATTGCCTGAAATCTTATTCCTTTATGGACTCATCATTTACACAGTATCTCAAGCAAAGATGTGAAAAGATCTGAAATGGTTTACAACTATCCTCAAATGGAATAGATGAGACAAATCTCACAAATGAGAATCAATGTTCACATGAAATTGCTCCTGAATCTGGGCTCAAAATGGCAGAATATTCTAAAGCACTTGCCATCTCAATAATGAGGTAGGCAAGCCTTGTATGTTGACAAATCTTGATTGCTTTTAGGTTGATGGCAGCTTAACTGACAGATTACAATAGTCATATAGTCATAATAAATGTTTTAGCTGGAAATATCTATGCTTGGCAGATTTTACATAAGCTGGCAATACAAATGCTTGCCAGATATTGTTTAGTTTGAAATACCTATGCTCCACAGATTGGTGATTTCAGGGATTTTGTTGTCTGCAAATCAGAAGATCAAAAGATTAGGGCCAAATTAAAATTAAAAAAACTCTCAACAATCTGGGAGACTTGGCATGTATGCAGAAAATGATGCTTAAGTTGTAAATCACTGAAGAACAGTACATTACCATCAGTCTATAATATTTGTGATCGATTTTAAAACGGATAAAAGGAATAGTACAGCAGCATGCCACTATAATGCTATTCATGGCAGCTGTGGACTGCCTGAGGCCATCATATAATATCATGAAATGGGTTTCATCACCAAAACTGCCAAATAAAGGGAATCACCTTATACTGAGTTGGCTTACAGCAATGAGTATATTGTTATACTCATATGTATATTGTTACTGTATTACTTTGGCATCATCACCATCATCATCATCATCGTCACAGAACTGAACAATGAATAACTACAAAGATTAAAACAGTCAAAAAGAATTAAAGCAAAAAACTCAATGAAAAATGTTAGTTTATTCAGTTATTCAAAATTTCAAAACCATAGTTAAGACACTTCTATCATGTGGAAATAGAGTTCATTTCAATCAGAACTGAGTTAATCTTTTTTACTTTGGGCACTCATTATAAGGCACCCTGGTTAAATGTAGTCCTCTGTATTACAGATACGAGAATGAATTCCACTATGCCATGTACATTTTATTTATTAAAGCAACTACGGTACATGTACTAATTATACAAGTTGTTTCAAATTTTGGCTTTTTATATTCTAACCTAGATTATATGATTTAGCATAAAAACATACACTATCATAATTTGCTTTTTTTTACATAAAAAAAGACTAAATAATACTGAGGTAGGAACCACAGTGACTCAATGGTTAATGTGCTAAATATTAGGTTTGAATCTTAGCAAAGTTTGAAATTTGCAGACATCACTGTGAGATATAGAAATTTGAAATTGATATTATGTGATTTTACATGGAAATAAATCCACAGCATATTTGAGGATGCTGGAACTTTTGTTACATCTATCTGGGACTTAATTTGTAATGAGGTTTCGTTTTATAACTATGTCAGGCAAAGTGAATATGGATAAAGAATGGATTTGTTTATTGAAATGCCAAGACCTGAAAGGCTGCAGAACGAGCATTTGTGCTTGCTGAAATATTTGTCATAAGTTGAAACTTTACAGAGATCGGTATATTTAGGGAAGTATATAAAATTTTTGAACCCTGGAAGGGCATGTGTTAATAATTGCATTTAGATAAACCTAAATTCTGATTGGTGCAAATTTTATACAGGACCAACTAAGCAAGACAAAAAGTCTTTTAGTGAAAACCTCAGAAGGTGTAGCAACCATTCAGAAAGAGTAGCAATAACAATAAGATTTTTAAGATGGCTACCATGGTACCCATACTGGATGTCTGAGCAGCTGCATTTTTATTTAGGACCAGCTAGATATCATAAGAAATCTTTGAGCAAAACAATGTTGATATAACCATGCATTCAGGAGCAAGTAACAATAACAAGATTTTCAAGATGACCACTATGATGACCAAACTGGATGACCAAGAAGTAATTTTCATTTAAGACTAACAAGTCCCTAGGGTGAATGGGCGGGTACAATTTCAAGGCAATCTCTTAAGACTAACAAGTCCCTAGGGTGAATGGGCGGGTACAATTTCAAGGCAATCTCCACAAGAGATCATCCCATAAGCTCTTAAAGCCTATGATGAGTTGGGCAAAAATTATGGGCTTGAAAGTTATGTCACCAATTGCTCATATGATGAATAAATGTCTGCTTGCATTAGTGTGGTTACTAAGTGAAGAGAAGAGCTCCCATCTGATTTCCATTTAATGATAGAATCAGCTCTGATCAATTTTCATCATTTTACTGCTCATTATCAACCAGTCATGGCTTCCAAAACCCACGTTAGACTGCTTCTAATACTTTTGTATTATTGGTGAACTACAAGTTGGATTCATAATCCTATGTTTGTTTCTTCCTATACTGGTTAATCTTGAGGTGTGTTACAAGTATCAAATGTGTACATGTCTATGCACATCATCATGTGACATGTATGTATTGCCATGGCAGACAGGAAGGAAAAACATGGACATACTGCTTTAAGAAAAATTTCTCAGCAGTTTTATTCCATTCCCTAGATTGCCCCATATAGATATGAAAGGATTGGATACTACTAAACCCCAAACCCAAGGTACTGATACCAGAACCCATTCTTTGATCTACTTGCCAGCATGGTCATTAAAATATACTTTGGTATAGTGGTATTTAACTGATTTATCAGATACCCATCTGAGAGATAAAGATAAACTTCTGCTTACATCTACCCAAGAGTCATTTCCACCTTAACTGATGTCTAAGCAACTTGCAATTAAGTCTAGTTTAATATAGATGTTTATTTTATAAGTATGTTTACTAAATTAATTTTATTTAAGTTTTGAATAAATTTTAACAAAGCTTCATTGGAGCTGAAAGGACACAGGAGTAATGAGTAGAACAAACACTGAGTGACAGGTGTATTATTCTATGACAGATCAGAATCTTCTATGTTTGCAGTTGGACTCAATTTATAAGCATTTTTAGTATTTGACTGCAAGTGTAATACCAACAACTATCCTAAGACTAACATTAATTAAGATTCCCATGTAAATTCTGACCACTGATTATGGCATTATGGTAAACTTTATTATCCAATACGGCAATTCTAATAATCTTCATTCATGCTTTTCAGAATCAACTCTGCATCAAAGGTTCTTCATATATCTTCATTACCTACACATTAATTTCAACAACGGTCTACAATCTTTATTCAAATGCCTTTTTTACTACACTTTCTGGAAATTAAATTCTACTGGAACAAGACTCATCTCTGTTTATCGGAATGCTGATGTGCAAACAAGTTTTAAGTTTTCTTCTCTTTTCTGATTCTATCAACAAATAAGTGGTAAATTATGTTTTTTGCCTTGATAAGCACATATAGAAAGCACATATAAATTAATAATCAGGTTATTAAATGTCAGTGAAAAATAAATAATTAAACTTTAAAATTGACTGGTTTTTCATCAAATCATAATGATCCTGGTAGCACATTGGCATTGACTCAATACCTGTAAGAACTCGTATTGGCTTTGTTGTTAAATAATGGTATACCTTAACTGATGTCAAATGAAGGCTATTAATATCATATCAATAATATGAAAGTTTATTATTAGAAAGGCAACACAGAAAATAGTTAACCAATCTTGGTCTACATATAAATGTGAAATACAATTTGCTAAAATTTGGACATTTACATGGTCCTCCATTCCTCCTGACAAAAATAGATTTCTTTGGAAAGTCAGATCCAAAGCTACATACATATTGGTGAGCAGTTTCATCTCATGCCAAGATTGATTAACCATCTGGATGAGATTGAAGCTGAAATGGCCTTAGTATGAAAACTGCAATTATATGTCAATGGTCCAACTCATCCTAGCTCCTTTCCAATGGTCATTTCTGTACCTGAATATGTGTAACACTATTTTTATTTTAGTTCCTTTCCTTTTAGGTTTTGCATGGTCAAATAAAGGGGGTGGAATAAATTACATTTATCAATCAAACACTGTTATAAATTTTATTGTGTATGTAATATAATTAAACTATCTTAAACTAGCCAACAAATGTAATCAAAAATATAAAGGCAACCAAGCAAATGAACACTTTTTAAATAAAATGTTTTTTCATTGATATGGTTATTTGTGGAAAATCAAGTTTCAAAATTTGAGGGCATTTTTGATGGCCCAAGCACCGCACCACCTTTATCTCTCATGGCACCTGTGATGTCACTCATTTTGCATGCCACTTCATATGGCTTGGTGAGCCGCATACATCCCAGGGGGCAGATATTTGAGACCCCTGTGGTAATGGAATATACCTAGGAAAACCCAAGGAAGACCTTTTGACTCATGAAAAGCTACTGGCAAGCTTTCTTTCATGCTCAATTTGGCCTGAGACTCAAAAGCATGTGGACATAGGTGAGATGTCTGTAAAGGTGATCAGCATGGATAACTCGACCACCAGGGTCCAAGCTAAGAAATTGACATTGTAGATTTAAAGAGTTAGATTTATGAAGAGTATTTGTCTTTAGTATGAATCCTAAAATTAGGGATGCATGCCAACAGAAATGCATTTCAGCAGCAAAGAACTTTGTCTGGTCATCAGGTTATGTTTCTACAATCATGCCAGCCTCAATCTTATTTATCATATACACTGTATGTATGGAGGGGGGGGGGGGCATCCTTCAATATCTCTGCTGACTGAAGCTTAGGTCTCACTGGATAGTTTCGTATTTTGACACCTCCCTAATATTTAAGGTAAAAGGCATGAGCCTAATTATCACAATCCTAGCATTTTTCAGTTCACATATAAGCTAAATCTGTATTGTGGTTTAGATTTACTTTTGAGTTAGGCTTGGAAATTGGTTAACTTGTTGGTGACTGCCTGTCACAGTTAGACTAGCATTTGAGATCAAATATGTAATTTGGGCTGAAAATGAGCAGCAGCTGACTTGGCTTATGTATTTACATGTTTCTGCTACAGAGATAAATATCTAAAAATCTAGATGGTTGAGAGGTGATGAAAAGTATGCTAATTTGTTACAGTACTAGTGAACTTTATTCATGTATAAGGCACATACTGATTCTTTTAGCTGTCTTGTCACAGGAAATGATCAAAATAGCTCTTTCCTATTATGTGTTAAGTTGCTTCGAAAAACTGCATTGTTCAAAATTGTTCCTTTCAAAATGAAAACAAATGTTGATTAATGCGGTCTGTTAATATCAACATCACAGCTATTAGATCTATGTTGGTCACCTGAAGGCGCTATAGTAGATAACCATAAATATTACCAAGACGGCATTAGCTCTGATTCTCTGTTGATCACCAGGAGGCGCGATAGTAGACAACCATAATAATTAATCAAGCATGGTCGACGGCTTTAACACTCATTAAGAATCCGATCTAGTCTGGTCATTAAATTCGATAGATTAAGACGAGCGCTGACCACAAGTCTGCTCCTCGATCTACTGACAAAACTGAGCTTCATATGATACCAGAGCAAATCACGTCACATTTAAATGAACTAGGCCAAATGTGGGTTTGTTTCGGAGAAATAATGGGTATCAGTATGCATGCTGCACCAGATACACGTCATAACATGAATGCTGGTTTAGTGCATACACCGCCTAATTGCATATCATAGCATCGGTCCCGAGGCCATGCATAGAAGTGGAGCCAACCATATATATATATATATATATATATATATACAAAATTTACCACTTTTCCTTACTCCTGCAAGAATCTTAATAGTGAAATATTAGTTTTTGTAACCTACTTTTTATGCCACAGGTGCACCTGTCCATTTATGAAACAAGACCCCCATGGGAATCTTATATTGCTCACTTGCTTGGCACCTGCCTGATAAACATATGAAAGAGAAGAAAGATGCCAAAAAATGTGGGTCAGTAGGATGCTTTCTGTTGAAATTTCTTTTAATACTGTTGATTGCATACACTGAGATAACTGATTCATAGATTCTGCAGTTTTTGTATCTTTATCAATCTCTGATGTCACATCAGCAACTATTGTCCAACACTGAAAGAACGTATGCCAAGATGTTCAGTGTCAAGTTTGCCATACTCTATTCAAAAGCTTTTTCCAATAAAATTGTGTATATTTATTTCTACTTACAGCAGCGTCATCTGATGGCATCATTTGAAACCATCTTAAAAGCATTTTGGTTTAGGATGCTTACTGTCAAATTTGATTAAAGTCTGTTAAGTAGGTTTTATTTTAGAAAAATGTATGTACAAGTTTTCATTTACAGCCACATGACTTAAAAATTGTAAATTTTGAATGCTGATATTTAATCTAAATTTATTGTTCATCCAGTTCAACACAATATCCCACCAACATTTATGAAATACACAATAACTAACTCAAGAATTATCCAATGTACCATCTGTACTCACTTTTAAGCCAAGTCAAACTGTAAAGTGCAAAGAGCTAAATCTGTTGTTGCAGTTTGTTAGGAATAATCGAAAGAATAATAAGCACAGACATTGTTCAGCCAGCACATTATGTAACAGGATACTAGGACACACATTATATGCAATTAGACTGATCTTGTACCTATACTCAGATCCCTCAATGAGTTTTTAATATTTGCAATTCAAATGTACATTCAAGTTTTGCTGATGGGAAGAAGTAATGAATGATTTAAATTGGTATTCAACCTACGAGACCTACTATACATACATGCTTTTAACTCGAGTCCAAACGCAAACTGCACAGACCCTGATCTGCTGATGCATTATGCATAATGCTTTGGCAGATACGAGTCTGTAAAGTTTGTTAGGAATAATCAGTAGAACAAACAATACAGACCCTGATATCCAGGTGCATAATGCAAAATAACATGGACCATTACAAAACTGATACCTTTGTTATTGCTTTTAGAAAATAAATAAAAAAAGCAAGATTTCTATTTGGTAAAACATCTTTCAATAATTAACTAATCAACAACATAGTTTTTGCATGTGCTATTTTGAGGTACAAGTCCGGAAATATAGCTATTAGGTACATGGTAAGCTTCCAAACAGCACATTTGGCCACACATTATCTAACATTCTGACTGGTCCTAGAACACTGAAACTTCCAGGTTGACTTGTGATGAGTAAATAGAGCTCTTAAACCAACATCCACTCATTATCTCTTATGCTTGCTTTCATAAAACATGGAAAACTATCCTTTGAGATGTAGCACCACTGCCAATTACAGACTCTGGCAGACTAATGGAATCTCCAGAATGTTTGACTTAAAAATCCATCTGTCATTAAATCAAATTTCATCAGTTTGGAGTTAAAAATAAATGAGTCTACTGTGCATTTCATGTTTTAACAAAGGCTATTTAACCAATGAATCCCATGCTGGCAGATACAAAAGGAGAGGGTGTTTCCCAAAAAATGTTTCAGAAATGGAATTTTCACATCAAGCCATTGCCTAGAAAGAGTAGACTGGAACATCCTCATCTATACATTTAACAACCTTATACTATTGCATTTCATTTGATGAAACAGAAACTTGCAATAATTTTGGGAGCCAAATGTTTCCAGCTGTTTGCCATAAGATTTTAAAAATATTCCTCAAGTAGACACAACTGAAACTATTAAAGTCTGTCAAGATTTAGAAGATGACTGTCTAGAAACCACTATTTTTATTCACAAGCTTTAGCAGGGAAATCAAGATCCCCTCCATCTCTCTGACTCTCTATCTCTCTGTTGCCACGTTTCTTCATAAACCACAAAAGGCTAATTCATAAAATGTTTTAGTTATGTTATTCTAGGGTATCAATCTGCAAGGGGATGGGGGGAGGGGGGTCATTCTTGGTTCCTATACCTGGAGTTTAGGTAACGTAGGTAGGTAGGCAGGTAGGTAGGTAGGTAGGAATGTATGTATAATGGCACAATACTGGCTATATGGTGCTGACTAAAAGTAAAGTTCTAAAACTATAAATATCAAGAATTGCACATAATATTTACAAACATAAACCTCTCCAAATAAACACAAAGTACAATAAAATACATAGATAAAAGGTAAAAGACGGTGAAATTCTGTAAGAGTCATAGAAAGGTAATATAACAAATATAAAATCCTTAACATAAAGTCATGATGGGAGGTCAGAGGTCATTTGTACAAATGTTTCCATTACACTGCCATTTTAACTCATTGCATTTCAATCCAGAAACATGTATGTACCATAGTTGAATCTCACAATAATCTCATTACTTGGGGTAGGGTTTACTTTGAATCAGGAAAGAGATATACAGTCGACTCTAGTTAACTGCACACCCTCGGGCCCATCACGAGACTGTGCAGTTAACCGGAGTGTGCAGTTAACCGAAGTATGGCACTGTACAGCTTTAAATCAGCATGGCACAAATATATGTGAAGAATAAATTTAAACAATGATTAGAATCAACTCTTTCAACTTTTACTTAAATGTTAAGCTTGTTTTCCTTCCTCCGAACACAATTTCACTGATTCAACCAATGAATCAAGGAATTATAGCAAATTTCAAGAAATTCTATAGATCGCTTGTTATTCAAAAACTGCTGTCAGACATTGATGGGTCATCTCCGACAGAAAAAGCGTTCAGCTTCAAAGTTGTTAGCATAGTGTTTTTCGCAGTGTTGTTGTTTAAACTGAATTCCATTGTGCATTTTCCATCTTTCCAACCATCCATTTTTTGTTTTGAAATCATGCAAACCGGAACGGTTTAGAGCAATGTTTCCCATGCTGTACTATGATTTTTCCCACGCTACTGCTCCCTAGTGGGTGCTGATATACATGTATATACCACCTAAGGCATCCTTTACACGTCAATCATTTAAAATGTCGCATTTACCATCTTAATCGTCAGCTTATTTGAAGCGCTACAGCAGTGGACTGGCAATAAATAACTGATCATGACTATACATTGTGCAGTTAACTGGAGTAAAATTGTATTGAATAATGTGCCACGGGCAGAAATTTATCATGCTATTATCCGGAGTGTGCACTTAAGCGAAGTGCAGTTATCCGAAGTTTGTTCCCATTGAAAAGCATTGGGAGAAAAAATGGGACCAGCGTGACTACGTGCAGTTATCTGGCATGTGCAGTTAACCGATGTGCAGTTATGTGGAGTTGACTGTATGTCAATAGTCATATTTTCTATGTGAATTTACACAAACACTAAAAAGGAACGGTAAACAAACAGGATAACGTAAGAAATATGCTACGTCAGTCTCTTATAGATTAGCTAAACAATATATTTGTGCATACATTTGATTGTTCTGAGAGAAAAAAAATAGATACATTTCATCTCCTAGGTGAAAAGCTCAAGCAAATGTCACTATTTGATGAAATATATCCATTATTCACTCAAAACAAACAAATAATCTCAATGTATTTGTTTTGAATTTGATATATCTCCTCCCTACATAGTCGATTCCTTAAAGGATAAACTGGGGCTATTTGGAGACAAATAGGTCCACTAGCAATTCTGAATTGCAAGAGTTTGGGGGGAAAATTTAGTAAACCACAATAGCTTTAAAATTCTAAACTTGAAATAGACCATTCAGTTCCTCCAAAGTTTCATTCTCAAAATTAAGCCAGACTAAAATGTAATCTGCCTAAAATATTAAATACAAGTCCTGTATGCACATTTTTAAATCTGTACTGACAGAAACTTATGGTTTTATGTAACGGGGAAGACAAGAGTCTCTCAAATGGCTTCATACTCTTCAAGGCAAAAAGAATTTCCAGGAATTAAAAATATGACCATATCTTCCCTTTAACTGCTGAGTGTTGAAACCCTGTTCTAATATTCTTTAGAAATAACATAATTTTTAAAGCAGTTGATGTAGGCATCATTAGAAAACCTAAAATTGACAACAAGATTTTTCCAATAGTTGCCAGATATATTTTCATTTATTACAAACTATTGCTGAAAACCCCATGTTGAGATGGCCATCCATTTTTGGAGGATTAGAGACAAAAATATTGTAAAGATATAACTTAAAATGCAGGAATTCAATAACAAGATTTTCAATATGGTCACTGCATGGCAGCCTTACTGGATGTCAGATTGGTACCATTTTCATTGAAGACAAACATAAATGTTCTGGTGAAAATAAGGTAGAGTTGTAACAATAAGATTTTAAGATGGCTGCCATGGTAGCCATATTGGATGTCTGAATCTGATCAAAAGAATGTTTCCTTTGAACCAGCTAGACATCACAAGAAGTAGGATATGTAACAATACAAATATTTTCAAGAGGGCCACTATGGTGGCCATATTGGACATCATATTGGCACTATTTTCATCTAAGACCAACCCTAACAAGAAGTGTTTCAGTTAACACCCCATGTTAACATGACAACCCATGTAGAAGGAGTAGCAATACAATAATTTTCAAGATGTATGGACAATGGAAAACAGACTATCGCATAAGTTATTCTAGTCTCTGACGAATAGAGCTAAACACAGAAAGTCAAGACTATTATATATCCAAAAACACAATTGTAAAATCATATATCAAGTAAAATGAAGTTAATATATTTTTCATCAACACCTTCTTAAATTTTTCCATTTTTTTCACATTGTTCAAACATACTAATGCATTTTTTATGTACAATTTTCTCATGATCTATATATAAGTTTACATGGAAATAATCCTACTTAAAAAAATAAGCCATCTCTGAAATAAACCAATCAAAAATTAGTAATGATTGATACATGTCAAAGTGAATTGTGTAATTTTGGGTGTATTTCAACACAAATAAATTCAATAATTGCTGACAACTTACAGTCCTCACAATTTGTTCATTGAAAGTACCTATCAACACTGCTGCTGTAAGTACTCACTTTTAAGTTGACTCCAACTGCAAACTGCACAGACCAAGATCCCATATCACATAATACTTTGGCAGATCTGGGTCTGTGCTATTAGTTAGGAGTAATCAGTAGATCAAGCAGTATAGACCCTGATCTGCAGGCACATTGTTATTTCCAGTTACACTCGACTTATAACCAAGTTAATATGGTATATTGGCATTCATATGCAACTTCTTTGGTGAAAAAGTTTCCATGTTGAATTCTTGACATATTTATGGTTGTTGAAAATTTTATAACAAAAGGTATATTAATAATCAGTTAATTCACCACCATCAAGCAAAATTTAGTGTTTGTGAACTGTAGTGTCCCAGTGCAGATACACTCTGCACTCACTTTGAATGATGCAGATAAGAGCCAGATATCTTCCCATTTATTACACCAAACTATATATTTGGCAGGAGGTTCATACTTAAGTTCTGTAATCATCAGAAACAAATATACATTTTCTTTATTATTGATCCAAGATTTTTATGCAAACTATTCGCTAAAAGATCCTTCTAAATTTTCGGTCCAGAATATAAGTACTTCTATGTACTTCGGTCCAGAATATAAGTACTTCATTGAGATATTCCTTTCATTAATAGCTGCAAATGCCAAAACTTGCCTGCATCTTAAGAGCTTTGATTTTAACGTGCATGACCACCTATAGTGCCCACTTATAAGTGTATCTTCATTAGCCAAGGGTCATTACTCTATTTCACATAAACTCTTGGCATCGTTAACAAGTATGCAGCTGAAAGATATTGATCCAATCTGATTATTTATTTTAGTTATTTATAAAGAGTCTGAAACAATCATGAGAGCTCCCACAGATAATAACATAACTTACAGATTTGCTTCTTTAAATTAAATCTTTCACAATCAACTGTTTTCAATTAATCAGCAAGTTACCATTTTTAATACCTAACTCACCATACAACTCAATCATCTGTTTATTTAATTTTCTTGTTACAAGCTAAAACTCCTGCAAATGCAGGGTTCAAAACACTCTGCCATCTAACTACATACATCAACTTGGTATTAACCATTGACTAGCAAAAATGTGATATGTCCAACTGCAGGTCCAAGACATTTTGGTTCCAACCTGGCACATTTTACAAGCCACATTATTACAAGCCTAAAGCAAAGCTAGTACAGTGTTTGCTTAAAACTCATCTGATTTTTCTAGTGTTAAAAAACAGTAGTCCTTCATCATGCAAGAGCCCATCAATCACGATGCAGTTTCAGGCCAATAATTATCAAAGGATAAGACAACTTTCTACAATCATCTGGAAGCTAATAATTATCATGGGATAAGACAACTTTCTACAATCATCTGGAAGCCAATAATTATCATGGGATAAGACAACTTTCTACAATCATCTGGAAGCCAATAATTATTATGGGATAAGACAACTTTCTACAATCATCTGGAAGCTAATAATTATCATGGGATAAGACAACTTTCTACAATCATCTGGAAGCTAATAATTATCATGGGATAAGACAACTTTCTACAATCATCTGGAAGCTAATAATTATCATAGGATAAGACAACTTTCTACAATCATCTGGAAGCTAATAATTATCATAGGATAAGACAACTTTCTACAATCATCTGGAAGCTTTCATTTAATCCTGTACTTATGTGACAAGACAACCTTTGCAGTGCTTCAAGTTCATAACAAATGAAAGTCAGAATAAACCATGTCATGATCGGGAGATGTATTTTCTTTTTATCTCTACACCATGTGAGCTCAGGGATGTAGAACATGCCCAATGAACCCTCCTGCATGTTGAAAGAGTCAGATAATGGAGATAAATGCCATGGTGACCCAAGTAGTTAATAAATGACCGAATGACCAAATCCTACGATCTTACCAACATAGATCAGCTACAGTGGTTTGTCTTTATGCAAGGCCTTTTACTCCCTCTGCCTGAGCAATAAAAAACCAACTTGTGTTGCTGTACCACAAAATAACAAATGAAATAGGTCTCTTTGATAAAAATTCAATTTAATTATATTTTAAATATGAAAACTGGATGTTAGCTAAAAAATTCCACAATGAAGTCCCATTCATGTGTAAAGCCTCCCAGAGAAAGTACCCAATCATCCAGTACTTGCAGTTCTTATGCTACTTATTCCAAAATCCCATGGTCCAATAATTAGTTTTCATACTATTATTATACAATCCTATGGTCCAGTACTTAGCTTTTATACTAATTATTCCACAGTCCTATGGTCCAGTACTTATAGTTTATATACTACTTATTCCACAATCCTAAGGTCCAATAATTAGTTTTCATACTATTATTATACAATCCTATGGTCCAGTACTTAGCTTTTATACTACTTATTCCACAATCCTATGGTCCAGTACTTATAGTTTATATACTAATTATTCCAAAATCCTATGGTCCAGTACTTATACTTTATATACTACTTATTCCACAATCCTATGGTCCAGTACTTATAGTTTATATACTAATTATTCCACAATCCTATGGTCCAGTACTTATAGTTTATATACTACTTATTCCACACTCTTACTGTCCAGTACTTATAGTTTATACATGTATACTACTTATTCCAGAATCCTATGGTCCAATAATTACAGTTTTAACACCACTTATTTGACTATCATACTGTCCAGTACTTATTGTTTAAAGCCTCAATACTGCTGTTTATCATAAACTTCACTGTTCTTCCAATCTAATATTTAGAAGGAAGGAAATGGTTTATTAAAAAAGCTATCTGACATGAACTGTTCTTTGAAATAATCAAGATGTTAGCTTTAAACTATGATCCAAAATTTTATTTTTGGGCGGATAAAAGTAATTTTAATTATGCAATAATCGCCTGCCAGTATTGTGTAGCTAACCTTTTCTTGTGACAAAAACTGACTGTCCTTTCAATGTGAATACATCTTCCCACAGAGTGGAGAAAATTCAGAATGACCTTTTGCACACCACTCTGTATGTTACTTGGTCATGCACAAAAGGAAGATTTATTATATATTAACACAAAGACTGATTAAAAACTGCAGCAGACCACTTATTTGTGGTCAATTGCTCAAGACATAATTTCTCTGGTGACAAGTTTTGGCAGATGTCTACACAGTACGGCATCCATGAAAAAGATAACAGATAATATCTACCTTCTGCACATGTTGTGACCAAAACAGCGGCAGGATAAGTAATTGTTGCTCTTAAAATTCAGTTAGAAATAAGAGGTGCTGTCCCTAAATTCATTCAATGAAGATATTCATAATTCCAATCTTTTTCTTGAGTGATCAAAAGATAGTGATGTGAAATATTCAACAAATTCTGTTAGTGACAACATTAGTTGCATGTGGTACTGATTTGAGAGGGAATGAAGAGAGGCAGGACTGCATTACATAAAGCTGATTTGAGAAGCAAACGTTGAGGAAAAATTTACAAGACTCAATAAATTGATAACATTTTCTGGTTTTAATTTTATGGAGAAACATTTTTCAAGATACAGTATGATTGTGATGATCTGACAAATATGACTTTTTGCATTGGGGTTTTGAAAATACATGTACTTATTCCACAATCATCTATAATACTGTACTTAGCCCAAAAACGGTAAGAAAAACCACAAGAATCAAGAGTAGACAAATAAATATTGAGGATTTGATCCAGTTTTCTTTATTCTGGTTTATTTAATATAAAATGTTACATTTCTAGAGAGCTAATAAGCATTCTTGCTACATTTCTTTCCATAAAATCTGAAGCTTCTTCGTAAGTTTACTTGTGCTTTTAATAGAGTGTTGTTTTGTACAAATTTATTAGTTGAAACCTGTATCAGGCAGGATACTTTTGCTATTAAATGTATCAGCTTCAAACTAACTGGGTAAGCCAAGTGCAACTTCCCAATTTCTTGAATGGAACTCATTTTAAAAATGTTCTCCTTCAATGGGCTCCCATTTATAGGACTTTGGAATTATTATCATGTCTTGAAAATATAGAAAAATTAGTGGATTTGGTTCAATCTGCCTAACATGACATTCATCTGACATTGTTTATGGTCATTTTAATGCACTGAGTGACCTCCCATAACAGACACATCCCGTAAACAACTGAAACTCATATTCAATAATTCTCTGAAACTCCCAATAGCCATTTATAAAATATATTGCTCCTAAGTTAAATGGGAGCCATGGTGGGTCAGTGGTTAGCATCCAGGACTCACAACCAAAAGGGAGCAGGCTTAAATCCCACCACCAGACCAGTCTTTACTCTTCAACATTATTAAACTACATGTAGTTGTGTTGTCATGCTGTAAAGAGCCAAATGAAACAAAAACACAAACAGGAACCAAGTTTTCATTTTAAAATGCTTTTCAACTCTTAACTGCTTATAAATCTGCAGCAATAATTGATTAAGATGAGTTGACCAGATTTGAGAAACACAATTTGCTAATGTATGAGGCCCATAATTACCAGAGCTAGGTAACATTCTAAAGTACCAGATCATCCTGCCAGAAAATTCCTCTTGAACCAGGAAGAGCAAACTGAAATGAATCAGCTCAACAGCCTTCCTATGTCCAGGCAACCAAACAGCACCTGTTCCTAAAAGGATATCACTTTTGCTACAAACAGATACAAATCAGCAAGATCTAGAGCTTCTCTCTGGTTTATATTAATCTACAGTGATTGTATTGTCGTCTAACTAGGAAGATGCAAAGTTATAAAAAAAAATTAAAAATTCCCAGTCTGGTTTACATGAAACTTTCTTTTCTAAAGGTACATCTCGGTTCAAATATACACAACATATATATATATAAAACCAACCAGATTTGACTGGGTCAGATGTTATATCAATAAGGCAAGTTACATCTTGAAAATGTTGCCAGAAACATCTCTGCTTTTTCCATTTAACAAGAGATTTAGATCCGGAGTTGATCCTAAATGAGGAAATTAAAGAAATACCACAAATATTATAAACTGTAGCAATGAACTTTGCCAAGTATTTAGTACATGTAGACCATATACTTCCTAACAGTACAAAACTTTAATGAGTTAGTACATGCATGAGACTGCTTTATATTCATAAATCAATCTCCAAAATGGCTGATTAACTATTGAGAACATGATATATATATATATATATATATATATATATATATATATATATATATATATAGTCACCCAAAGCAACAACAAAAACAGGACAAAATTAAGTAGAATCAAAACAAGCAAGAGTTACAATATATATTTGACTTATAATAAGTCATGTCCAATTGCAAACTGCACAAACCCAGATTGGCCAAAGCATAATGCAATGGCAAATCTAAGTCTGCTACAAATAATCAATAGAGCAACAAAACAGACCCTGATTCTCAGCATATTATGCTACAGCAGATTAGGATTTTTTTCTTTTGTATTTGGCTTGACTAATAAGCAAGTATATATGGTATATGTGTGGTACATGTAAATGCAATGTCTACAGGCCAGTATATGGCATGTGTGTGGTACATGTTAACTCGTTAACCCCTACTTCCGCATTTACACATTAGGAGGTAGTAGTCTACTTCCATGCTTAGTAGCATCAAGGCCATGTATGATACATTAAAGTGGATGGTACTATAGCAAGGTAGACAGATGTAGCTCTACAATGATACCAAATAAGCTGGAATATTTAGTTGCATTACAAAATAAAGAGGGAAAAACCTAATTGTTCTGACCCAATTTTTTTCCACCCAAAATTTGCCAGTGGTTGGAATACAATTTTGTGTTTGGAATTTAGACTTTTTGACCTCTAAGGCAGACTGGTCTGAACTGCACACAGACAGGCATGCATTTGCAAAAAGTAGGATAAGATGGGCATTTAGAATACAGAGTGGTCTCAATATGAAAATGATGGATCTATATTAGAGGAAAAAAAGAACTAAAACTTTCAGCCTTCATCTCATGTTTCTAACTAAGCATTAGGTTAACCAGAAATCTCCTGGAAGTCAATGTAGTAGGATATGTTCAGAAATAGAACCCAAAATATGTTTCCAACATGCATTTCAGGCAAAAACTTCCAGGGGTTAATGAATTAATGCAATGTTGACAGGCCAGTATATGGTATATGTGTGGTATACATTAATGCAATGTCTACAGGCCAGTATATGGTATTTGTGTGGTACATGTAAATGCAATGTCTACAGGTGAATATATCATATATGTGTGGTACATGTAAATGCAATGTCTACAGGCGAATATATCCCAGTATATGGTATATGTGTGGTATACATTAATGCAACATATACAGGTTAGTCAGATCAATATTTATCTTTAGTACAGAAGTAAGGAATTGATAGTTTCAATAGCAAGGCTCTTGCAGTACCTGCACACAAATATTTAGCAGCTTTTCTACATTTACTCCAATGTTCTTTTTTCTTTCTGTCTATATATCTTCTTTTACAATGTTTCCTTTACTCCATCTCTAACAGCACTCAAAACACATTAAAAGAAAGTTTTAAAAGAAGGATATTGTTGTAGTTTATTGCCCTGACAGGCATATCCTGATAATACTGTTACCATATCATTGGTAGTAGTTGTTGGTACCATATCATTAGTAGTAATCCTCTAGTAGGCATATCCTGATACAAATACTGTTACCATATTAGTGGCAGTAGTTACTTACTGTCCTGACAGGCACATCCTGATATAAATACTGTTACCATATTAGTGGCAGTAGTTATTTACTGTCCTGACAGGCACACCCTGATATAAATACTGTTACCATATTAGTGGCAGTAGTTACTTACTGTCCTGACAGTCATATCCTGATACAAATACTGTTACCATATTAGTGGCAGTAGTTACTTACTGTCCTGACAGGTACACCCTGATATAAATACTGTTACCATATTAGTGGCAGTAGTTACTTACTGTCCTGACAGGCACATCCTGATATAAATACTGTTACCATATTAGTGGCAGTAGTTACTTACTGTCCTGACAGGCACACCCTGATATAAATACTGTTACCATATTAGTGGCAGTAGTTACTTACTGTCCTGACAGTCATATCCTGATACAAATATTGTTACCATATTAGTGGCAGTAGTTACTTTCTGTCCTGACAGTCATATCCTGATATAAATACTGTTACCATATTAGTGGCAGTAGTTACTTACTGTCCTGACAGGCACACCCTGATATAAATACTGTTACCATATTAGTGGCAGTAGTTACTTACTGTCCTGACAGTCATATCCTGATACAAATATTGTTACCATATTAGTGGCAGTAGTTACTTACTGTCCTGACAGTCATATCCTGATATAAATACTGTTACCATATTAGTGGCAGTAGTTACTTACTGTCCTGACAGGCACACCCTGATATAAATACTGTTACCATATTAGTGGCAGTAGTTATTTACTGTCCTGACAGGCACACCCTGATATAAATACTGTTACCATATTAGTGGCAGTAGTTACTTACTGTCCTGACAGTCATATCCTGATACAAATACTGTTACCATATTAGTGGCAGTAGTTACTTACTGTCCTGACAGGCACACCCTGATATAAATACTGTTACCATATTAGTGGCAGTAGTTACTTACTGTCCTGACAGTCATATCCTGATATAAATACTGTTACCATATTAGTGGCAGTAGTTACTTACTGTCCTGACAGGCACACCCTGATATAAATACTGTTACCATATTAGTGGCAGTAGTTACTTACTGTCCTGACAGGCACACCCTGATATAAATACTGTTACCATATTAGTGGCAGTAGTTATTTACTGTCCTGACAGGCACACCCTGATACAAATACTGTTACCATATTAGTGGCAGTAGTTACTTACTGTCCTGACATTCATATCCTGATAATATTGTTACCATATCATTGGTAGTAGTTGTTGGTTCCATATCATTGGTGGTAATCCTCTAGCAGGAACATCCTGATACAAATACTGTTACCATATTAATGGAGTAGTTGTTTATTACTTTGGCAGGCACATCCTAATACAAATAAGTTTCCATAGTAGTGGCATTAGTTGTTTATTGTTTTGGCAGGCACATCCTGATACAAATAAGTTACCATAGTAGTGGCATTAGTTGTTTATTGCTTTGGCAGGCACAGTCTGATACAAACAGTGCTAGGATATTAGCATAAATAGCTTTTTATTACCTATTATATCATAGAGCAAACAGTTTAGAAACTGGTGAGCCAGTACATCATGGTCAACAGTACTTGTGCATACTGCAAAAAATTGTGTACTACTGTATTTCTCAATGTACCATGATATGTAACACAGTATACCACGACTATATTAGAGACCAACAATTCAATGTTTTGGGGCCAGCAGCCTGGCACTTTTTGGTTTAACTTCTGTCTGTCAATAACTGGAAATAATAGCTTGCTCTGTTTTAGAGCAACATTAGGAAAAAAATAATAATTATCTTGAGATAAAAGAAAATATTTCAGATAAAAAAAATCATAACTATCTCACCCCCACCCCAACCCTTGATAATTAAATGGCCACTACCATACAGTAGATAATTTGCTGTGTGAATGTTAATTGTTATATAAGTTGCAATCTAAAAGCTGCAACTATAGTGGGATGATTAAGCTTGAAATTGTGCTGACATTAGAGAGCTTTATAACAAAAATATGAAGTGTTGATACTGAAGTCTACAAAGTTCTAGCTACACTACTGATAAAAATATGAAGTGTTGATACTGAAGTCTACAAAGTTCTAGATACACTACAAATACAATATGAAGTGTTGATACTGAAGTCTACAAAGTTCTAGATACACTACAAATACAAATATGAAGTGTTGATACTGAATTATACAAAGTTATAGTTACACAACTGATAAAAACACAAAGTGTTGATACGGAAGTCTACAAAGTTCTAGATACAACTACTAAAAATATGAAGTGTTGATACTTAAGTCTACAAAGTTATAGTTACACAATGATAAAAATATGAAGTGTTGATAGTGAAGTCTACAAAGGTCTAGCTACACAACTGATAAAAATATGAAGTGTTGATACCAGTAAACATTAAATAAACACTCAAAAAACAAGAAACTATTTAGAAACTATGTATATAGTTCACACAGAAAACAAGATCGCTCCTGAAAGCTGAATGATGATTTGCCGTTCTACTAAGGAAAACATATACTTAAGAGATACACTAATAAATAAATAAAACGTGTATTGTTGTATTTTTTAGTTTTTCTTTTTAATCTGAAATTTTTCTGAAAGGTGGATTTTCTCTGAATTTCTTTCAGTAATTTACTTGGCAACTGCATTGGCATGTGACTAAATTTTGTAACAGATACAATCATCTTGCAAAAAGAAGATAAATTCTGTGAACTTGTCTGGAAAGATGGCCGCCATCACTTAACTGCTCGAGATAGGTTCTTCCGATTTTGTGCTATATTTATGATATTTGTGCTTGTTCTCTATCATCGTCTACATTATTGTGTTTCATCATGCATTGGCTGTTCCGTTCATCTGTGTTAATTCATCTCCTTGTTTTGGAAACGAGAACAATTAGAATTTTTCTCAGCTGTTTTGTTCCAATGTTAAGACGTCATTTGTTTTTTAATAAACTGCCATCACATGACCGCTCACAATACGACGGACCCTCATTAATTGGATTAAATGACCACACCTTGATTCTAGATACTACATTGTGCTCAAGACTAAACGAACTGGGAATATATTCATCATTTCTTAAATGTAAATAGAAGCGAAAAAAGAAACGTTCTTTCAAAGCTGGCCGGCGTAGAACAGGAAGAATTCCAGTTATATCCCTTTTGCCGTAACAGATAAACAACTTAAAAATTCTGCCGTAAATTTTAATAACCTGGTTCAAATTCCTCTTAAATCATCAACCGTTGTGTCAACTGTCCCAGGTATACCACTACGTATTGCATTATTCAACGCTCAATCAGTAGGATCCCGAAAAGCACACCAAAATTGTTAATTTTATCAACGACCAGAATATTGACGTCTTATTCCTGACAGAAACTAGGTTACATTCGGCAGGTGATGAATATAAGTGTGCGGATTTAACACCCAGCGATTACTCCATCAAGTCGTTCCCCCGCAACTCTCACGGAGGTGGAATTGCTGTAATTACAAAGAATTCCATGATCAAATGCTGTAAGTACAACACAACCTTCAATTTCTGCCACACATCGTTTGAACTAGTCCAAACAACGCTCACTGGAACAAAGGTCAGTCCATTTTTTCTGTCTCTACTGTCCTCCTCCTAGTAGAAAAAACAAGCTGACTGAATCTCTTTTTGGAGCAGCTTCTGAATCTCCTGGAGTATGGAAATTCAATAGGTGGCAACCTAATTATTCTTGGAGATTTCAACTTTCACTTTGACTGTCCTGGTAAACCATACACGTCAAAACTCCTAGATTCCATTCATGTTTTCAATCTTAAACAGTCAGTTAACCAACCTACCCATAAATTTGGTCACATTTTAGACTGGTTTCTTTATAGACCTGATGATAATATTCTGCAATCCACCCTTGTATCCCACGAACTTGCATCGGATCACCTCTGCATTGTATTCCATCTCAACATATCAGTCCCTAACCCTCCACCTCTATTTGCTACTAAGAGAAACCTCCGTATGATAAATAGAAACAAATTCATGCATGACATCCAAGAAAACCTAACAACTTTCTTACATCCAACAGCGGAACAACTTGATAACTGCTTGCTTTCATTGCTTGAAAAACATGCCCCAGCCACCAAATGCAGAGTATCAATAAAAAAGTCTTCTCCATGATATAGCAGTGTTAGGGACCAGCTTCGCACTGCTAAAAGACATCGCCGAAAAGCAGAGAGGCTTTGGCTTTCCACCAGACTCATTATTCATAAACAAATCTACGAAGCTGCTAAGAAGAACGTCACAAACATAGTACATTTAGCCAAATCATCCCACTAAAGTACTAAGCTCGCGAAGAGTACCAGCTGCAAAGAGCTCCTCAAGAAAACTAACAAACTAATGTCAAGGTACAAATGTACACCACTTCAAACAACCTTCTCTCCACTAGACCTACTAGACCAATTTGCAAATTTCTTCGATGACAAAGTACAAACCATTAGAGATTTGCTTGACAGCACAATTTCAACTGATTCGTCACCATACAGTTATGATGCAGAATTTCAGCGACAACCGTTAGGAGCATTTAAACCTGTTTCTATTGATTTAGTACGGACAATCATGATGAAAAGTGCACCAAAGTCTTGTGAACTTGATCCAATTCCGACATCACTGCTGCTCGAGTGCTTAGACCCAATATTGCCTTCACTAACTGATGTTATTATTATCTCTCTCTCATCAGTGGAATTCCCATCATTTTTCAAAACTGCCATCATAAAGCCACTGCTGAAGAAACCAACACTGGACCATAACGATTTAAAGAACTACTGCCCAGTTTCTAATCTCCCATTCATATCAAAAATCTTAGAAAAGGTTGTTCTAACTCAACTTGTATCTCATTTGAATTCAAACAGTCTTTTTAGCAATCTACAGTCTGCATATCGCCCTTGCCACAGTACGGAAATTACTCTTCTGAAAGTATTTAGTGACATTCTCTATGCTTTGTATAGTGGAAAGATTACAGTCCTCACTCTCCTGGATTTATCTGCAGCATTTGACACAACAGACCATGATATATTACTAGGGCATAACCGACTTTTGATCCGGAAATCGGATTCCACCGGATAGTATGAACTTCTGATTAATCGGAATCGGACAAGGCAGGAACGACCGATTCGGATAATAAAAATAATAAAGTTGAATTTCTATAGCACCGTGTCTAACACTGCGTGTCATTCGATAGTGCGTTAATAAAGTTAAATAAGAAGTCAGAAAAGTCCAATATGGTCAACACAACCACGCTGTGAGACAATCTATTTGAACTGGCGGGTAAAAACCGGAAATGAAGCCGGATAAAGTACTAAGTAACATGCTAGACACTGCAAAACCAGATACCAGAAACCCGGAAACGGAAGAAGAAATTTTTTAGAAAAAAAAATACGGATTTAACATTTCCGATTAATCGAATCGTATCCGGAATCGGAAAAATTTCATGCCCAAAATCCGGAATCGGAAATCAGTAGTAAAATGCTAATCGGTTATGCCCTATATATTACTTCACCGTCTCCAGCATGTATTTGGCATTCAGAATATAGCCTTACAGTGGTGGAAGTCATACTTAGTCAACAGGACACAAATTATATCTGCAAATGGAATACACTCCAGCCCAGTTGACGTATGTTGTGGTGTTCCACAGGGATCTGTTCTTAGACCTGTTCTCTTGATTCTGTACACTCAGCCGCTCTCAAGTGTCATAGATCATCACCCAGTGTCGCACCAATTGTATGCTGATGACACCCAAATATACAAGTCTAGCCACCCAAATGAAGTTGATGCTACCATCCATGGAGTAGAGAAGTGCATTTCTGATGTGAAATCATGGATGACATGTAACAAGCTGCAGATAAATGATGATAAACTGAGGCTATTCTGATCACAACACAAAGACTTTCTCATTCACATCCTTTACCTCAGACAATAAATATCAGCAACACTAACATTAAATTCTCACAGTCAGTACGAAACCTAGGCGTTACTCTAGACAGTACTCTCACATTGCGCCAACATGTCATGAACATATGCAAGACTGCATATCTTGAATAGAGACGCATCAGTTCCATTCGTAAATATCTTTCTGTTAATGCCACGAAAACACATGCGTTCATTAGTACTTTCAAGACTGGACTATTGCAACTTAATTCTGTCTGGTTCGTCACAATATTTACTAAGGCATAACCGACTTTTGATCCGGAAATCGGATTCCACCGGATAGTATGACCTTCCGATTAATCGGAGTCGGACAAGGCAGGAACGACCGATTCAGATAATAAAAATAATAAAGTTGAATTTCTATAGCACCGTGTCTAACACTGCGTGTCATTCGATAGTGCGTTAATAAGGTTAAATAAGAAGTCAGAAAAGTCCAATATGGTCAACACAACCACGCTGTGAGACAATCTATTTGAACTGGCAGATAAAAACCAGAAATGAAGCCGGATATGGTAAAGTACTAAGTAACATGCTAGACACGGCAAAACCAGATACCAGAAACCCAAAAACGGAAGATGAAATTTTTTAAGAAAAAAAAATACGGATTTAGCATTTCCGATTAATTGAATCGTATCCGGAATCGGAAAAATTTCATGCCCAAAATCCGGAATCGGTAGAAAAATGCTAATCGGTTATGCCCTAATATTTACTCCAGAAACTTCAAAAAGTTCAAAACACAGCTGCACGGATCATCTTTAGAGTACCTCGATCAGAGCACACCTCACCACTGCTCTGTACCCTACACTGGCTATTGATTCAATACAGAATCAAACACAAAATTTGTTCTCTGTGCTATGTTTCAATGACAGACTCCAGTCCAACATACCTATCCAGCCTCACCCATGTGTATACACCAGCTAGATCCTTACGCTCTTCTTCTGATAATCGTATACTCATTGTTCCCAAGATGAAAACAAAGTCATATGACAACGTTCATTTGCACACCAGGGCCCGGTGACGTGGAACAAATTGCCCATTGAAATTAGACACAAAGACACAGTGGTCCCTTTTAAGAGTGCTCTTAAGACTCACCTGTTTCGACTGCAGGGACAAACTTAGCGACCTAATCAGGTTTTATATCTTATATGTTTTCAGCATGTTTTTATGTTTTCCAATTTCATTGTTTTTGTCATTTGCTGTTCTGTAGTGCAGTCATATCATTATTGATGGTGTAAAGCGCTTAGAGCTTCATAAGATTAGGCGCTATACAAAGTCCTCATTATTATTATTTATTATTATACTAATGTGTTGCTTTAATTAATTAATTAATTAATTAATTAATTGCAAATTAAACTGTAACTACCCAACTTTATTTTAAGCACTTTACACTTACTAAAAGAAATTCAAATTTCCCAACAATTGGTCACTAATTTCAATGTTTGAGTATTAAGGGATGCTTAATATCATTGATAGTAGGTTACAAACACATAATCACAATTCCTTAATGACTTTCATTTGTTTCCATTGCCTCAGCTATCACTGTAACTTAACACCATTGCCCCTGAATGGCTGCTGATAATACCATATTCAACTAGAATCATGGTTCCTAAATTTAACAGTAAATAAATATATACTCCTCTATCAATGACATACCATTTTTAAATTTATCAAGAGAATTTAGAAAATTTTTATGCAAATGTATCTACTGTTCTAAAACTACAAATAACATATCACCTGAAATAACTATATTTAGCCCTATAATGGTACTGAAAAACTGTTTAGATCAAATCTCTCAACACCTCTAAATCAAAAGATATGGAATCATATTTTGTGACCTTTTGAGACAATGGTCTTAAGTGCAAATATGACCATAGCAACATACAGAATTGCCTACCTTGATCTGCAGAACTGCTGTGTATCCATCTTCCGAGTCAGCTGTCTTCTCAAGTGATAGGGAATATCTGCCAGCCTGGCTAATCTCCTGAGCATCACGGAACCAGCGGATATTTGGTGCTGGCTTGGCCTCCATAATGCAGGACATTACCAGAAGGTTTGCTTGTTGCTTGATTGTTGGCTTTTGAAGAAAGTGAGGGGCTTTGCCTTCTGGGGCTCTGGAAAACAAGAAGAAATTGTCCAAAAAATGTGATAAATCAGTTAACAGAAACTTAAAGAAACAAATCATGATCTAGTCTTGTTAACCTACCCTGTATTTCAAGGATTTTATGTCTGACCTTTACCTTCCATCTAATATGCTTTCTAAAGAGTTTTTAACTCTTTTACTGTTTTTCTTTAAAAAGAATTTGATGTTTTTACTTTTATCTTTCATTTTACATTACTTTGAAAAAATTGGATCTTTTACTATTATTTGCATGGGTTTAGCTTGTTGTAGTTTCAACATTTTTATCTTACTTTCTTCGAGCTTAACTTTTAACTGGCACTATAGATCCATGATTTAGCTGACATGCACTTAAACATACATACATACATACATACATACATACATACATACATACATACATACATACATACATACATACATACATACATACACACACATATATACACACACACACACATATACATGTCAATCCTACACATACATATTTTAACCCATTTAATTATCAAAAACAGCAGTTAAGTTAGGAAATTTGGAATCAACATCATTAAAGTCACAACATTTCATAAGAAGCCATAAATTATTTGTGAATAAATATCTCCGAATAATGGTGTACATTTTTCTTCAGTACCTTTAATTTTAGGATTAGATATGCTTAACAGATCATCAGAAACATTACTCCACTAGGTTTCTGTACAATGTACATGTCAACCACTAAAGTCATTTTGTGTTATGTTGCTGCTTTTTGTGCTAAATTGGATATATTCTAATTTTATTTTTCATTCAGAATTAAATGAGATTTCTTTCTTTAAAAAAAACAGTTAAGAAAATAATGGTGAATCCTGTGTTGTTTTCCTTTCGTTATCCTTCTGTCACTAGATGGATTGAATGATCAATAGATAATGTTGCAACAGAATATAAAAAACAAACAAATTCACAAATGTTAGTCATTAAACAAAAATGAATTGGTTTTTCTTAAAAATTAACAGAAAAAACAAATGAGAACACAATAGTATTTGCAGCTTGTGGCACACTTGACATATATCACTTCACACTTCACAATCTGATTCAATGAATATATCTCTCCTGCCAGTGAATTTTGTTTTATTCCATTTTGGTGCTAGAATCTCCAAAACCATCCATTACTTGCCATGAAATCAGAGAATTATTCCAGAGATAAAATTGCTGTGTAAAAGTATCATCTAATTCTGTACAGTTTGCAGTCTGTGCCGAGTTTTGTCTTAAAACCCTCATGAAGATCAATGTCATGCAAGTAACCCAGAAATTTCTGCTCATCCTTGAGGGGACCTCTGAGTACCAACTCGGCAATTTTGAGTTCACTACAAACTTTTGATCTCAATTCAACATTAGACCCTATCAAAGCTCATTGTTCACCAAGTATATATTTCGCTTCCTTTACTCTACAGGATCATATTTATAAAATTACTCCGATACATTCATATATATATATATATATATATATATTTTTTTTTTTTTAACTTTACTGATGGAAGTACATAAAACTAGATACCATGTTCAAATGGTCAAATAAAATGGACTGATTTTGAGATGCAAAAGTTGTAGCTTACAAATGTAAAGCCAAAATTATCACTAAAGTCTACATATTGTGAATCACACTCAATGTATCAATGTAAATGAAGACTTGGAACAGTTGGTATTAAAAGTTTAAAAAAGGTTAAGATAACATTATTTCAAGTTCTGTGAAAACCCCATCCACCCCTCACCCTGCAAGTTATAAAACATCAATAGAAACTGTCCAAAAATGACAAAAATAACTCTAAAAATACCAGTCTGACATTGGGACACAACTCCAAAAATACTAATCTGACATGGGGAGATAGCTCTAAAAGTACTTATCTGACATTGCTAGATATTGTAGGAGATATTTATTCCTGTCGTGTTACAAATGCATAGAGTTTCATGAAAATATGGTTCTGGAGATTATAATTGGACAAGAGTGTAATGACTGTAAAGATGATTTGTGTAAGTGATTGTATAGGGTTTAAACATTTAAATTTTGATTGCTTGGAGTATGATAATTGATACTTACTTTGGTTTCTTGCCTGAAAAAAAAGAGAATAATATTTGTAAAGTGAAAAAAAAGAAAAAAAGAAAAAGGAAATCATGGAAATTGCTCAAAGATTTAAAATTATATGATAGTATTCATGGGTTAAAATATGGTTAAGGGAAGGGGGAAAAAATAGAGATCCACATCATTAAGTATTTTTCCAGAAAATATTTTTGGATGATTTCTATTTAAACATGTTAATTAGTCAACAAATGTTAGTAACTATAATATCTGCACAAATGCATATTGTGTTAAAAATTATAAAAGTTTGCATATTTTCATGGATTTCTTTTTTCATGGCATTAATTCAAGGTAACTCGGTTAACCAGGTAACTCTCAGTTTCTGCAGTATGGTAGATAAGATTAAATTATCCTCTAGAAAGAAAAAAAACTAAAACTTAAGCAAAACACAGACAAAACATGTTATTTGTGGTTTCTATTTCTAATTGAAATCTGTTTTGTGTCTCAGGCTAAATGCAGGCTCACACTCTGAATTGTCAGAAGCACTTCAGATACAATCATGATACGCTGACAGAAAAGCAGGAAATTAACAGCACATTGATAACTGTTGAATGTTTGCAACTGATAGTGTTTAAGTGTTTTCATAGATTTTAATGAATTTTATGTTGTAACAATGTGGTGTGCATAAAAAAAATTATACAGACTATCAATTGTTTACCTCCAAAAAGTTTAATGTTGTGCTTTGGTGACTTAGTCGATGTGATAAACATAAAGCAATCAGTAAATTGATGGTAGTTAAAATTATTCACAAAATCTGAAGAATATTAATACTTTTTTGAGACATATGATCTCACATGAGAACATTACACATGAAATTTAAGAAACAAGTCAAATTAATTGCTATTTCTTGCAAGCCTTTACAAGCTAAAATTTAAATTATTTGATGAATTTCATAAATTTCATTTGAAATGTGCACAAATGTAAGATTCTATTTATTGAATGATGAAAAATACTGATTTTATTTATCCAAAGTGCAAAATAGTAAAGTGAAATTACTTGAAATACATTCAGAATCCTTGGTCCTTAACACCTTTCTTTGGTTTAACATTATGATTTTTTGTTTATGATGTCATGGAATTTTAGTACATGTGTTACACGTGAAATTATGATATGGTATATTAGAATAAAAAACACAGTACACTATAGTCATGTGATAAAAAATATGTTATTGATTGCCAGACAAAAGTTCTTTCCCTAAAACAGATTGTTGTTAAGAGATGCAAATGTTGTGACAAATCTGGTACAAATAGTATTTTATCTATCTTAAACACAGCAGGCCGAGTGCAACTCAAAGAAATTGTTTAAGTACTGAGTGGAACTATTAACAGGCAAAGACTTTCAATAATGACCAAGATTCTCAAGAATAAATAAAATACAAAAATATCCAAGGCTTCAAAGCAAGATTATCAACGGTCTTTAAACAAAGGGTTATATTTACCAATAGTCAATGGAGCTATTTAAACTTGTCCAGGTAATTTACATAAACCAGCTAACATTTACAAAAAGATACAACTATATACTTCTCTTTGTAGGATAAACGATCACACTGATAAATTGCTTTATCAATGTGGAGAGCAGGACTTTGCAAGCATAGTCAAACTTTAGAGGTCCAATAAGATCTTGGTAACACAAGGAAAAGTCCAGAAATTCACCTCTCCAGGGTCACAAACCCCAAAATTTTCTAAGCACAATTAAAATCACAATCTAAAAGGTCCAATATCTGATATGATACAATATTTTAAATCAGATCAAATGATTATGTATCCCTACAACACTTCAGTTTCATAATGAGGGTTCGATAGGTATAATAATGGGGCCATCAAGTGGGAAAATCAAGAATTTATAGTAGAGTCCCTCGATAGTCAAAAAAAAATTAATAGAGTTCCTTAAAGATGCGGGTGTTCTGCTTTGAGAAAAATAAACTTTTTGAGGGAAAACCCTATTTTTGGAAAAACCCTAATTAAGGGAAAACCATGTTTCTGGAGAAACCCTGTTTGATTGTTTTCTTTGTCACAGAAATCAAGCATGCAAATAAAATAATCTAATTCAGGAAAATTCTTAAGTTCCAGTGTTCTAACCCTTCCTCAAGGACAATTTTGAAGAATGTAAGAATATTCACACATTAAGTTGTCAAAGTTGTGCTCAGAAGGTTTCAAGAACATAGCAGCACATAAAAAATCATGGGGGAAAAGTAGCGAAAAAGCTGGGATTCTTACAGAAGATACATACAATGCTGTTACTAGTAACATGAAGAACCTACGGCCTCAAGAATGAAATCAGTGCTTACGAAGACAAGTGCTAGTGCATAAAATAGTGGTAGTGGTGGTGCCTGTTAGGAGTATAGTTATAAAATGCAGATCTGTGAATTATGTCATGCTAGGTTGTGCTTTCTTGCACATACAAATGCTTTGGAACATAGTACCATATAGGGTTATGAATGAACTAAAATTAGCTTTGCTAGTTTGAGTAGTTCTAACTAAATATATATTTTTCCCAAGAATGAAATTGAGAAATGTTAAATAAAAACTATTTAAACCTAAGAAAAACCCATAGAAACCTGTCTTAAATGACCACCTTTTCATCCAGAAAATCATGGACTGTCAAGACAGTTGGTCTCCAATGGCAGATTTTAGCACTATATAATTAACAGATATGTGTACATCTGGTCTCTCTGTACAGGTGATTTCTAACAGCAATGGTTTTACAATCATGGCTTTATTTTTTCGAATATTTTTATCAAGATTTTCTGTGGATGCCAACATTGAGAGTTATTTAATATCATAATATTATTTCAATTTCTGGATCAATATAAAAGTGTAAGTACAGGCAATTAGTTCCTATTCAAGTGAAAAGTTTAATTTGATGTTACCAAAATAATACGACTTCTCAGAAACAAGTATGAAGGTGTGTAATTAACATCATCAAATATGGATACTGACAGGAAGAAACATTCAGTTTGCACTAAATATCATTCAATATTCTACAATAATGAATTCAGTTAAAATTTAATTAGCAAATGGAAGCAACAGTAATTGTATCAATTGAACCATGATGTTCTAGTATTGTGCAATAGTGCATCCAACTTTCAATCATTCAACTGCAGTGATTTGTTCACAAATTTATAATTATGCAGTAGCATACCATATATACTCACTTATAAGTCATGTCCAACTGCAAACAACATAGATCCTAATCTTTCATATCATATCATGTCAGATCAGGGTCTATGTTGTTTGACTGATTACTCATAATAAACTGCACAGACCTAGATCTACTGTACATAATGCGCTGGCAGATCTGACTGTGCAGTTTGTAGTTGGACTTATAAGTGAGTGTATGCAGTACCACAGGCTGTAATCAAGTCATTTGTATTCTGACCGCCATTTTCTGGAAATAAAAAACTCAGTATTTGTCTATAATTACGGAGTATTTGGCATGCCATCAAAATTTTGAAATTAATTCATTACAGGCTAGAAATAATAAGTATTTGCTTCTAACTGAGCCAATATGTCAGAATTTTCTCAGTGTCAGATCTTTTTATGGGGTTTTATTGCCAACAATTTACAAACTGCTTCCTCATTATCATTTAGGAAAAAGATGACCATAATTTTCAAGCCATATAATAAAATAATTGACTTTGGATTTCAGTTGCTACAAGGATTTATCAAACCAAGTTGTTTAAAATATTCACTATGGCCTCCAGCATCTGTGAATACTGTTTTTCTGGGGTTGATAAATCCTTGGAAGAGATCTGGCTCTGTGATCGATTCAGTTAGGTGCTCATTATAAATGTTTCATTTGATTAGCATTTTTAACGTAGCTTTAATAATGTTTCAGTCATATCGCTATGATGTCTGCAGTGAGGCAGTTTATAGTGATGTCTAGCACTAGGGCATCATGCCACAGACACGTAGCATGATGTCCCACCCAGTCACATTATCCTGACACCAGGCCAACCAGTCCTAACACTAACCTCTTAATGCTGAGTGCCAAGTGAGGCAGCTGTTAGTACCATTTTTTGTAAGTCTTTGGTATGACTCAGCCAGGGATTGAATCCATGATCTCCTGCAGTGGATGCTCTAACAACTAGGCCATGGAGCGGTCATTATAAATGAGTAAATAGGATAACCATCCACACATACTGAACTACAACAAATTCTAAATGATTAATGATGACATAATTTAACTTATCTATCTATCTACATACATATTTTTTTCTCACCAAATCAATAAATCATTGGCTTTTAAGGTCTGAACAGATGAATAATCTGTTTTATCATATGATACCAATATATAACTTTTATTGATTTCTAACTGAAGGTGATAAATTGTATACATTTTGAGAATATGCCTTTACTTGGCCCCCTTTCTAGCATGAGTAAAATTTGATGAAAAACTAATTTGTGAGCTACTTTGCAATTCAGAATTATAACAAACGATGGACAAAAACAATATCATTCATAATCAAAAAAAAAAAAAAATATCTAGTGAAATTTGTAACCTGAAGCAAAAGACATGAACATGGTTCATGATGGTCAACCCTATATGGCAGATAAATGTGAAAGTCTGAAGGAAAAATGATTTGGGATCTCATGGAAAAAAAGGGAATGGAAAATAACAGCAGGTCACAGATGTCAGCAGGGTTCATAATCATCTTACCCAATGTACCAGTCCTGACTGTCAGTAAAATAGACAATTGAACTAACTAGAGCCCATTTATTTTAAAACGTATGAATACACAGCAAAATAATACAGCTTCTCTAATGATACATCATTTAAATATTATTCACGTTAATGTAAAGTTTATTATCTTTATATATTATCTACCTTTTGGATCTACAAGTCAAAAAAATTTAATAAAAGAAGCATCATATTTAGAGATGTGCCATTCATCAAGAAATGACACGGCAACTTATGCCATAGATGTCTTTATTTTCCTCAATAGATCGACCAAAGATGGTAGAATTAAGCAAGAACTAAGTCTCTGTCAGTGATGCTTCTATGATTTTTCATAATAAATCAAACTCTTCCATCTCTTTTCCAAAAGTGGGCCAATTCTGAATTCAATAAGGCAAAATTTCTTACATTAGAAATAATGGTCACACAGAAGAACATATTTTTAAAGTGATTGTTGCATCCTCTAAACGGGAAAGTAAACGGTTTTCATGCAAATTGTGTAACTAAGCAATTTTTTAAGCATGAACATCAGTTCCATGAATTTAAAAATATTTATGAACTGCAGATTATTTTTTTGTTGATGATATGCATTACGTCAAGCACATGTTCTTTCTGATCTCTATGTATTTACAGCATGTGTTTGGGGGTTGATGATCATGTACGTCAAGCAAGGGTTCTATTAGATGATGTTTGTGTATGTCAAACACGTGTTCCATTTTTATGATATCCATGTTTGTCAAGCATGTGTTCTTTTTTGATGATGTTTGTTGTGCCAAGCATTTGTTCTTTTTATATGATGTCCATTTATGTCAAGCATTCGTTCTTTTTATATGATGTCCATTTATGTCAAGCATGGTTCTTTTTGGATGATGTTCATGTATGTATTTTTTTTTTTTGCAACTAAACGCTACACTTATTAAGGCTTCACTGTTTCAATTTGGTTATGGTAAATGGCGCTGGCTAAGCTTTGGTATGCTAAAACATAATTATAATGCATCTGTCTAAATTTGCAACGTATTTACTTTTATTTGTGAGAAAAGTTTGGTTCTTTGTTACAATAGAGTCGGCAATATTTAATTGACAGTGTCGTTATGTTAATGGTGGACAGTCTTTTGCTGACTGCATTTTCTTTGAAAAGTGCAGATTAAAGCTTTTGTTATGCTAAACCTAGTTGCAATGCATCTGTCTAGATAAATTTGCAATGTATTCACTTTTCCAAAATTAAGTTTGGTTCTTTGTAAAAATAGTGATAAATATACTTAATATATATTGCTTTATTGCCTTCACTTGGTCTTTTTATTGGCAACTGCTAAAACTTTATATGCTAAACATACCAGTAGTTACTTTGCTTTGCCTAGGTACCAGTAAATTTGCAATTTATTTATGTATTGGTTCTTTGTTTTCTGTCTCATTTAAACCACAGTATTTGATACTTATTTGCTTGGTAAATTCTAACTAGGACAGAGAGATATATTTTAGAAATGCCATTGTAATCTAAATAAGTATAAAATGTGAATCTGAACATTCACATACCAGGAAATAAAGCAACCTTTTGAGAATTATTACAAAAAGAAATCTTAAGGATTTGATGCAAAAGACTGATTAACAAGATTAACTTTAAAATGGCCCATTTAAGGGACAACCATGTAACCAGAAAGATATTCCATAAGAAAGAGGCCATGTTCATCTGGGGTTGGTTTCTAGATAGTCACAGTGAGGAATGTTACATAATATGTAGATTTGTTCTGGTATCTCTTTTGGTTGTTTTTTTCAACAACCATCTGTCACTCATCAACAATGTTTTTTAAAACTTTAATAATCTCACTTACTAAATTGTTATCAAATTTGCTGGAAATATTAGTTCTTTGAAGATTTAAAGAGCAAAGGTATCCAAGGAATGCCAAAGTCAGCCTTATGAGGGGTGAAATTTCTTAAACAAAACAAACATGTCGAATCAGATCCAGTGTAAGGTGATCAGTCAAATTGACTTAAGAAACTTCACTGGTAGTTCAACCAAATTCCACATTCCTCAGCTACCATTGCTCTTCAAGCAAAATGAAATGGCAGCTCACAACAGCAACATTATACTACTAAAATGGGTAATTAATACATTTCTTAGAAAAGAAGCATGAAAATTTCATGAAAATTTGCACCCAATGCTTACTTTCTGTGTGATTATGCATACACTGATTTCAGAGGTTTGTGTAAAAGTATCTCCCAGACAATGCTATAATACTATAGAGCAATGCTATATTGACAGGAAGGCCATTTCAAATATTTTCAGAAATAAAACACAAAACATACACAAGAGGGTGACAATTTTGTTAAACCTACCTTCCAAGTTCAATGTAATTGTAGCCGTAGACTCTCCCAAACTATTTTTTGCTATTGCTTTATACTCTCCACCATCAGAAGCACCAACATTGGAAATCTCAAGGGTTATTGTGTGAGAAGTTTTGTCAGCAACATCTGTCATTTTGTATTTAGGGCCCCCAGTTATTACTTTATTTCCCTGCATCCATGTTATGGTAGGGACAGGATCAGCAGTTAGTATGCATTCAAATATAATCTTGTCTTCCACTTGTCGAATAACAGGCTTCTGGGTAAAAAGTGGCTTGGAACCTTTGGGTTTATTTGCATCACCTGCTGCAATTTTAAAGTTAGTGCTTGCCTGGTTAGCATTAAAAAGCAGTAAGCTGATCTACGAAAATCAATTATCTACGAAAATCAATTAGTGAAACCTAAACTTAGCACAGAAGAAAATCAAGGGATTGTAACTTTGCTATTTTTGACCATGTTCTTTAATCTTTGACAATTTTTATTCTGGCCATGAAACTAAGCACAAAATAAAAAAAAAGACTTGCATAAAATCTAATAAAAAATTTATACTCAGATTTTCACGATAGTTTTGATATTTAAATTTGAATCATGCAGGACTAGTAAGAAAATAATACATAAATTGATGTAATTTTAATCTCTGAGCTAAATTATAAAATGACAGAAACAATTTTAATCTGAGCACGAGTTCAATTGTGTTTTCCAATGGTTTTGTAAAAATGGCACCTCATGTGAACAACTGACAACAAATCAACATAAGAATTTGATGAAATTATAAATGCTCAATTTCTCTTCATGATTCATAAATAATTTCTATTTAATTAATTTCTCTACTGGCATCCAAAATTATTAGATGGTCAAATATGGCAAAGCTTTACTCCTGAACTAGTGACACCAGGCTGAAAATAATCTCTGAACAAATAATCCTGTACTTCTAAAAAAAAATCTATCAGTTTGTATAAATGTAGTGAAGCCCAATGTAAGTAAAGTATTAAATTAAAATACACAGTAAGATTCTAAATGTAATGAGACTTAAAAATGTCTATTTTTTTTATCAAGGAATATTCTCAACCAGTAGATGCCACAGCTCTGCACCTTGAAGACACACAAGTTTCCTCTGAGTCACTAACCACACAGCAAATACATGTTCTTAAAATTCTTTTTTTTTTTCATGTTTACATAGTTAAATATGTAGGTCAAACTAAAGGTCAACAAAATTCAGATATTTTATTCTTTCCATGTATAAATTTAATTTAAACCAAATGTAAGTTTCTGAACATGTTCATGGATACAGTTTCAAGGTCCCATAAATTTACTTCATCAACAGCTGCCAAGAAATAAAGCCATTCAATATAAGTTTGCATTATCTACATTATTAGACCTAAAGTAAATGCTTGGGTGGTCTTAACAACTTTAAATCCCTTGCAAAGAGTTTACAGGTAATTAAAACAGGCAAGTACTCCTCCATATATCACTGTCCACAGGAACCTTAAGGTTAGGACCACCAAATAATGAAATACAAGATAGGTTTAACTGTATTACCACTTAATACAGTAGAATCAGTGATAAACAGAAGTGTATTACAATGCAGGGCTTTATAATAGGAACTGGAAATTCACAAAGAAATGAATTTTGTGTTAATACTGAAATATGAAAATCCAGTACAAGATGAAAAGATCTATACTTCCTACTTCAGTAAGGTGCATCAGTGGCCCAGTCGTTATGTTGGTTAGTTTGCCAGACTTATGGCTGAAAAGACAGTTTCAAATCCTATCATCTGCCCAAGTCAGCTATCATGATGTGCCCTTGGGCAAGACGCTATGATCCAATTGTCTCAGCAATAACAAACCTACTTTGTGTTTATGTGCCATCACCAAAATCCAAATATTTCTTCTTTAGAACAAGTCAGCCATTTTAAGCAATCGTAAGTCTTCTTTAGAACAAGTCAGCCATTTTAAGCAATCTTAAGTCTTCTTTAGAACAAGTCAGCCATTTTAAGCAATCTTAAGTCTTCTTTAGAACAAGTCAGCCATTTTAAGCAATCTTAAGTCTTCTTTAGAACAAGTCAGCCATTTTACGCAATCGTAAGTCTTCTTTAGAACAAGTCAGCCATTTTAAGCAATCTTAAGTCTTCTTTAGAACAAGTCAGCCATTTTGAGCAATCTTAAGTCTTCTTTAGAACAAGTCAGCCATTTTAAGTAATCTTAAGTCCCAGGATGAAGTAACATAGCAACTTGTATAAATATGTAAAAAGGTATTTCAATTACTGATTTGAAATTAGATTTTCTGATTCTGCGAGGGCAGATCTGGCTCTGTACAGTTTGCAGTTGTTTTAAGTGCATATATACAGTATTTGAAGCATTGAGCAGAGGAATAATTCAATAGCCTATTTGGTTTTCACATCTTTTATAATCCAACTCCTTGAAAATATATATACTGACACACTTCATTATCATGTGAGAATTTTTATAAACGCTATCATGTTTCTATGCACGTTCACTGAAACCACATTCTGTCTGTTTTGAATGACGAGAGAAAACTTATGGTCAATAATAACTTAAACTTAGGCCTACACTATGTAAATAAATAATATTATAAATAGCATCTATTTAAGAAATGGAAAAAGTAAACAAAACTAATTTCTTAATTTAACTAAAATGCAACATTTAGCGTAAAATCAAAGTCATAATTAAAAAAAGTGAATCATCAATCAAAATAATGAACTAGTATAACAAAATAGAAATGCATCAAAAATTAGTAGTGCAAGAACAAATGAACTAAAGATTTAAATGGTACATTGTAAAGTGAAATTGTTAGAAGTGCTAATGTTAAGATTTGAATACTGTAAAATCTAGATGAAAAACATTAAAAAGATTTAATAGAAAATATGCACACAGAAGCAACAATGAGGGTCCAGTTACAAATTAAGTAATATGGAAGGCTACATTTTTATATTATTATAATCCAATCTTTCCTTTCTTTCCTTTCTATAATGATCAACTGAAAGCTGTTCAATCTGGAAGACTAGTGACAATTTGTAACACGATAAATTTTATTTTAGCCAATATGAAAACACTGAAGTTATATTGTAAGAAGACTATACCAATACATTCACTATGGCCTCCAGCATCTGTGAATACTGTTTTTCTGGGGTTGATAAATCCTTGGAGGAGATCTGGCTCTGTGATCCATTCAGTTAGGTGCTCATTATAAATGTTTCGTTTATTTGTTTATTTGATTAGCATTTTTAACGTAGCTTTAACAATGTTTCAGTCATATTGCTATGATGCCTGCAATGTGGCAGTTTATAGTGATGTCTAGCAGTGGGGCATCATGATGCAGACATGTAGCATCATGACCCACCCAGTCACATCATCGGATCAGTCCTAACACTAACCTCTTAAAGCTGAGAACCAAGCAAGGGAGCTGTTAGGACCAGTTTTATAAGTCATTGGTATGACTTGGCCAAGGTTTGAACCCACTACCTCCTGCAACTGAGGCAGATGCTCAAACAACATAAGCCAGAGAAGCAGTCAACAAAAAATTTATTCAGACACAACAGTTTTGTATTGGTCAATAATCTAGGTGATCAATACTGAATGGTGAAAAAGACAAAACATTCGGTTGATGTAGGTCAGTTTTCTCTTTGATACGGTAATTCTGTACTTTTCAAAACACATGCTGATATCCAGTTTGATCTCTGTAGAAGTTAACAGGGTCAAGGAAACTCACTTAAACATCAAATGTATTACATAATTTTTAAGTGTAAATAGTAAGTCATATTGTCCTGTTTTATATTTGACACTGCAGAACATTTTGGGATTCTTGCACTTATCTGGTATCATAACTTTTCGAGCAATAAAATCCTGTAAATTCATCTAAACATAAGAATGATAAGTAATCACTGGATCATCAAGAGTAGTCTCAGTAGCCTACTTTTGGTACAGTAGTGTAGTACTCTTCAGGAACCATGCACCTATCCATTAATGTCAGTTTCAATGATAATGCTAATGTCAATGACCACAACACAGGTGGTCAATAATCTTGGTGATCAATACTGAATGGTGAAGAAAAAAAAACATTTGGTTGATGAAGGGCAACATAAGCTCATTTGCACTTAATGCAGAGGGGCTAATAAACACAAACAACCTCCACCAATTTAAAAAATAAGAAGATATGGCTATTATCTAAATTTTACAGTAATATCTTTGGTTACACATCTTCTAGTTCTGTAACAAAAAAGTGTTGTACATAAAACACCATCTCACTGTTTTTTGGGACATTGTGTTCATACTGTCACAAATTAAACATCTTATCTTTACATTTTGAGGGGAGAATATTTGTCAAATTTATTTACTTTTTCCAGAGATTTCTATCCCTCATACCTGGGTATTCAATTTTTAATGTCAGATATTATAAGCACTGAAATTAATATATGGTCATGGATGACACATCTTAAGGAGAGAAATGAACAGGTAGACACTTGGCTGATTCGTGTCACAAGAACTAACAGGAAACTAAACCAATTTGTCTCTGCCAGTCAGGAATATTAGGACTCAGTGAAGCTAGACTCCATTCAAATTAATCAAAACTGCAACCAGCTGCTTAGCCCTGTTAATATGAATATGCAGTTTTCACAATCTGACAAATAAGGTATGGCAATACGGAATACAATGTGCGAATCCTCAGCAATTTAGCACAATACAATGCAGTTAAATGAAATATATTCGTTACCATTTTTTGCATAAGAAAATCACAAATTGGTCTTAATCCTATGGCACTGATGCCTCAAAAAATGTATGTTTCTGCAATGGGTCTTATTTCAGAACCTACCATCAAAATTGAGACCAATCGTGGCATTACTCTCTCCAAGGGCATTCTTTGCTGTGACTTTGTAGCTGCCAGCATCTTGTGGAGAGACATCCGTGATCTCCAAGACAATAAGGTAATTTTTGGGGCTCTTGAGTTCTGCTCGCATCTGGATTTTACCTGGAGAAAGTATTGAAAAAGACAATGTCGCAATATATTTAAATGATGTAAACTGGAAACATTACTTTTTACAATGGCATGGAGTTTTAGTTTTATTTAGTTTTGCTCTAGAAACAAAGGTATGCATAATGAACAAATGGATTAAAAATAAAAAAACAATTCACTCTGAAGAATTCACAAACAGAAAGACACACGTTTGTGGTGGAGTTGTGCTCTAAAAATAAATGTGTGACAGAATGGAACCCATTTCTATATTGCCTGCCATCGAGGTGAGGAAAATTATCCAAATAAAAGCAAGAATATTTAAATACAATTAATTCTTATGAAATTAAATATGGAAAGCTTCAAACTATAACAACGAGAATAATAATAATAATAAGAAGAAGAAGAAGAAGAAGAAGAAGAAGAAGAAGAAGAAGAAGAATGAGGACTTTGTATAGCACCTAATCTTTAGAAGCTCTAAATGGTTTACAACATTAGACAACACTGTAAGAAAAGGGTGGAATAGTAGACTTGCCATATTTTATATCCCATTTTTTTTAATGATAGGTGGGAAACTTAAGTCCATTCTTATACTTAATAACTAAGACAAATAATTCTATACATGTATAGGTTAATTTTCAGAATGGCAAATATATCGTATCAGAGACAAAAATGTCAAAATGTTGTTTTGGTCATGTTGAAAATGACCTTCACCGATCATAAATTAGGGAAGAATATTGGTCAGTCCTTTAAATTAAATTTAGAAAACCTTTGAAAAAATTATTGCATTTTTGGGATCGGACTGGAACTTGTCTATTGATAGAACAAAATGTGATTTGATCCAAACAGGGATAATTCACACATTAAATTGTATAATACAGTAAGTTTGAAACAGTATGACTGATAAAAACTTTTCATCTGATCTTTTTATTTATATCTGGAGTATGCTTATAACTGCCACAAAACACCTTCGAAATTTTAATGAGAATGACCTATGTTTTAAATGAATGCAAGCTATCATACCTCCAGCTGTGATCTGTGTGCCATCACGGAACCATGTGATGGATGGTTCTGGGTCAGCTGTAAGCTGGCATTCCACCAACAGTTTTTTGCCTCCATCTACCTGTTGTATTACTGGTTTCTGGGTAAAGTTAGGAGCAATACCATCTTGTCTGAAACATTGATGGGAGACAGTCATCACTTTTTTGTAACATATTCAAAGTAGGAACACCTATGTGTAATATCTAATAGTCACATCCAAACAATTAAGCACTTAACATTTTTAACACATTTGTTACAATCAAGTTACTGGACAAAACAAGATCTAAAATTTTCATATATGCTTGTTAGGAAAGATTTCATTAATTCAACAACTGAATCATAACACAGGCATAGTGAACTGAGTAAAATTAAAGTCCCTAAATGGGACTGATGCTCTACTGTCCAAAAAGAATTTCTTGGACTCCAAGACAAGACCATTGATTCTTTTTAATCACATAGTATTGAAATGGTCTCTGATATTACTGAAATGCTTTATCAATACAAGACTTTCAAACTGGTCACTTTATAATAAATATGAGATTAACAGGAACAAGTTTTTCAATATGGCTATTATAGCAGCCATATTCCACATACTAAATACACCATTTTTTTCCATTTATGTCCAAGTAGATATCATTGGAAATCTCTGGGTGAAAACACCAGGTACCGGTAGATATCCATTATGGAGAAATACAAACGATTTTCAAGACAGCCACCATGGCGGCAATAATGGATATAAAATTGGCATCCTTGTAATTGAGGACATCACAAGTCTACTAGTGAAAAAGCCATGTCATTATCACTTTTTGTTAATGAAGGGTAACAATAAATTTTTCAAGATGGCTGCTGTGGTAGCCATAATGGATGTTAAGATCAGCATCATTTTAATTTAGGAGTAAGAAGACATAATAAGAACATTTTAATGAAAAACGTGTAGATTTGTCCATCCATACAGATAGCATAGTGATAGCAAGAGTTTCAAGATCACTGCAGAGGAAGCCATTTTTAATGTCAGATCAGCACCAATTTTGATCTAAGTAGACACCATAAGAAGTCTCACAATGAAAACCCCATGCTGACAGGAGAAAACATAACGAGTTTATCAAGATGGCTGCCATGTTGGCCATATTGGACTTCTGAGCTGCGCTGTATTCATTTAGAACCATCAAGCTATAAGAAGTCCTGTAGTTAAAACTCCATATCAATATCATTTTCCATTCAGTAGAAGTAGCAAAAACAATATTTAAAAGATGGCCAATGTATCAACTGTATTGGATGCTTGAGCGGCAACATTTGCATTTAGGAACTAACCTGGCATGACAAATATTTCAATGAAAACCTCAAACTGATAATACTTTTGTTAGGTGGAGTAGTGATAACAAGATTTTGAAAAATGGTGGCAATACTAGATGTCCAAGCAGCACCATTTTTATTCATGACCAACTAGACCATGCGATCAATGAGCATGTAAAGCAGGGGTCTCCAACATGCAGCCCACAGGCAGCATGCAACCCACCAAGGCATATTCTGGCCTGCAAAATGATTTGCATCACATGTCATGACAACAATGTTGGTGCAGCCTTTGGGTCATTGAAAATGTTCTCATGCAGCCATTCATGGCAATTTCTGAATTCAACAAACGGGTGTGTACTGCTTTATGGCAATCTATTTAAATGCTATGAACATGAGTGTTCATCTTTCATGGCAATCTCTGAATGCAATGTGTGTAAAGCTTCATGGCTATCTCTGAATAGTGAATGTGTACATAAGGCTACATGGCAATCTTTGAATGCAGTGAAAGTATGTAAAGCTTCATGGCAATCTTTGAATGTAATGAAAGTATGTAAAGCTTCGTGGCAATCTTTGAATGTAATGAAAGTATGTAAAGCTTCATGACAATCTTTGAATGTAATGAAAGTATGTAAAGCTTCATGCATGGCAATCTTTGAATGCAATGTGTGTAAAGCTTCATGGCAATCTTTGAATGCAATGAAAGTATGTAAAGCTTCATGGCAATCTTTGAATGTAATGAAAGTATGTAAAGCTTCATGACAATCTTTGAATGCAATGTGTGTAAAGCTTCATGGCAATCTTTGAATGTAATGAAAGTATGTAAAGGTTCATGGCAATCTTTGAATGCAATGTGTGAAAAGCTTCGTGGCAATCTTTGAATGTAATGAAAGTATGTAAAGCTTCATGCATGGCAATCTTTGAATGCAATGTGTGTAAAGCTTCATGGCAATCTTTGAATGTAATGAATGTGTGTAAAGCTAGTGTAAAGTAATGAAAGTATGTAAAGCTTCATGGCAATCTTTGAATGCAATGTGTGTAAAACTTCATGGCAATCTTTGAATGTAATGAAATTATGTAAAGCTTCATGGCAATCTTTGAATGTAATGTGTGTAAAAGCTTCATGGCAATCTTTGAATGCAATGAATGTGTGTAAAGCTTCATGGCAATCTTTGAATGTAATGAAAGTATGTAAAGCTTCATGGCAATCTCTGAATGTAATGAAAGTATGTAAAGCTTCATGGCAATCTTTGAAAGTAATGAAAGTATGTAAAGCTTCATGGCAATCTTTGAATGTAATGAAAGTATGTAAAGCTTCATGGCAATCTTTGAAAGTAATGAAAGTATGTAAAGCTACATGGCAATCTTTGAATGTAATGAAAGTATGTAAAGCTTCATGGCAATCTCTGAATGTAATGAAAGTATGTAAAGCTTCGTGGCAATCTTTGAATGTAATGAAAGTATATAAAGCTTCATGGCAATCTTTGAATGTAATGAAAGTATGTAAAGCTTCATGGCAATCTTTGAAAGTAATGAAAGTATGTAAAGCTACATGGCAATCTTTGAATGTAATGAAAGTATGTAAAGCTTCATGGCAATCTTTGAAAGTAATGAAAGTATGTAAAGCTACATGGCAATCTTTGAAAGTAATGAAAGTATGTAAAGCTACATGGCAATCTTTGAAAGTAATGAAAGTATGTAAAGCTACATGGCAATCTTTGAATGCAATGAAATTATGTAAAGCTTCATGGCAATCTTTGAATGTAATGAAAGTATGTAAAGCTACATGGCAATCTCTGAATTTAATGAAAGTATGTAAAGCTTCGTGGCAATCTTTGAATGCAATGTGTGTAAAGCTTCATGGCAATCTTTGAATGCAATGAAAGTATGTAAAGCTACATGGCAATCTTTGAATGTAATGAAAGTATGTAAAGCTTCATGGCAATCTCTGAATGTAATGAAAGTATGTAAAGCTTCGTGGCAATCTTTGAATGCAATGTGTGTAAAGCTTCATGGCAATCTTTGAATGCAATGAAAGTATGTAAAGCTACATGGCAATCTTTGAATGTAATGAAAGTATGTAAAGCTTCATGGCAATCTTTGAATGCAATGTGTGTAAAGCTTCGTGGCAATCTTTGAATGTAATGAATGTGTGTAAAGCTAGTGTAAAGTAATGAAAGTATGTAAAGCTTCATGGCAATCTTTGAATGCAATGAATGTGTGTAAAGCTAGTGTAAAGTAATGAAAGTATGTAAAGCTTCATGGTAATTCTTGAATGTAATGAATGTGTGTAAAGCTTCATGGCAATCTTTGAATGCAATGAAAGTATGTAAAGCTTCATGGCAATCTTTGAATGTAATGAATGTGTGTAAAGCTTCATGGCAATCTTTGAATGTAATGAATGTGTGTAAAGCTAGTGTAAAGTAATGAAAGTATGTAAAGCTTCATGGCAATCTTTGAATGCAGTGAAAGTATGTAAAGCTTCATGGCAATCTTTGAATGTAATGAATGTGTGTAAAGCTTCATGGCAATCTTTGAATGCAGTGAAAGTATGTAAAGCTTCATGGCAATCTTTGAATGTAATGAATGTGTGTAAAGCTTCATGGCAATCTCTGAATGTAATGAAAGTATGTAAAGCTTCATAGCAATCTTTGAATGTAATGAATGTGTGTAAAGCTTCATGGCAATCTTTGAATGCAGTGAAAGTATGTAAAGCTTCATGACAATCTTTGAATGTAATGAATGTGTGTAAAGCTTCATGGCAATCTTTGAATGCAATAAGTGAGTTTATAGCTTCATGCCAATTTTAGGCTAACAGATCGACAGATGGCAGAAGGACAACACATGAAGGTCAACATTAAATAAACTATTCAGGTATATGACCAGTTGCTAACAAAAACAATATACTAAAATAATGATGTAGTAACTTTGCTATAATAAATTATCAAGAATTATATTTTTCTTTATTTCCTCCCTAACAAAAATATTACTTAGCATTTTATTTAATATTTAAGAACACATTACTGCACTAATGAATAATGAGTACCAAAAAAATATTTGCAACAAATAAGTGTTCAATTATTTCAAATAAACCAAAATCAAATTATTTAAATTACATGGGTAGCAATACATACACAAAAACTTCTGACTAAATTCTATTCTAGCAAAGTTTTTGGCATGCATATTTCAAAAAATATCTTGAAAAAGAATACTTAATGGTGATTGTTTGAAAAACAGATTTTCTGTCCATCAGGCATAGCTTACAGTAGTTAAATTGTAACCAGATGCACTGCTTATCAGTGCCATATCACCTACTTCAGATTAGAACTACATTAAGTATACACTTCTACTGACCATTATATCAAATCTCAAATCCAACAGGAGAAAGTTGGCTACACTAGATATGATGAATATGACGGAATGCAGATGTGAAAGGAACTAGATTTAGCTGCTAAGGGCACATGTATATTGCAGTGATACAAGAATGCCTGACAGAAGAGTTTACAATTTTGAAAAGATTAGCAGCAGATCACACCGCATGCCTCTAATCCAATATATCATTTGTATCATTAGTTCTACATTCTTTTGTTTGGTATGCAGCAGCCACATAAGACCTCAGATCAGCACCATTTTCATTTAGGACCAACTAGATATCATACGAAGTCTTTAGTGTAAACTCCATATAGAAACGACTATCTATTCAGAAGCTGTGATATGATTTTCAAAATAGTCACCATGATGGTCACATTGTGGATCCCAGACCGGTACCATTATTTGGGACAAACCAGACAGCATAAGTCTTTAAATCCATTCAGGAGGAATAGAAATAACAAGATTTCCAAGATAGCCACTGTGGTAGTCATAATAGATGTCCAAGTAGAACCATTTTCATTGCAGACCAGCTGTACTATGGGATGAATATGTGCGTCAAGTTTCAAGGAAATCATCCAATAAATATTAGAGCAGTAGTAACAACGAATTTGTGCTAACATACAGATGGGCATCAGCTGACAGATGACAGGTTAAGGTTATTGATATCAGATCAGCACAATTTTCTTTTTGAACCAAATAGGTATTACATGAAGTCTTTCATTGAGCATCCCATGTTCATATGAATATCCATTCCAAAGGCATAGTGATAACAAGTTTTTCAAGATGGATGATATGGTATACATATTGAATGTCAGACTGGCATCCTTTCATATAGGATCAACTAGACCATGGATATAATGTGTATGTAAAGTTTCAAGGCAATCTTCCAAGTAGTTTAGAAGGAATAGTTATAACTTGTGCTAAGAAAAACACCGGATTACAGACGATGTAGCAGACCATCCCATAAGTTCTTCTGGTGTACAACCAGTACAGATAAAATATCATGGTCAGTCATTCAGATCAGCCTTTATTTTCACATTTTATGAAAATAGCACTACATGGCAAATAAAACAAGTTTGCTTCAATTATACTGTTGATGAGCTTCAGTGATTATACTATAGAACAAAGATGGATACTACTAAAAAGAAAAATTTGCCATATTGGCTTGAATCAAGGTAAATGGTTTTTTATTTTATAGCTTTAACTAATTCACTTTAAATATAATGTGTTGAAAGCAACTTGATTTGAAATTCTCAAGGTTATGATACAACCTGTCTAAAGAATGAATTTGTAAACCAGTCACAAAACTGAAGCATATTAAATTCATGATGCAATATAAGACAATATTAGAACCTCTGGGGTTTGGTTCAATTAATGCATATTCCACATGCTGTCAAGATGCTCAAATTAATTCTTTTCAAGACAGAAATACATACATACCCTGAATCAAGCTCCATTTGCATATATGTGTGCCGCTAAGCATTACACCTACTTCATTTATTTGTCATAAGTTGCTGGTTATATTTTCCTACTCTCACATGTGCTGGATATTTATAGTACATATACCACAACTAGTGCCCACTGTATCTAGCAGACATTTTAAGCCCCAAAAAATGTTTCCAGTTGGCCAACCATCCATACTTCTTATTCCTGACCCAAGCATATTTTTAAACCCCCATGGTAAAAAAAATTAATTACCGGCCTACCTTAATTTTAAAACCTGTGCAATAGGCAAAATACACTTGCACGGGGGGAAGGGGGGGGGGTAGGTCTTATTTGGATGTTCCTGTCTAGTCCTTGTATTTGTTGGCATCCAATAGTCTCAATAGTCTTGAGAGACAATGGAAGTGCGCCCATAAGAGATGTCCTGGTTGGTGGTTGTACAGTGTCTGTAGTAGCTATGTAGATCAACACGTGAGTGGCAGTCATTGCATCTCTTGAAAATTGAGTCTGGTGTGTGTTGCAGCAGCTTCTTCTTCCTCCGAGATTGCTTTTAATCAGCTAGCAAGCGTAGCTTATACTCACCAGTTTTCGAACCAGTGATTAGAGCATGTCCCCAGTTGGGCCTGTCTATAGCAAGCTCTTCCCAGATGTTGACATCAATGTCAAGGGCTTTCGTGTTGTGTTTGCAGACATCCTTGAAGCAGAGATGTCACCGTCCGATCAATCTTTTGCCAGAGGCAGGTTCAGAATAATGAAGATCTTTGGGAATCCGTCTGTCATCCATATGATGTATATGGCCCAGCCATCTAATGCGACATTGGTGGAGGAGTGTGACCATGCTGGGAATTTTTGCACGTTCTAGCATCTCGTTGTTAGTTACTCGATCACTCCAGGCAATCCCAAGTACATGTATGTGTCTGAGACATCTCATGTGAAAAGCACTCACTCTTTTCTCTTGTGAGGCATACATAGTCCAGGTTTCACTGGCATACTAGAGTGCTTAGCACGCAGGCACAATCTGCTTGTTGAGATCAGCATCAAGCAACAGGTTGTTGGTGATAATAGAGCCAAGGTACACAAACTGACTGACTACCCCAAGTTTGTAGTTGTTGATGATGATGCTTGGATGGGCCGTGTTCTTAGCCATTACGTTTGTTTTCTTTAGACTGATGGTAAGCCCAAACACACCACATGCTTTTGCAAGCAGTCCATCAGATATTGTAGCTCAGCTTCTGTGTGAGTGGCTAGGCAGCATCATCTGCGAATAGCATGTCCCTGATGGTTGTGTCACATGCTTTGCTCTTTGTCTATAGTTGTGCCAGGTTGAACAGTTTGCTGTCTGATCGCATGTGCAGGTAGATCTCTTCTGTGGACATCCCAAAGGCATGCTTGAGCATGACAGCTTGGACACAACCCTGTTTCATTCCAATGTGGATGTAGAAGGGGTCGGACATTGAGCCTTTGTACTGCACTGTGCCTTTCATGTCATCATGGATGCCTCTAAGACACTTTATGCTGTGGCTTTTTCTGAAAGAATGAATTGGTGAGGCTGAGGTCATGGTACGAGTACATCTCTAGGAGCCTCTGTCCGTTCTCATTCATCTTACCAATGCCAAACTTGCCAAGAGTCATGGCCGGCACTAGCGTTGAAGTCATTCAGTAATATCAAGTTCTCTTCCTTGGGAATTTTGTCAATGAGCAAGTCTAATTCATCACAGAACCCATCCTTGGTATCTGTATTGGCACTTAGTTTGGAAGCCTAAACACTAATCAGGTTGACAGGCCCATTTGTGATGTGCAGGCAGAGGGATAATAGTCCTCTGTTCCCTTTCTGGCAGGGTTCTATCATACCCAGCAGAGAGTTTCTGACAGCAAATCCAACACCAAACTCTGGCTTTGTCTGTGCTCTTTTCTTGCCAGAAGAACAGGTAGTTCTCTTCTCTGAGGGACCCGGAATCTGGTAGCAGTGTCTCCTGTAGTGCAGCAATGTCGACCTAGAGTTTTTAAGTTTGTCTTCTGCTGCTTCCTGTGTTGTGTCGATGCTGTGAAGCACAGCTAGAGTGTCTTATCCAGGGTGCAAGCCAGGGCAGGGTGATATGCAGAATCAGTTATTACCCATGCCGCTGATTCCATCTGATAGAGCCTCTTACAACCAAATCCAGCGCCAGGCCTTCACAAGTGGTTTAACTAAGCCAGGTGGAACCTGTTTAAACGAACTTGAAAAGGGATGAAAGGCAAATCTGTGGTGCCTCAGAAACCAGATGCTTCGGGCAGATGGAGCTCATTAACTTTGGGTGGTCGCCCATCTAGGGAAAATTAAATTCATAACTTTAAACCTTTGCTGCCTTATGACTATACCCTCTCATGGAAAAGGCTAAGGGAGTAAACCATAACAGAAAATCCGGAGATGGAGTCCCTAAGGTGACTTGGCATTGTTTTCAGTCTTTTTATAGCAGATGCATAAAAGACAATGCCATAAGTGATAAGCACTTACTGTTTAAAAGACCTAGTAGCTTTAACAAGAACAAATTAATCAATGCCAAAAAAGGTATTACCTAATTAAATTTCCTAGAAACAGCTAAGATCTGCCATAAAATAATGTGCCTGCAGATCAAAGTATATGTTTGTTCTACTAATTAATCATAACAAGATGCAGTCCACGATCTGCCAGTGCATTATGCAAAGGCAGATCTGGGTATGTGCAGTTGCAGTTGGACTCAATACTCGATTTTTAAACAGGTATATACAGTATTATATGTTATGAAATTATCTATTTGGCTGCTGGGTTTATTTCTTTTTTATGGTCCACTGTAAAACAAATTACAAAAACTAGAGACATATACAGTCGACTCCGGTTAACTGCACAGCCTCCGGCCCATCACGAGACTGTGCAGTTAACTGGAATGTGCAGGTAACCGAAGTAGGGTACAGTACAGCTTTAAATCAGCACTGCAGGAATATATGTGAAGAATAAATTTAAACAATGATTAGAATCCACTCTTTCAACTTTTACTTAAATGTTAAGCTTGTTTTCCTTCCTCCGAATACAACTTCACTGATTCAATCAATGGATCAAGGAATTATAGCGAATTCAAGAAATTATATAGATCACTTGTTATTCGAAAACTGCTGTCAGACATTGATGGGTCATCTCCCGAAGAAAAAGCGCTCAGCTCAAAAGTCGTCTGCATCCTGTTTTTTGCCGTGTTGTCGTTCAAATTAAATTTTGTTTTGCATTTTCCATCTTTCCAAAAATCCATTTGTTGGTTTAAAATCATGCAAATCCGAACAGTTTAGAGCAATGTTTCCCATACTGTACTCTGATTTTTCCCACGCTAATGCTCCCTATGGGCGCGGATATACATGTAATATACCACCTATGACATCCTTTACATGAAAATCATTTACAAAGTCACATTTACAGGCTTAATTGTCGGCTTATTTGAAATGCTACAGCAGTGGACTGGCAATAACTGATCATGACTATACATTGTGCAGTTAACAGGAGTAAAATTGTATTGAATAATGTGCTATTATCCGGAGTGTGCATTTAAGCGAAGTGCAGTTATCCGAAGTTTGTTCCCATTGAAAAGCATTGGGGAAAAAACGGGACCGGCATGACTACGTGCAGTTATCCAGCGTGTGCAGTTAACCGATGTGCAGTTAAGTGGAGTCGACTGTATTCCTTTTATCAAACACTAGCAAGTACCCGGCATGCGTTGCAATGCCACTGAAAGAAAGAAAGTGTTTGTGTTTTAATAGACTATTTGACTGGTTTCTGGAAAGCATCTCAGATAATTTAGTGGTATTTATCGAGCCCACAATAAGTGGTTACCTTACCGAAGGCGTTTTAGGTATCGCTACCGATTATGAATTTCATACAGCTGTTGATTTACATCATAGTTTCAGCCAATCCAGACCGTGTTCGATCACGTGACGTATCTAAGGCGCCTACAGTTCATACCAAACACACGCGATTTTAGGTATCGCTACCGATTATGAATTTCATACAGCTGTTGCCCTTGCACTTTAAATGTTGGCATGTAATTCTCGCGCATGATAATTGTTGCACCGAACGATGTCATTTGGAAACATGAATTGTACTTCCGTATGTTTGCCAAGAAATGTTTCGATTGGCTTGTGTCACCGGATACCAACGTTGATAATGGTTCAGGTGGTGAATGTAATTCTGGCAATTTCACTTTTCCACCCACACAGCACATTCCTGGTGTTTCATTCTTAAATTTGAGGGCATTGCAATACACGCATAATTTATCTATTTTTCCAATAAGCACACTTGGATGAAGACTGTTATCATAATTAGCATTGTAATGGAATGCACTAAGATTTAAATCAGCGTGCATTGTTCGTCTGGATTGAGCAGTGCGAACTCAAACAGTTTCCAATCTTGCTTCCTGTTGCTCGTCTGTTTCAGATGATCGGGCTTGAGCAGTGTGAACTCGAATGGTTTGCAATCTTGCTTCCCGTTGCTCGTCTGTTTCAGATGATCGGGTTTGAGCAGTGGGAACTCGAACGGTTTCCATTCTTGCTTTCCGTTGCTCATCTGTTTCAGATGATCGGGTTTGAGCAGTGTGAACTCGAACGGTTTCCAATCTTGCTTTCCGTTGCTCATCTGTATCTGAAGCTTTTCGTTTAGGTGGCATAATTGATTTGACAGCGAAGGTAATGCTTTGTAACGACTATTGCAAATTCACACCGCGATTATTTGACGTAACCAAGGCGCGAACTAAACGTAACTAAGTAAACATGATGTGTCTAAGGCGCCTACAGTTCACACCGAACACACGCGAAATTAGGTATCGCTACCGATTATGAATTTCATACAGCTGTTGATTTACGTCATCATAGTTTCAGCCAATCCAGACCATGTTCGATCACGTGACGTATTTAAGGTGCCTACTGTTCGATCATGTGACGTACAAATTCACACCACGATTGTTTGACGTAACCAAGGCATGAACCAAACGTAACTAAGTAAACATGACGTATCTAAGGTGCCTACAGTTCACACCGAAGACACGCGAAATTAGGTATCACTACAGACCGTGTTCGATCACGTGACTTATCTAAGGCGCCTACTGTTCGATCACGTGACGTATTTAAGGCGCCTACTGTTCGATCACGTGATGTATCTAAAGGCGCCTACTGTTCGATCACGTGACGTATCTAAAGGCGCCTACAGTTCAATGCGAATACACAGTAAATGTCGCAAAAACACATTTGTTAATTGTTACAATTTTAATGGTTGTACTAATTCAGAAACCTTCGCGGGCGTGCGCTGAACAACTCACTAAAGTTTAATCACAATCGGATGAATGGTATAGGAACGCATACGACACGAACAAACAAACATTCATTTATATATATATAGATATTTACATTACTGGTGTACTTTTTGGGTACTAGTGAAAATTATTATTTAATAGGAAACTTTTAAAAGTAATTCAAGATGAACTGGTGAAAATATTACAGAATTAATTTGTTTTATATGTGTGGTCTTTTTTAGAGGTGGGGCCAGAAAAACAAAAAATCTATGGTTGAATTGTAAAAAGGAAGGACATGGGCAGACTGGAAACAAAGCTATATTGTTAAGGCCTTAACCTATCTGGTGGAGTATTTGCTCAGACCCAAAAAAATTCACCTCTGTTATTATATTCATTGTATATGCTGCAGTGTATTAGGCCAAAAATTAAAAGTGTTTCAGGTTGGCTGCCATCCTTATTTATAACTGCTGACCTTAGCACTTTTCCCCCTATAATTAAAAAAATAAATCACAAAAAAACATATGGACTATGTATAATGTTTTAAAAAAAACACCTGGCAACCCAAAATTTAAAATGAATGCAACAGGAAACATACATATTTGTTTTGGGAGTTTTTTTGGCCTTATGAGAATTGTGAAAGAAAACCAAAAAAATATGAGCCCACGATTAGTTGCATCCATTTCTGAGAGCAAAGGCTTTTATCATTTTAATCCCTTGAGATGTTCTTGAAGAAACTTCTTCTAAATACTCACTGTTTTTGTTGCCCTGCAAAGAAAAAAAAAACAGTGTATAGTTACAGTGCTTATAATCTGCTTAACCTAAACCTGTAACCCTGAGCAATACAAAACCAATACATAATACATAACAATTTGTCCTCATTAATAATCTGGTTACATGTATTACCATGCTGCAAAATCCTGACAATGTTATTATATGGCTTGCCTAACTCATTTTCTTGTCTTAATATATTGTGCACTAGGTATGTTATATCTCGACATACTGGTGAAATGTGGTCAGATTCAACAGGCTAACAATATCTGCAAAAATATAGATCACCAATATTCTACAGATCTGACATGTATCTACCAGACACTAATACAGAGTACCATGTTTACTATAAATAGCTGTGTATTCTGCATTAGTACATTTCAATTGATAAATATTTATCAGATAGAAACAGAAACAGAAGAAATGGTCAATGGAAGAAAACAATTGATGGAGACAACAGCATGTTGATGGAATTTTCTATGAGTTGTAACCTTGCCATTGGCAATTTGGAATGCATCTTCTATGCACCTTGAAAATATTACTCATTGCTAATACATAGTTTTACTATCATAATATCTTGTACAAATTGATGCTGACACTAACACCCCTACTATTGACAGTCTTGTAAGGTCTATAAACATTAACTGAAGGTCTTAGCTATGCCACCATATGTGTTACATGTTCAAATCTTAATACCGATACTTTTAGGTTGTTTTGTATATTACTTTAATCTGAATGAAAAGGTCTTATTACACTATGAGATATAGCAGATGAAGACCTCTCCATATGGCTTCAAAACTGTTAATGCTACGTTAAAAATCCAAAACGAACACACCTTTCCTTTTCTAAAAAAGCTGGAATAAGGTTTGCAGACTTTATTTGTGTAAGTGAAGATTCTAAGATTCAGAAATAAAGTCTTTAAGGTGAAGAGAACATCCCAGATCTTTAAAATACATGAGTAGAAAACAGGAATATTCTAAATGCACAAAGACCAGCACTTAGATATACATGTATTCATCCCCTAACTCTAGCATGGATCTAAATGACTTCATACAGCATATAACATTATACATATGGGAATCTATCAGATAATTCAAACATGCAACAATTTTCTTGAGCAATGTCTGTAGTGTGTCACGTTAGAATTATGAAAGAGGCTCTTCTGTCCCTTCCAATATATGATACTATCTGCGCTTACGTGAACTTTGAGAAAACCTTTTGATATGGACTTGTACAACATGAAGATCTTATTGATGATTATGATACATTTCCAACATTACTATGAAATTAAGGTATTTACTTGCTTAGAAATCACATATACTGGCTAGCAAAAGGAGAAGACAGTGTTCTGGTAGTAATGATGATTGCATGAGAAATTTGTTTGTTGTGGGATTTTTAATATTATAGAACAAAAAAGTCTGAGGATAAACTGTACACTTTCTTAGTTTCTACTGTACATACTCTTTCAGTAAATAATGCAACTGCATCATATATTTGTGCCATTCTATCGCCCCAGTCAATAAACCCCAACATGTTACATTAGCTGGCAGAGATCAAGATAAACTGAGTTCATCCCTAATGTTGCTGACAGTACAATAAACTCATGATGCAATCAATGATGATCATGTTTATTTTCTGAAGACTGCAACCTGCCAATTGACAAGTCAGTGCAACAACAAAAATTACTCAAACTGATGGAAGAACAACTTCAGATTAAGACCATATATAACTATGGATAAATCAAATAACCTGATCAGTGAAATGGATAGCCATAATAGTGATAAAGGTTTTGGCCCTGAGGAAAATAAGTGACCTGATTATAAAACTTTTCCAGTTTGAGCTGGATAAAGTGAATAAGATCTCTATGAAAATAAATGACAGAACACCATCAAAATCACTTAGAAAGCAGACATTTATTTGGAAATCTCAGAAGAACAAAAAAAAAACAATTTTGCATTTTTAAAACTGTTGCAAGTTTTATGATAACTTTGATTTCATTAGTTTTTCTCAAAATCTAAATGAATTCAATGAAGGAAATTTTTATTTTTTTGTAATCTTTACCATACATTTTAGGACAAAAAAATATTACATTTTTCAAGGTCCCAAAAAATATCGTAGGGACAAACTAGTCCAAAACGTGTTGGGGTGGTGGTAGGGGCAAGATTGATTTGTTTCCTGTAGTTCAACAATTAAGTATTGTGCTTACACTGTAGGCCCTATAAGTTCCAGCTTTAGTTATTGGGTTTCATGCAGCAGGGCTAATTAGTACCAATCAATCTGGATGTCATAATTAGTCATGTGATAAGTAATCAACTTGTGTCTTGTCAGTGCTAAAATGACTAAAGCTGTTTAATTTTAATCGGACTGCAGCTTGATGCAGAAGAAACTATTATATATATATATATATATATATATATATATATATATATATATATATATATATATATATATATATATAATAATAATAATAATTTCAACAAAAAAAGCTGCTCCTTTATTCAAATATGTTTTATAATAATCTTGGGGTAGGTAAAATAAATGACTGTCGAAAGGAATATGAATGCATGAGGATCCAAATCAAGTAAACAATCCCAATTTCAAGAAATGTGTAAATCAACTTCTTAAAAGAATGACATCCTACGTTTTTCGAAGATAAGCCGGTTTTATCTTGCATGAACTGATTTTCTCTGTACTCTCAATTAATGATTAAAAATTAAGCAAAACTAAATTTATCAATAGCTGAAATGTCCAAATGGCTTTTCGTCTGCCAATCGATTTATCGTAGTCTTCCATTCCTTACCGCCAACTTTAAATTCTGCATCGAAATCGTCGTGATGCTCAATATAAATTAATTTGTTAAATATCTTTCGGACGATTAAGACCACACAGACTACATCCCAACACATTACACAATTAAGGGGTTTCGAAAAACACTGGAATTTTTTTGTCTATACTTACAGTGGCTTCTAGCAATGCTCTTAGCTCCATTTGAAAAAGAATTTTCCGATGGTTGAAATTGTTTGTCTAAGCTTTTTGTTGTTTTTTTTTTCTTCGCATTTTTAGGGATTTTCCTTAAAATGTATTTGCGTTTCCCTCAGTTTTGTAACGCCATATTACGTTGTTGACGCAGTATGCGGGATAATTTCGGTGCAAACGGTAATTGCTTTCACCGTGCAGTTCCATCTGAAATCAACGAACCGGAGGTCTAATGCTGTAAATAATAGCTGAACCAGCTCAGGAGTATACTGTGACTTGCAGTCAATTTAATGTTGTCGAGGATTCTTTTTCAATGAGATTTTTTTCTTCGTTTGATTACATCAAGGACGTCAATGGACGGCATTCCCCCCACCCCGAATGTGCATGTGCTGTCAAATTGCTGTAGCCTATATACAAAAATTAACTAGCCCGTTAAGCCCCCCCCCCCCCCCCCGAAATAAAATTGAAATGACATCCCTGGTTTACATGGCGACACAATTTTTCTTTGGCGTGACTGTCATAATAATTAACGAAGTGACATCATGAAGAAGTTGCTTCATTTCTCAGGATCTACCTCAAAGACGACGGAGCTGTTCGCTTTAACCAATCAGTCATTGCCAAAAGTTGTATTTATGACTGTTCTCTTCAGATTCCCAGTCACGTAAACTTTTCTTTGCAGAAGGAACTTAATGTTTTAGAAGGAAGTAAAAAAACAGGTTATGTAAAACTTAACAATTTATATATCAAAGTTTTAAATGAAAATGTGAGAGAAACTTACAGTATTATGAAGTGAATGCAAACTAATCCTTATAAAGGTATACGAAAGTCCAAAATGAATGAAAAGTTCCCTTATAAATTTCAAAACCGGAAATGTACTGGTCCTCCAAGAATAGTGACGTTGTCAAGATGGCGTTGTCTAGAACACCTTCGAACAATGCTATGACGTTCAAAAATAATATTATAGTCCACATCATGAACACCTATTTCCACTGTAAAGTTCTAACAAATATTTTTCCTCAATACTTTTTAAATACAACATAAAACACGCATACAGACATGCAACAGGAACACAAGAAAATGTGCATGACTCCAAAATCGGAATGAAACCGATTGCTCAGTTCTCTATATGCACTGTCTATTGCGATTATTTCGCAACAGACACCATGTGACAGAATACACTACTTATTTTGCATCGAAATTACCTATTCGTGTGACCTAGCCCAACCAATAGGAAGTTACACAGACTTATTCTACAAACGTCCAAACACCACTGCTAAATTAAGTTATAAGCACCATTTGTCTTTTTATTAATATTTGTCAGCAAATAAGTAAGCGGGCCCCCATGTGGCCAAGTGGTCTAAAGCGCTATCCGTTACGGATCACTGCCATCTCACCTCTGTCTGCGTGGATTCGAGTCTCAGATTCGGCCAGTGTGGGTATGTGAGAAAGCTTGCCATTAGCTTCTCGTGGGTAACTGGTTCTTTCTGAGGTTTTCCCGGATTCTTCCTCCACCATTAATACTGGCCGCCATGTATAGCCTATTGTGTGCTGAAAAATGGCGTTAAACCCTACAACAACAACAACAACATAAGTAAGCAAGCATTTATTTATAAATTTATATGCAATACTAAACTCGTAAGAAACTCGTAAGCATTAACGGTAACGTAAGCATTTTGTAACTAAAAATAGTCTGTACTAATAACAGCCATGAATACAAACTATAAAATCATGTACCAAGAGTTACAAGAATATATATTTATACAAAACAATATATTTATAAAAGTGGTCTGCGGTAGGCTTGTGGTGGTTTGCAAAAAGTGCAAGGACGGGATGTAATTCACTATTACAACGCACGCAAGACATGATGGATGGTAGAGCACGTGTTACGCCTATCATCATTATTCTAAAGGAAAGGTTGCTTGATTTTAGCCAATCCGATTAAAAGTCATATCTCCGCTGCCCTAACTGAAGGTCTACAGCGACCGCTTACAGTCATGTGACCTTTATACTAGACAATGGAAATGCAGCTTTTAAAATTCTAAAAGTGAATCAACTGGTTCGATTGATGCTCTTCCGACATCCTACTCATTCTCCCAGATACGAAGATATAAGAGTTAATCTGATTGGCTAATAAAATTAGTGATTTGTAAATTTCTATTAATATTTCGCAGAATTTCATCAGTAATATGGAAATTAGATGAGACTCATTGTCCTCATCGCACGCACAGCAGTAGAAACGCCGCAGCTGCTACTGAGTCGGAACATTTACAATTGAGGGAGGAAAAAAATTAGTGAATATGCTGGCAGTATTTGGCATCGAGACAAAGAAGATCCCACCATTGTTAAACCAACTTCCTGCAATATAAACACAATATCATCATACTGGGCATGCACTAAACAGTGATGCTGTAAATACGTCACTTGCAGGTAAAGTCCCGTTTTTGAAAGATTATTACTTAACTACCAGTTTGAAAGTGAATAAACATTTTTTAAATTCATCTTATCAACTGAAACTTTAGGTGCCCCAGCTATAATCGTCGCCATTTGCTCTTTCCAAATCATGAACAACTCCTCTCTCTCTCTCTCTCTCTCGCGCGCGCGCGCGCGTGCGGCGTGTTCCATTTAGATTAGCACATTCACCCCAGTATAATCGTTATTTTCAGTGCAACCGCATTACTTGATAAACCATGCAATAAAAAGGGTTGTAAATTTTCGGTACTCCATCTTGTGTTAGCATTTAATTTACGTAAAGCAGTTGCACATCAAATTAACACTAATATATTGAAACATAAAACTGTCTGCCCTGATATGAACTTTCAAAAGGTTTTATCTGTGGTATCGTTGAAAATGATGCAAAGGTATTTCCACAGATATAATAACTATAAAAAGTTATCAAGTGGCTGAAAAATAGGTCTTGGAATGTAAATAATTTTAAACAAAACTGGTTTCAACTATTACTCTCTCTCTCTCTCTCTCTCTCTCTCTCTCTCATCCATGCTTTTGGTTAGAGTGCGGATATGCGGGAGGTCATGGGTTCGACTTGTAAAAATGGTACTAACAGCTGACTCGACTGACGTTCAGCATTATGAGGTTAGTGTTAGGTTAGGGTTGGTCGGTCTGGTGTCTGGATAATTAAACTGGGTGAGACGATCGCACTATATGTCTGCGACATGATGCCCCAGTGCTAGACATCACTATAAACTGCCACACTGCAGACATGCGATGTGACTGAAAAATGTTTAAAGCAACGTTAAAAATACTGTCGTACGTGGAGTAGAATCATCATAAAAATGTGAAATATATAACCGACATAATATATGTGATAATGTGGCATTCTCATAAAGTTAACATAATTATACATGTATCTTTTTGTGGGCAGTGAACTGGAATGGCAGCAAAACTTTAACAGTAGCACCTGAGAGTAAAAATATTGAACACTGGAACTTGTATTTAGACCAGCGCTGAACAGTATTAGATTATAGCAGTAGAACATGAGAAAACAGCTTTAATTCACCAAAGAAATATACAAAATATGTCTCAACGGCCTATATTTATCCGATATAATATTATTCCTAAAATGAATGAGATCAAGTTACACGTCAGTAAGGACAACACAGTGTTCGAAAAAATGGAGATAAACACAGGAAAGAAGGAAAATGACTAATTGATAAGAAGCTATATTAAAAAAGGACAATAACAGCAGCTGTTTCTAACATATCTGGGACATGTATTACCCTGCATCATCTGTTTCTAACAGAGAAGTGGGACATGCAGAAGCATGTTTCAGCTATTTCTAGCAGAGAATGGGACGTGTAAATGTATGTGCCAGCTATTTCTAGTATGGATCCGAGACATGTATAATCCTGTGTCAGTTGTTTCATCCAGAGACTGGTACATATAGAATCCTGTGTCAGCTTTTCCTAGAAGAGAACTCGGACAGATACAATCCAATGTCAGCTGTTTATAGCAGAGATCTGGGACATGTAGAATCCTGTGTCAGCTGTTCCTAGCAGAGATCTGGGACATGTAAAATCCTGTGTCAGTTGTTTCTAGAAGAGATCTTGGATATGTAAAATCGTGTGTCATTTGTTTCTAACAGAGACTGGGACACGTAGATTCCCGTGTCAGCTGTTTCCAGCAGAGACTGGGACATGTAAAATCCTGTTTCAGCTATTTCTAGCATAGCTCTGGGAGATGTAGAATCCCGTGTCAGCTATTTTTAGCAGAGATCTGGGACATGTATAATCCTATATCAGCTATTTCTAGTAGACTGGAACGTGTAAAATCATGTGCCATCTATTTCTAGCAGACATCTGAGACATGTTAAATCCTGTGTCAGCTGTTTCAAGCAGAGACCGGGATAAGTACAATCCTATGTCAGCTATTTCTTGCCGAGACTGGGACATGTAAAATCCTGTGTCAGCTGTTCCTAGCAGAGATGTGGGACACGTAGTACCCTCTCTAACTGTTGCCAGGCTTAAAGTAAATGTTTATTTTAATGTCAAAGGTTTTCTAATCAACACTAAACTGACTATGGGAACGTTATAATTCAGCTCGGTCAATCGATTAATATCTTGTTGATGGCATTACCAGTTAAAACAAAAACCATCTGCAGAGATCAATCATTCTGGGTTTTATAATGGTATAAATTGTATTAAATATTCTTAGAGCTAGCCTGTTGTTCCTCTATGATCTTAAAAGAACCATGCAGCATTAGGTGGCAGCAGTGGAATCCCTACACTACAGAACATTGCCGAGTTTCAAAGTGATAAAAGAACTAGAGCCGTGGACTCTGTCAAATTATACAAACGTCTTTTCAAACGCTGCGAATGCAGCTGTTGTTTACCATTACTGTAACAGATGGGAACTCAACAAACCTTGGATAAATTTCAATGGAATATAAGAACATAACGACAAATACAGCGAAGCTGTGTTCGGTTAAATGTTTTCTAAGAAGTCCTTTTTTCCGTCAAAAACTATAATGTTAATTTACCGTGAAACATAAATAATGCTAGGATAACTATATACGATTACATACTTTTCGACTTACCAATTCCAGTACTGATCTGAGATACCAAAGGGAGTAAGATGTTTGATGGCTCTATCTTAAAATAATAACTACCAAAAAGAAACGTCAAGTGGAGAAACAAACAAGTTTAAGAACGAATTTAGGTATATTTAGGAAATTGTTGACGAGAATGTCCCTATAAAAAGACACTGACATTATCATAACAACAGAATGATTTAATGAGCTCCTACAAGAAGAAAACCGAATGATTAGAAATCCTAACAATGTTCATCATGAGACTGTACTATAAATTGTTTTCACGTATCTGCCGATGATTACAGTTATGCTAATTTTTTTTACATTATTTGTACATATCATTTGTCTTAATGGAGTATATTGTATCTCCATCCGAATACAATCATAAAGATATCACTGTTCGGAAGCATACGTATACCAAGACTTTAGAACTCAGCTACATTAAAGAAAATGTTGCGTTCTGATTACGTGTATCCTTAATACATGTTTGTATCATTTGCCAAAGACCTAAAGTAACTACTGACATAAATTGAATTTATTGATTTAATCATATATCAACCATATAGTTCGGTATCTTTGTGTGCACAGTTTAAAAACAATAAATTAATGGGGTAAAAAGATTCAAAAGAAAAAAACAACAGAATCGAAACCTGAACCGACACCTGACAACAGATCGACGTTCGACGGCCTTGCAAACGAGCAATTCAGACGGACAGCATGGGCAGTAGCAAACGCGGGGCCCGATTCGAATCATTTTGGCGGCGGCGCCCCCCCCCCCCCCTTTCCCTGTGATCACAGCGTTAGGAAAGCAACTTTTAAACAAGTTTTGTATGATAATGAACTTTGATTTTTCTTCCATCGCTTTACTGTATATTACAATTTTCTTCCATCGCTTTAAAATTACTGTTTCGATAGATTATTTTTTTCTTAATTACTAACGCGTGGGCATTTGTGAGCAAAGATCCGATTGGGCGAAATCGGTCCAATTGGCCATAGGCCAGTCCTGCAGACGGACAAGTATCGTCCGTATTGGAGGTAACATAATAAACATTCATATACACTTTTCAAATGCATATAGTTAATACAATATGACTAAGATCCTGTAATTGATGCAAATTCCTGAACTGACTATAGGAGATACAAACCAATTGCATCTGGATGTCCAGTTGAATAGATCACTAATTTAAGTCAAAGAACGGAAGCTTGCGAAGCGCGTTTTAAGATTGGTTTAAAACGAGGTTAGTTTAAACGGCATTTAAGAGCTTAAAATTTGGAACTGCTGGAACGTAATTTGAGTGAAACAAAACCTGGCGAAAGTATATTTTTTATTCTGGCACAATCATTCCGTTATCGTGAACTTCATCGGGTCTAGCAGTTTTAAAGCATCTAATGTACCGGGAAAGGAAACAAAAGGACAAAAACCTCCAGATCTCACGAATTATGACGTATATTCATTTCTTTTCTCAATAAGAATTACATTTGTTTGTCTCTTCTGTTATCTTCGTGTTTTATTCGACCAGGAAACGGTAGCATATTTGTTACTGATTTCGGATATTGTATATTTAATGGAATAGCGTAACAAAGGCAATAGCATTATTATAATAATAGTTATACAAGTAACAAATAAAAATCATTATTTATATGATTTTTGAAAAATACTTTTTCGGTTAGAAGATATTTGGATGAATAAGCAGCAAAAAGGTTAAAGACGTGTTTGTCCAAACATTTGTTGTTTTTAATTTTATTTTATGTGGTTAGAGCTATGAATACTACAGGGGTGCACAACCGTGGCCTGCGATCCGAATCCGGCCCCCGAACGTGTTTGATCCGGCCCTCGGCAAATTAAAACAACGCAGAAAATCTGTCCCGTGAACAGTAATTATATTAAAGAAATGAGTGTCTGCGGCCCTCGTCGCCTCGAGTAGTCTTACAAAATGCAATCCAGCCCTTGACCAAAAAATGTGCAACCCTTGTAATAATTGATCCCAACATGTTTGATTAATACAATCAATCCGACAAACATTTATTGTCATTTCGCACTTATCCACACACACACACACACACACACACACACACACACACACACACACACATTTTGAAATCCATATAGAATGTACCAGTAAAAGCTTTGATTCTCAATCAGAAGTGCAAAAGGAACAAAGTGATTTACAGAAAACGTATACATCTTTTACTGAAGAAGAAAATTATTCATCAGCTCAAAGGTTTCACTTTCTTCGCGATTTTTAATTATTACAAGCATACGAAGTCTAAACATATTACACCTATCCATCTTCGTACCTTTCACTAATGAATAAATAAATACTTGTTAAATCTTTGTAAATAAAAACATTAAGTTACTGGGCTATGCAAAGAAGGAAAGGTGTATCCATGTACTATACTAGTCGATTGGTAGTTCCAGATTTTCTAAAACGACCCTAAAAGTATATGCCATTAAAAACGCTTTAAATGTGGACTATGTTGCCATGCTGTTCTCACGTATCATAAAAAGAAACATTGTGCCAAATACAGTGCTTGATAAAATCAATCTGAACGAAGAAAAAGTGGAGGAGAAAATTTGGTATGTAAGTCGATGCTCCCTTGTAGACATCTAATGACTTTTATAGGCCTGTGCACAAACAGGCCAATTACGCTCGCATAGAATATAAAACTCGCCTAGCTCCAGCGCGGTGGTTACCATACATATGGAATTTGACTATACGTACAATTTCGAACTTGGGGCATCAGTCAAGGTCCAAGGAGATTACAGGGAGATAGATATGTATATATATATATATATATATATATATATATATATATATATATATATATATATATATATATATATATATTCTTCTGGCTTGTTGCTAGGACACACCTTAAAGCGATAAGTAAGTAGCTGGTGCACAAACATTCCATCTGGCTTGCAATTAAATCATGTCGAAGGGTAAAGAGTGAGGCTTGGGAAGATGTCTACTCAAACAGCGATAAAGACCGAATAAAACCAAATATGTTAACCAATGGACACACGGCTCTACAAGAATACATCAGCTGGATTCAGCAAGATCAACTCAGTTTAGCGAGGGATACATCTTTGGATTATTTCGCACGTAGTTACCTATGTGTATCTAACAAATGAGTTCTGCCATAGAGTGATGTATGAGAATAGACACAACGCGCGAGTATGGTAGAATGCATCGTTGCTAGCCAAGGGTCATCAATCCACGCTGCTCTACAAATCTACCGTTCCACTGCCTACCATTAGATGTTAAGTTGGAGGGTGAGCTGCCAAAGTAGGCGGAGTTTGGGGGACCTCTCCTAACGAGGATATCGTTTTTTAATTATTTTTATTTGTTTTTTAAGTAGCAGACTTTAAAGTAAAAGTAGCCAGGTAAATCACCCTGCTCCCGTCTGATATGGAAAGCCCAGTCCTTGCTATATAACGGGATGCAGCTGGAAACAAAACTGATGTTATGGGATTGCTCATTCTATTTACTCCAGAAATACAAATGGAAATTATTATCGTGATTTCTGCAGACGACAACACATGTCGCGTGTCATTTATCCACTTCAAACCGCTCACGCTTCCAGGATAAGGTATATGAATATCATGGAAGTCGTCCTAATGAATAACAAAACAAATGGTCAATTGTTTTTGCTTACCACAAGCAATAATCTTGTAATGGCTCATCACTGGTAATAATGTTTCAATGGCTCACCATATGCAATATTCTTTAACTGGATCAGCATATAAATATTATTTCACTGGATCACCTTAGACAATACTATTTTATTGGATCACCATATGCAATGCTCTTTCATTGGATCGCCATAGGCAATACTCTTATTGGATCAAAATAGGCAATACTCTTTCATTGGGTCACCTTAGTCAATACTAGCTGATTGGATCACCATAGACAATACTCTTTTATTGGATCACCATACGCAATACTTTCATTGGATCACCATATGCAATACGTTTTTATTGGATCACCATAGGCAATGCTCTTTTATTGGTTCACATTAGGCAATACTCTTTCATTAGATCACAATATGAAATTCTCTTTCATTGGATCACCATAGACAATACTCTTTTATTGGATCACCATACGCAATACTTTCATTGGATCACCATATGCAATACGTTTTTATTGGATCACCATAGGCAATGCTCTTTTATTGGTTCACATTAGGCAATACTCTTTCATTAGATCACCATATGAAATTCTCTTTCATTGGATCACCATAGGCAATACTCTTTCATTGGATCACCACAGGCAATGCTCTTTTATTGGTTCACATTAGGCAATACTCTTTCATTAGATCACCATATGAAATTCTCTTTCATTGGATCACCATAGCAAATACTCTTTAATTGGATCACCACAAGTAATAATCATTCGTTGGCTCACCACATGCCATAAATAATATTTAAATGGCTCATCATGGGCAATACTCTTTCATTGGCTCGCCATAGGCAATAATCTTTCAATGACTCAACATAAGCAATACTCTTTTATTGGATCAGCACAAGGACTAATCTTTCATTGGCTCACCATGGGCAATACTCTTTTATTGGCTCACCATAGGAAATACTCTTTCATTGGCTCACCATAGGCAACAATGCTTCAATGGCTCACCATGGGCAATACTCTTTCATTGACTCACCATAGTCAATAATGTTTCAATGGCTCAGCATAGACAGTACTCTTTTATTGACTCACCATAGTCAATAATATTTCAATGGCTCACCATAGGCAATACTCTTTCATTGGCTCACCATGGGCAATACTCTTTCATTGGCTCACCATAGACAATAATGTTTCAATGGCTCAGCATAGGCAGTACTCTTTCATTGACTCACCATATACAATAATATTTCAATGGCTCACCATAGGCAATACTCTTTTATTGGATCAGCACAAGAAATAATCTTTCATTGGCTCACCACAAACAACACTCTTTCATTCGCTCACTATAGGTAATAATCTTTCATTGGCTCACCAATACTCTTTCATCCACAAGAGGGTACTCGTTCAAAACTAAATTGATTCTCTACATATGCTAACGATCGATGTGAACGACGTGGACTTACGACACCTTTGCTGTAGAATATGGAAGACTACCCTTATATATTCAAAACACCAGACGGCATGATAACGCTATATTCGCAGAAACACTATTATCACCATGATCATGACGCAAAGGCCCTTATCAATGATTGATATAAACTGTAGTGCACTTTTGTTTCATGAGATTAACCATGGATAACCATCATTTTAAATAAAGCGCCTGTTGAATATATAATTTAATTCAATTCAGCTTGCTGGTTGAATCCAACACAAAGATGGTGTGTAGTCATAGTCACACAAAACAAACAAACCAGAAGTCATTAAGAAAACAGTTTAAATAATAAGCCGTCACAACGATCGGCTGTCATTTTGATATCACGTTCACAAGAACATTGAGTCAACGAGCTTATCAAAATGCAAAATCGTGTCTTTATGTCACAATATTCACGTACTTGCAGAAAGTATTTAACTTTGTTGTTATGTTCGGTGTGAAAAGATTTGCAATCTGGCCGGAATCCAGTGTTTGGAATAACTGTACAAGAGTTGATAATATAAACAAGTGTCCCTAACAAAAAAAGTATCTACTTACACATTTTGCATGCTTACAAAAGCTACAGTGTAGTGATGAGCGAATGTCGTATTAACCATTGCCAGGCTTGGTACATTGTATATTAATGATTGCCAGGCTTGGTACATTGTATATTAATGATTGCCAGGCATGAAACGTTATATCAACGATTGCCAGAATTGGCACCAGACAAATAAAAGAAATGATATTCATAAGCAAGGCACTTGAAGGAGTGCAATAACTGTGCACTGAAGAGAAGAAGATTTAGAAAAGAAATATTTCACCTGGACAAGACACTAAAAGTAAACATAATCGGCAAGTTCAATAAATGTTTTATTGACAAATGTTTCATTTTACTTGCCTCGTGAGCGAAGGAGCAGTTTTAGACATGTTTCAGTATTGATGGTAAATTCAATCTGATTAAACTCAGATCTCTGCTGTCTTACGTGAAGATCTGACGATGGCCGCTTCAGACTTATGTTCTGGTGACCTTTAAATAGCCAATGGAAACGCAGCTTTAAAAAATCTGACAGTGAATCAAATCGTTCGGTACACATTCATGCTCTTCGTACATGCTGCTCAGTCTCCAAATACGAAAATATAAGACTTCATCTGACTGATTGATAAAATTAGCGATCATGGTAATAACATAGGTCACCAGAACATGACCCCTAAGCGGTCGCTGTCAGATCTTCAAGTATAACAGCGGATATCTGATTTTAATCAGATTGCTGGTAAATTAAGCTGTACGTTCTGTACGTACTGAAGATATGTTAGCGCTATTGTTTATGTAAATTTGGTTCAAATATTTTCCTTTGTGTATGCAAGTGAATGTGTTCTTGAAAAGTGGAGCTAAACCGTACCTGTTTACATACACGGTCACTCTTATATGATTTCGTTTAAATGTTACACAGTATGGACATCACTGAAAATCGTTTGTACTCTTTACTCACAGATTTATTTATTAGTTCTTTCACTTTTTCGATCAAGCTTACTTCTTTATACCTCCGGTTTGAATAACGTTGTCACCTCAACTCAACTGGAAATTTGCATAAATCATCAAACTCTTCGCAATAATTATTTGTATTAAAATTATTTATCCTTCATCTAAACAAAGTGTACATATATTCGACCACGAAATCACTACAAGAAATAACGGTATGTTGCTCGGTTCTTGTTTGTTTTAAGCTATTGTTCAGCACATAATAGACTATATACAACGGGACCAGTATATTTGGTGGTGAAAGAAGCCGAAAAGAAAACCAACAGGAAGCTACTGGCAAACTTTCTCACACTTTCACGTAGCCCGAGATTGAGGCTCAAACCTGTGCAGACTGAGGTGAAATGCCAGTAATCTGTAAAGAAAAGCGCCGTAGACCACTCAGTCATCCGGGGTTCCTGAGAAATAAGGGAATTTTGACCAAATACTCATCAATGTATAAATCTATGTATAA